>JAIGNY010003830.1:565000-660000 GCA_020152595.1 Chiridota heheva
TAGCAGTTAGCCAATTGTAGGTCATGAATGGAATATATTTATTGTCTAAAATAATGAGAAAAGCAAATAAGGGTCCTTAGATTATTATTCAGGAGACCATCATTTTCTTGTTGAGAATGAACAGATGAATGTAACTTAGTACATCAGTATAAATTAGACCAGATGGCCCAAATTCACACTCCATCTTCAGCAACCGGTGGCAGAACCCAAATTAAAGGCGCTCCACGAGTGAAATTTGTGGTATTTTGCTTGATGTTTGTTGTCAATCTGTCAATAAAAAGATCAATTATAATAACTGAATAAAGGGACCTAAATAAATTTTGATATTTTAGATAACACTTTCTTATCTCTATAAAAGCTCTCCTTTTAATCTAAGAAGATGGGAGAGGACACGTCAGTATACTGTATGTCATGACAAAGGCCCGGGTCCAGATAATAAGTTTTGCCCTCCATGGCCCATTTCAAAGATGTCCCACTAATGAAATTTGGGGTGGCTCGCACACTCTAGAAAGGCCCTTTTTTAAAGAGTTTTTTACAAATTATATGCTGAGAAAACAAAGGTACACGCAGAGGTAAAAGCGTTTTTAAGTATAAAAAAAGTTGGGGTCCCAACTTTTTCTTTAAGGGAAATTGAGAAAATAGTGTATGCGCCCAAAGTGCGTAAAATTTCAAAATTTTAGTCATTTTAAGGCGATATTTGTGTTACTTTCTGTACTGAAAAGGTCTTTGAAGAAAAAGTTTTTCAATGTTTGAAAGGGCAGGTTCCAACTTTAAAAAGGGCACTTGTCCTCTTTGAAAGATTACTTTTCCATCTGAAAAACAGAAAAATTTCTCCTCAAAAATGGGCACTTTTCCTCTCTAAAAATGACTCTTCAAATTTTTGAGAAAAGTGGGGGGCACATGCTCCTGGCTCCCTGTGCCCTGGTTCCCCCTAGTTCTGCCACCTTTGGAGATAAACACTAGCCCTATGGGTCTAATGGCTCAGATGGATTTAACCTTAAGAGGTACAGTGGTTAAGGAGTTATGCTAGTGAGAAAAGTACCGGGTCGATTTCTGCCACAAACCTGCATTGTGTCCAATACTCTACTTGCTTCAGTCCACCCAGCTGTAAAATGAGTACCAGCACTGCTGGGGAGTTAATCTGCGATGGACTGGCGTCCTGTCCAGAGGAGTCATGTACTCTCATCTGCTAGCACCATGGAAATTGGGGATAAGCACTGGCTCTATGCACATAATGTCTAGGATTGATTTCGCTCTTATACAGAAAATGAACTTGTTTGACCACTCATCATAATTTGCTTGTTTTTCACATAAATCTGTAGGATTGCATTAGATCTCTAATTGGGTGACCTTTTGCACAGATTCAAAATGAAACACAGTCTGAATTTTTCTTTTGTGTTTTCTATTTATAGTTGAGCCAATTGTTATGGTTTACATAAAGAATACTAACAGGTCGCAACAGTCTAAAGGTCTGTACTGTTTACATAATACCGGTCTTACTGTGAAAATATGGAATGTCTTTGTTGTTTTTGTGTTATCTTGCAAAGATCTAGAAGCTATTTATCTGGTTTAGCAGCTTGGATCCTAGAGAGTGTTTGCAATATTATCTTTGAAGATTGTTTTTTATTTTAGTGATGTAATAGTGTTTCTATTCTATAAATAACTTAAGTAGTGGCTTTTACAAGCCTTCCCTGAGATTTACACCAACTGCAGCTCATTTTCCCTCTGCAAGCATATAAAGGTTTCAAAATGATTGACTTTTAAATGTTCCAATTACGAACTTGTTGTGAGCTCTTGGCACTTCTGCAAGGCACTTCTGCAAGGCACTTCTGCAAGGCACTTCTGCAAGGCACTTCTGCAAGGCACTTCTGCAAGGCACTTCTGCAAGGCACTTCTGCAAGGCACTTCTGCAAGGCACTTCTGCAAGGCACTTCTGCAAGGCACTTCTGCAAGGCACTTCTGCAAGGCACTTCTGCAAGGCACTTCTGCAAGGCACTTCTGCAAGGCACTTCTGCAAGGCACCTCTGCAAGGCACCTCTGCAAGGCACCTCTGCAAGGCACTTCTGCAAGGCACTACTGCAAGGCACTTCTGCAAGGCACTTCTGCAAGGCACTGGCAGCAGAACAAAAAAATGTTGGTGGAACTGAAATGGCCAATGAATTTTGCTGAAGCCAATGGTTTAAGCCACGAGCATGTAACATGCATAATGCGATGCAGGCAGGGCATGGGTAAAAAGATCTGCCTAAAGCTCTGGTGGGGAACCAGGGGCAAAGTATGCAATGCCTATAGGGCATGGGGTACATTGGCCTGCACAAAGCTCTGGTGGGGAACCAGGAGGCAAAATCCCTGGAAACTTTGCAATTTAAGGCATGTAGGATTTTAAAGCTTGCTTCAACCATATTGCAAATCTGCATTGATGTGGTGATAACCAAAAAATCAAAAGATTAAAATTAAACATTTCAGAACAAAATTTTTGGAAGGCTTAACATAATGTAAAGGAGGTCCCACTTTTTCATTGAGAGGGAGAAGTCTCTTCCCCCCTCCCCCCTCCCTGCCCTGCCTTTTCCATTCCCATTTCATTTCTTGTGGAGTTAAAAAATACACCAAAGGGGAAGTTTATAACAATATTATGGCTTTTCTTGCTATTTTTAACATTTTTGGTTCCGATGCAATAGCATCAGGAACCTACAGTATGCGGTCATGATGGTGTGTGTATGTATGTATTTATGTATGTATGTATGTATGTATATATGTATGTATGTATGTATGTATATATGTATGTATGTATGTATGTATGTATGTGTATATGTATGTGTGTGTGTGGGTGTATGTACATGTATGTATGTATGTATGTATGTATGTATGGTATGTATGTATGTATGTATGTATGTATTTACATTGGTTTCTTGTGATATTTGGTACACAGATAGCCCATGGTCTGTAGATGTGCCCTATTCTTTTTGATAATGATGTTATGCATATTAATAAAACAGGGCATAATGTAAAATTTAAAAATTCATATTTTAACAACTACATGTCTGTTTTGTTTCATATTTGGTCTAATTATCACGTTAGCTGGTGTGTACATCTTCATGACGTAAAAGCGTTGAATTTCATTAACATGCATAGTGGGTGGGGCTTAATATGATTTTGCTGAAAAGATCTTGTGAACACGGTATTTCAAGAACAGTAAACTGAATTGAGGTATAAATGTGGTACACAGATAACCCATGGTCTGTAGGTGTGCCCTATTGTTTTTTGGTGATTATATCATGCATATTACTGAGTAGGCAGGGCTTATTATAAAAGTCTTGAAATGCTCTTATTTGACAATCACATGATAAATGTGCAATTGTATGTCCGTTTTGTGTCATAGTGGACATGATAATTTTGTTGGTTATTGTGTGCTTATGTTTATGTCATTAATATGCATGGTGGGTGTGGCTTAATGTGAAAGTGGTAAATGATGTAAACACCATAAACAATATATCAGATTTATGGTATATTTAGAACACAGATGGATCATGGTCTGTACATATGTTCTAATTTTGTGGTAGTGATGTCATGAATGCTAATGAGTACATGTAGGTGGGGCTTACTGACAAATTCTTGAAATAAGATAAATGAGCAATCGTTACGTATCGTACTTGCTTTGATGGTATTGATTATTGTGCAAATGCTTATGTTGTCAACATTTTAATTGATCTGCATGGTGGATGTTGGCTTATGAATAAATATCATGGAACAAAAATGTTATAATATGCAATGACATGACAGTTAATTTTGCATATCAATCAGCTTATGAAAAAGCATCGGACCACAAAACCTTTTGGTTCTGGTTACTGAACTATTAAGAAGTTTCAGATAATTTGGACTTTATTTGTGCATGGATGGATTTTTAAAGCTTTGAACCAAATGTCTTAATCTTGATTCCGCTCTTGAATGTCAAAACACCCACATAATCAGATAAGAATATACTCTAAAATGTCATATCTTGTGAAATGGATCTCAGGCTTCTCAAACTAGGAGAGGCAGGGCAGAGGAACCCATCTGGCTTGCTGGGACAACCAAAAATAATATCTGGTCAAGCATTTATAGATCTGCCCGGCAGACAACCAAAAATAATATATGGTCAAGCATTTATAGATCTGCCAGGCAGACAACCAAAAATAATATCTGGTCAAGCATTTATAGATCTGCCCGGCAGACAACCAAAAATAATATCTGGTCAAGCATTTATAGATCTGCCACGCAGACAACCAAAAATAATATCTGGTCAAGCATTTATAGAGACAACCAAAAATAATATCTGGTCAACGTTTATAGATCTGCTCGGCAGACAACCAAAAATAATATCTGGTCAAGCATTTTAGATCTGCCCGGCAGACAACCAAAAATAATATCTTGTCAACATTATAGATCTGCCCGGCAGACAACCAAAAATAGATCTGTCAAGCCGGCAGACAACCAAAAATAATATCTGGTCAAGCATTTATAGATCTGCCCGGCAGACAACCAAAAATAATATCTGGTCAAGCATTTATAGATCTGCCCGGCAGACAACCAAGCATTTACAGATCTGCCCGGCAGACAACCAAAATAATAATTTATAGATCTGCCCGGCAGACAACCAAAAAAAATATCTGGTGAAGCATTTATAGATCTGCGCGGCAGACAACCAAAAATGATATCTGGTCAAGCATTTATAGATCTGCCCGGCAGACAACCATATTTTCGTAAGTTCTCAGGTCAACCTGATTTTCTTCCTGAACAACAAAGAAGTGCATATGTCAACCCTACACTTCTCTTATCCGCTCTAGATGAGAACCTGGGGATAAGAAGGGGTCATTATGGCCCTAGCAGACCCCTAGCTTGATTTAAAAAGGGGCAGGGTGCTAGACTTGTTGAGGGCACATTAATGCTGTGCGCGAAGCGCTGCGTCTTTTTGGCATGGAGTCCAGGGGCACCCTTAGGCTCAATCCAATGGTAAAGAAGCTCTGGGATTTTAGCTATAATTATACTTTGCAGAATGAAACTATTCTGATTGATAAGGACAATTCATGAGCCAAACAGGACAATTGCTTACTATGCTATCATTCTGTGTTCTGTATCCATGTATTTCATTTATGAGGTTAATTAAAATTATTAAATTAAAAACAAAAATAAAAATAAAAAAATGAATAAATAAAATATATAAAAAATTTATAAAAAAAAATAATATATATATATATATATATATATATATATATATATATATATATATATATATATATATATATATATATATATATATTATACTTCTCATGAGGGCAGGGCAAAGATCACAGGGGGCAGAGTGGACCCCAGGGGGGCAGGGTGGATCCCATGGGGCAGGGCAGACCCCCAGGGGGAAGGGCGGACCCATGGAGGGGCAGGGCGGGCCGTCCCTGTAAAACAGCAAAACTAAGGGTCTGCCTAGTATGAATTTAACTAATTTAAACATAGGCATAATATCTCATCTTTATTGCAAATATTTTTGCAATTTCACTTTAATACTCTCTAAATAATATTTCAAGGAAATTATAAAAAAATGCAAATTGTATTTTCTGCATGTGTTTTTACTGACCCATTTGTCTGGAATGCTTATTTTTCATTTTTCATTCACATACATGGTAAACTAGAATATTAGCACTGTTTAGAGTGCATGCCTCTGCTCCTTTTAATTTTATAGATTCATTTGATCCCCATACCCAATATACAGTGTAATAATCTACCTCAGAAATCCTAGGCCTACCAAGATTCATCCCAAAGTTTTGATTTGTACACAATCTGAACATTTGAAGATTATGGATTTCTTCCAAGGCCAACCCATTGTTTTCAGTTTTATTCAAGTAAAGCATCATTATTTGAGCTCTATTCAGCCAGGATTCACATTCCATCATTTTCCATTCATGGCAGAAACCAATTGTTTCATTTTCTTTGATTCCAGAGAACACTTTTTATACAATAAGTCTCTTTGAGTCTAGAAAATGTATTGTTTGGATCTTCATTTAGAGCACAAAGTCATTGTTCAGCACATTCCATTGGAAAGTTTCAACTTAAGTCTTGACAGATCTCATCCCAAAACATCCCCACCCCTCAATTTCTGCCCTTTCCTTGTTCCAATTAGTTAATTTTATTTCTTCCTGAAACAGTAACAAAACCACACACCAAATTTTTTCAAAATCCAATCTTCAGTTCTGGAGATATCTTGATAACAGACAAACTCACCTTAAAATGTCCCCACCCCTCCATTTGCACCCTTCCCTTTTTCCAATATGTCTCAAATTTTGATCACTTTTTCCCTAAGCCAGTAGTCAAAACGACACAACAAATATAATCCAAATGCAATTATCCGTTCTTGAGGTATCTTGATGACAGACAAACAGGGTGAAAAATGTCCCCACCCCCCATTTTCACCCTTCCCCTGTTTCAATATGTCTCAAATTTTATTCACTTAAGAAGCAACAAAAGCACCCACCAAATGTAATCCAAATTCAAAACAGAGGTGAAAACATAACCTTGATCCAACTTCCAGTTATGATGCTAGTGTGCACATGATTGTGGTTTAAAACATTAAATTTCATTAATATACAAAGTGGGCGGGGCTAATATGATTTTGCTGAAAAGAGCTTGTAGGCATGCTATTTCAAGAATGGTAATGTCGATTCATATCACATTTGGTACACAGATAGCCCACGATCTGTAGATGTGCCCTGTTGTGTGTGGTGGTGATGTCATGCATATTAATGAGTAGGTGGGGCTTAAATTTAAAATCTTAAAATGCTCATATTTTAACATTCACATGTCTGTTTTGTTTCATATTTGGAATAATTATTTGTTATCCAGTGTGTATGTGATCATTGTATAAAAAAAAAGTTTAATTTCATTAATATGCATTGTAGGTGTTTTTTTGTGAATTTGCTAAAAAGAACCGGTAAACACGATATGTAAAGAATGATAAACTGGAATCATGTCATATATGGTACATTATTAGCCCATGGTCTGTATATGTGTCCTATTAATGGTGATGTCATGCATATAAATTAATTGGCCAGGCTTAATGTAAAAATCATCAGACGCTCATATTTTAACAAATGGCATGTTCGTTTTGATTCATACTTGGTATATTTATATTGTTAGCTATAGTGTATACATATGCATGGTATAAAATACAGTACAGTAGTTGAATATCATTAATATGCATTGTGGGCGGGGCTTAATTGGTTTTGTTAAATAGAACTTGTAAGTACAGTAACTTAAGGACAATACATTGGATCAGGGAGACAACTCCCTGATTGGATACAGGCAATACATGGTACACAGATAACCTACCTCACTCATTCCCACCTCCTCATTGGCTCCCCACCCACCCCTCTACAACAATTGCCATTGCACCCTCTCAGTCCATCACATTCTCCTTGCTTGCCCCTGTACAACCTTCCCAGAGCTTCCCCCCAGCCCACAACTCAATAGCCGAGCTTTTGCAAAAAAAACCTCCGGATAAAATTGTCTTCTTTATCATGCTTTCCTCTACAACCATGTTTAGTCCTCCTTCCCCACCCCCTCTCTCTTTCTCTACATTATTTTTTTACCCATACACCTCTCTCGATCCCAGCTTTCTAGCTTTCAGTTCTCGTGTTTTTCTCAATCTTCCCCTGTTAACTCTCCTTCCCACCTCTAGAATGATCTAACCTCTCTGGCACAATTTGACCTTTGCTGTTGTGGTGCTGTTAAACTCTCATCAAACAAACAAACAAACAAACAGATAACCCAATGTCTGCTTGTGTACCCTATTGTCTTTGGTGGTTGTGTCGTGCATATTGCTTAAAGTGGGAAGGGGGGGGGGGACCTAATATAAAATTAAAAAAACTTGAAAAACTGGTGTCAACAGGTTCTATTTTATTGATGTATCATGTACATGGTGAGCATTGCTTATGAATACATGTTATTTTAACATATTTCGTGATATGCAATGCCAGGTAGTAAAACTTGATAATCAACCAACAATGAAAGAATGCATCGGAACCACTAAAACATTTTGGTTTTCTGGTTTCTCACAAATGTGGGCTTTAATATGCAGTTTACAGATATAAATGGCATATCACAATAATTTGGTCGGGGGTCAGCGTATTGTAGATATCATGCAAAAAACAACATGATGCTATTGTGATAATCGACATATCTTAACTGCCCTACTCTCTTAACTTGTTTTGATGCAAAAATACAATTAGTATTTCTGCATGTGTTTTCACTAAACCTGTTGTGGGGAACGCTTATCTGCATCTGTAGTGTACGTGGCAAATGACGCTCACACTTATTTTAAGGTTTCAAAAATCAGTTCAGGACTTCCTTTGCTGATATGAATAATTGATAAAGGAGTTTGTCACAAGAATCTGGAAAGACAAGTTATAAAAAGGATTTATAAGAAAAATATAGACAGTAATGTTTGTTAAGCCTCTTCTGAATGAGATGAATGAAAAAACAACATTTTCTAATTCCAGATTTCAGAGCAGGTTCTATTTGGTCTTTGAGGATATTTCATCAGGAAGCAACAGAGTTTTTGTGGAAAAAAAGGTAAATATTATTTTTGAGGGCTTTTGTTGTTTTGTTGATCGGTGCAAAAATGTAGAGGGACAACCTGACAGGTAAATATACATGTGTGTACATTCGGAGCTGGTAACATTTGTGTACATTCGAGCTGGTAACATTTGTGTACATTCGGAGCTGGTAACATTTGTGTACATTCGGAGCTGGTAACATTTGTGTACATTCGGAGCTGGTAACATTTGTGTACATTCGTAGCTGGTAACATTTGTGTACATTCGGAGCTGGTAACATTTGTGTACATTCGGAGCTGGTAACATTTGTGTACATTCGGAGCTGGGAAAAATGTATGGTTTTGGTGGTTATAATTGCAGGAAAATTGTGAGTTTGA
The DNA here is from genome assembly GCA_020152595.1 of Chiridota heheva. Taxonomy (NCBI): domain Eukaryota; kingdom Metazoa; phylum Echinodermata; class Holothuroidea; order Apodida; family Chiridotidae; genus Chiridota; species Chiridota heheva. The sequence goes on from JAIGNY010003830.1 coordinate 573,957, forward strand.
AGGAAGAAAAAAAAATCATATAAAAAAAAAACATTTTGTGAGTAAAAACAGTATATAAGGTAAATAAGATTTTTCATGGGAAATTTTAGACACCTTTTATTCAGAACCGTGGCTACTGTATTTGACATAATTGGTGCACGGGCACTTACAAAAATAAAATTGTACTGCTTGTTAGCCGCAAAGATACTTCCTAATAAAATTGTACCGCTTGTTAGCCGCAAAGTTACTTCCTAATAAGCGTCCTTGCTTCAGGTGTATCGTTCAGTGTAAATTCGACAAAACAAAATAAAAGATGCATTCATAAGTATGTGAAACAAATCTGTTCTCCCCGTATTTAACAGGGATTCAGAAAGCTTTCAAAAAAAGTATGGATCATGAATACATATAAAGAACATTCATTATTTATTAGTCAAAAATGTTGGGTAGCCGTTTATTAGAGCAGGGGCGCTTGTACGTCAAATACAGTAATTTTAAACTTTAATTCCAACTCCTTATTGGGTGCAAAATCTTGCTCCATCCTTTCTGGTTCCGATGCAATAGCATCATGTAGGAACCTACCTGTGGTCATGATGGCGTATGTACAGTATGTGTGTATGTATGTACAGTATGTATGTATGTGTGTATATATGTGTGTGACGCTAGCTTGTAAACATGATATCTCAAGAACCATGAAGTACTGTAGATGAATGGAGGATGGCAGGTGAAGGGGGATGGTAGGTGAATGGGGCATGTTGAGTTGATTGAAATGAGAGGATGGGAGTTAGAGAAAAGAATGTTGGTGACAGATGGTAGAATGATTGGTTCTGTAGATGTAGGAATTGGGAGGAAGGTGAGATGGCATCGGGGATGGGATGAAATGTGGGACAGGGTGGCTTGTGGGACAGGGTGGCATATGGGACAGGGTGGCATGTGGGACAGGGTGACATGTGGGACAGGGTACCATACTGGGACAGGGTGGATGTGGGTCAGGGTGGCATATGGGACAGGGTGGCATGTGGGACAGGGGGTGGCATGTGGGACAGGGTGTTATGGGGACAGGCTGGGTGGCATGTGGGGACAGGGTGGCATGTGGGGACAGGGTGGCATGTGGGACAGGGTGGCATGTCTGGGACAGGGTGGCATGCACATGGACAGGGTGGCATGTGGGACAGGGTGGCATGGAGGGTGGCAGTGGGACAGGGTGGCGTGTGGGACAGGAAGGAATGGCATGTGGGACAGGGTGGCAGTATATGGGACAGGGTGGCGTGTGGGACAGGGTGGCGTGTGGGACAGGGTGGCGTGTGGGACAGGGGTGGCGTGTGGGACAGGGTGGCGTGTGGGACAGGGTGGCGTGTGGGACAGGGTGGCGTGTGGGACAGGGGTGGGTGTGGGACAGGGTGGCGTGTGGGACAGGGTGGCGTGTGGGACAGGGTGGCGTGTGGGACAGGGTGGCGTGTGGGACAGGGTGGCGTGTGGGACAGGGTGGCGTGTGGGACAGGGTGGCGTGTGGGACAGGGTGGCGTGTGGGACAGGGTGGCGTGTGGGACAGGGTGGCGTGTGGGACAGGGTGGCGTGTGGGGGGGGTGGCGTGTGGGACAGGGTGGCGTGTGGGACAGGGTGGCGTGTGGGACAGGGGGTGGCGTGTGGGACAGGGTGGCGTGTGGGACAGGGTGGCGTGTGGGACAGGGTGGCGTGTGGGACAGGGTGGCGTGTGGGACAGGGTGGCGTGTGGGACAGGGTGGCGTGTGGGACAGGGTGGCGTGTGGGACAGGGTGGCGTGTGGGACAGGGTGGCGTGTGGGACAGGGTGGCATGTGGGACAGGGTGGCATGTGGGACAGGGTGGCATGTGGGACAGGGTAGCATGTGGGACAGGGTACCATACTGTAGAATGTGGGATAGGATGTCATGGCATATAGGACAGGGTAGGATAGCATGTGGAAAAGGGTGACGAGGCATGTAAAACAAGGTAGTGTCATGGCATAATGACAGGCTGGGATGGCATGTGGGACAAAGTGAGATGGCACAGGGACAGAGTGGGATGGCACGTTGACAGAGTGTAATGACATGTGAGACAGAATGGCATGTCGTCTGGATTTCAGGTGGGAGAGCACATGGAACAGGGTGGGATAGCATGTGGGATAGAATGGAATTGCTAGTGTGACAAGGTGGCATGGTATATGGGACAGGAAGGAATGGCGTGTGGGACAGGGTGGCATGGTATATGGGACAGGGTGGCAAGGCATATAATAAAATATTAAAATGCTCATATTCTAACAACAGCACGTCAATTTTGTTTCATATTTGGAATAATTATGTTGTTTGAAAATGCATGTACAGTACCTGTTAATGGAATAAAGTGGTTGAATTTAATCAATTTTATTATTCCATTGCTATAAGTACTGTGAATCATTTTGTTGTCGTTGTTATTTTGAACCCATTGTGTAATCAAATGTAGTATACAAGTAGTTAGAATTTAAAATCCATATTACGTGTCGGAACCTCAAAGCCTCTGGTTTTCTGGTTGTATTACATATTATTTGTATGATATGAATACTGTAGTTCTGAATTTATTTTATGTCTTCAACAACAAATAATAATGATAATAACAACAATAAATAAATGATAATAATAATAACAACAACAACAACAAATGATAATAACAAGAACAACAACACATGGCCTTGGAAGAAATCCAGTCAGAAGATCATATTCAAGTATTCAGATTGCAAGTACAGATCAAAACTTGGGGATGAATCTTGGTGGGCCTAGGATTTTTGAGGTACAGTAGATTATATTGGGTATGGGGATCAAATGAACTCTAAATTATTCTAGGTATGTATGAATTGCAATGGGGTGGAGGTATGCGCTCTACAGAGTGCTAATATTTTAGTTTAAATTGTATTATATTTTCAATTATCAAATAATGAAAAGTACCCAAGACTCTAGCATTATATCTATTGTTCCTTTCCACAGATGTAAGTTTTGCCTCGTCTGTGTTTGACACAGCAGGATGACCAGCGATATCCATTTTTCGTTCCCGGACTTGGAGAGCCCCCAGTTGTTGTCTCCTGCACTGTTTAGCCCTGGGAGCACACCACTAGTACTGTTTGAAGACTCAGATGGGGGCCTCTTTTTAATTTCGAGGAACCTTTGCTTACTCCTGATAGTCTTTCTGCATCGGATATACAAGGTAAATACCTAGGCACCTAAGATTCTCCACTCTGCTCCTATTTTTCTCTACCCTGCCCATATTTTCCTCCATTCTGTCCCTATTTTCTCAACCCTGCCTCTATTTTCATCCACACTGCACCTATTTTCCTCCACCCGGCCCCTATATTCCTCCACACCACACCTATTATCTTCCACCCTACCCCTATTTTCCTACCTGCTCCTGTTTTCTTCCACCACGCCCCTATTTTCCTCCATACTGCACCTATTTTCCTCCAACCTGCCCCTATTTTCCTCCTCGTCCTTATTCCCTCCACCCTGCCCTTATTTTTCTCAAATCTGCCCTTATTTTCCTCCCTGCCCTTATTTTCTTCCAACCTGCCTTTATTTTCTTCCAACCTGCCCCTATTTTCCTCTACTCTGCCCCTATTTTCCTCCACCCTGCCCCATTCTTCTCCACCCTGCCCCTATTTCCCTCCACCCTGCCCCTATTTTCCTCCTTATTTCCTTTATTTTCCTCCTCGCTCTCCTTATTTTCCTCCTCCCCGCCCCTATTTTCCTCCATTCTGTCCCTATTTTCTCAACCCTGCCTCTATTTTTATCCACACTGCACCTATTTTCCTCTACACCACACCTATTTTCCTCCACACCACACCTATTTTCCTCCACACCACACCTATTTTCTTCCACCCTACCCCTATTTTCTTACCTGCCCCTGTTTTCCTCCACCCTGCCCCTATTTTCCTCCACTCTGCACCTATTTTCCTCCAACCTGCCCCTATTTTCCTCCTTGTCCTTATTGCCTCCACCCTGCCCTTATTTACCTCTAACCTGCCCCTACTTTCCTCCCAGCCCTTATTTTCCTCCAACCTGTCCCTATTTACCTCTACTCTGCCCCTATTTTCCTCCACCCTGACCTGTTTTCCTCCACCCTGACCCTGTTTTCCTCCACCCTGACCCAGTTTTCCTCCACCCTGATTCTGTTTTCCTCCACTCTGCCCCTATTTCCCTCAACCCTGCATATATTTTCCTCCTCCCTGCCTCTGTTTTCCTCCACCCTACCCCTGTTTTCCTCCACTCCACAAATCGTTTTCCTTCACAAATCGTTTTCCTCCACAAATCATATACAGTACACTTTGTTCACAAAACTGTTATCATGATAACTGTTTAACGTTATTTTGATGCTGTATGCAGTTCCTCAATAGGAGCATATACTAATTATTGCATTGATTTCTCTCTAATCTATGTTTGAAGTGCCAAAAATTCTTGCATCATAGTTCTTGGTACCTTTGTACATGCCCTTTTTATCCATGCCACCGTGCCTCTTTCTGGTTCAAACTGCATGCCACAGTGCCCCTTTCTGCTTCAAACTGCATGCCACCATGCCCCTTTCTGGTTCAAACTGCATGCCATCGCGCCCGTTTCTGGTTCAAACTGCATGCCACCATGCCCCTTTCTGGTTCAAACTGCATGCCACCATGCCCCTTTCTGGTTCAAACTGCATGCCACCGTGCCCCTATCTGGTTCAAACTACCTGCCACCATGCCCCTTTCTGGTTCAAACTGCATGCCACCATGCCCCTTTCTGGTTCAAACTGCATACCACCTTCCCTCTTTCTGGTTCAAACTGCATGCCACCATGCCCCTTTCTGGTTCAAAGTACTTGCCACCCTGCCCCTTTCTGGTTCAAACTGCATGCCACTATGCCCCTTTCTGGTTCAAACTGCATGCCACCGTGCCTGTTTCTGGTTCAAACTGCATGCCACTGTGCCCCTTTCTGGTTCAAACTGCATGCCACCATGCCCTTCTCTGGTTCAAACTACATGCCACCCTGCCCCCTTCTGGTTCAAACTGCATGCCCCTTTCTGGTTCAAACTGCATGCCACCGTGCTTGTTTTTGGTTCAAACTGCATGCCACCGTGCTCCTTTCTGGTTCAAACTGCATGCTACCATGCCCCTTTCTGGTTCAAACTGCCTGCCACCATGCCACTTTCTGGTTCAAACTACATGTCACCGTGCCCCTTTCTGGTTCGAACTGCATGCCACCATGCCCCTTTCTGGTTCAAACTGCATGCCACTGTGCCTATTTCTGGTTCAAAATGCATGTCACCGTGCCCCTTGCTGGTTCAAACTGCATGCCACCATGCCCCTTTCTGGTTTAAACTACATGTCACCGTGCCCATTTCTGGTTCAAACTACCACTCTGAAATAATTGCTAAGAGCCTCTCACTGTCAAACATATCCTCATTGCCAGCTTCTTACCCTCCCCAGAGCTTCCTTCAACTCCAAATGCTGCTTATCTCTTCTGCAAAACCCATCCCCAAAAAATTATTCCCTCCTTCATCAGTCTTCTCAATCTCTTTTCACCTCTGACATATTTTAATCTTTCTGGTACTGTTTGACTGTCACTGTTGTTTGCATCAAACAAACTGGTTTAAACTAGGGGTTTGCGGACAGTTTTAGTTTCATTTTGAAGCAGCCATGTGAGATTGAAGAAGGAATGGACTGGCTCTGTTGTAGCTTTAGAAGCTAAATCCATCCTAGGCATTAAGCTTATATGGGCCGGTGCTTATCCCTGGTTTCCATGGCACAAGCAGGTGAGAGTACATGACTCCCCTGGGACGGGACGCCAGTCCATCGCAGGTTAACTCCTCAGCAGTGCTGGTACTCATTTTACAGCTGAGTGGACTGAAGCAAGTAGAGTAAAGTGCCTTGCTCAAGGACACAATGCAGCGCTCATGTCAGGAATTAAACTTGGTACCTTCCAAATACGAGCACTACTGCACCTCTATTATAGACCTGGCTATGTTGTTGACCTTCCCCATTTAGCAGGGAGCCCTGGAATTGGATACTGGGTCCTAGAAAATGATGGGACCTGCTGCTTCTTTGTCTGACACTGCATGGATATTGTCTGGCTCAGCATGGATATTGTCTGGCTCAGGGTTGATATTGTGTGGCTCAGCATAGATATTGTCTGGCTCAGCATGGATATTGTCTGGCTCAGCATGGATATTGTCTTGCTTAGCATGGATATTGTCTGGCTCAGCATGGATATTGTCTGACTCAACATGGATATTGTGTGGCTCAGGGTTGATATTGTGTGGCTCAGCATAGATATTGTCTGGCTCAGCATGGATATTGTCTGGCTCAGCATGGATATTGTCTTGCTCAGCATGGATATTGTCTGGCTCAGCATGGATATTGTCTGACTCAACATGGATATTGTCTGGCTCAGGGTTGATATTGTGTGGCTCTGCATGGATATTTGGAGGAGAATACACCAGTACTGTAACTTGATCATGGTAGCTCAGTAGTAGGGTGTCTGACTCCTACTCCACAGGTACTATTCCCACTCTGGGCACCATATAGTGTTCTTGAGCAAGATGCTTTATTTCTGATCGCTCCAGTTGACTCAGTTGTGAATTGAGTACCAGCATGGCTAAGGAGTTAGCCTGCCCTAGACTGGTGGTCTTTTCGCTGGGAGTTAAGTACGCTGAACCATTTGAATTAAGGAAACTCATGATATAGCACCAGCCTGAATTAAAGAAGCACTTACCCTGAAAAGTAAGAGCGCAGAAGATGTGAAGGCAAAGGTGACTTGAAAATTCGTATTAACCAGAACATTGCTATACCGTTGCGTGCCAGATAAGCATTTGATTTTGGGAGGAGCCCTAAAATTATGCCCTCACTTTCCGGTCTATTGCACCTTTAATCTTTGTTAGCTCAGAAGGATTGAAATTAGCTTTAATGGAGCACTAATTTAAAGCAATTACAATTGTATTTTGTCAGAAAGAAAAGTTATTGGAGCAGGCTCTAGCCTCCACAGCACTATAAACATTAACTCCTGGCATGAATAATGCCATATTATGGAAAAGAATTTGATGAATACCTGTGCTTAATCCAATAAATCCATGTCCTGAAAGGAAGTCAACATTTTAATTTTTGTTTCTCTTTTCAGAAAAACCAGCCCATGTGGTGGAAACATCCGCAACAAGTGAGGAACTGAAGATTGAGGAGGGTATGTGTCTGCCATGCAAAGTGTGCGGCGATAAATCAACCGGCTTTCACTATGGCGTCATGGCGTGCGAGGGATGCAAGGTAAGAAAGCTTTTGTAGGATCCGTTTATTGGTCAATCATCTTCATATTCAATTATAGAGGGCAATAAAATGATCGATGAAATAATCAATAAAATAATCAATAATATGATCAATAAAGTGATCAAAGTAGTGAAAAAAATATTCAGATATATTAACCCATGAAGAAGAAAATTGAATGTAAAAGAAATGTAGGTTGACAATTAAGATTCTTTTTTGGCTGTTTATGGGTATTTTAGAAACAACCATGTGACCTGTGATTTTTCACACATGACAGATGGTGCTTACAGCCTTAGGCAAGGTACCACTGTAGCAATGAGATTTATGTGCATCCTCAGTTGTCAAGTATATTACGCAACTGGCTAGAATTACTTTTATTGTCTTTATCCAAGTTAAAAGTCTTTGAATATTTCCTCTTTGTTTTTCCTCCACACTTATTGTGTGGGCGGTTGCTTGAGTTTATCATGGAGAGTTACTTTGGCGTTCAGCTGTATCACATCTTTTTACGATCCTGTTTAGTTTTGTATGGCCGGCCATGTACCACACCCGGTTTATGTTTTCTTATATTGTGTTATGTCAGCAACAAGACATAGGTATACTTGATCAGTCTCCACTTTATTATTTGGCGTATCAGACTAAGGATGTCACACTACCTTGTAAAGAAAGTTGCTCTGGAACCACCTAAGAAAACGAACCTGGAATGTCCGGACTCTATATTCCGGCAAGAAGGTTGAAGGAACTATTTGATGAAACTAAGATGTATAATCTTGACATTATTAGTGTCCAGGAAATGCATTGGAGTGACCTGATGTCTTTCACTCTTTGCGGAATACTCAAAATCAAGTGGTTCCAACTCATTGGAAACACAGAAATCAGAAGCAGAACTGGTCAACCTGCAGCATCTCGTATTCTGAAGAAGTCATGTCTGAGATGGTATGGGCACGTTGTCCATATGGACAACACATTCTCCATATGGACAAAGCTAGTCTCCCCAGACCTCTGCTGGAATGAAAACCAGAGTCTGTGGGAGGGAAGTGAAAGCAAGGAAGATGCAAGACCTGTTCAAGGATGGATATTTTGCTTGGTTATACACATCACAAATTAACATTTAAGGCAAGAAAATAAAATGACCAATACTAGAATAGCTAAATAGCCCATCTGAGACTTCCCCCTCCACACCCTCACAGGACCTTCCTCAATTCCTTTTGTTCCATCATCCCCCGCCCATCTGAGACTTCCCCCTCCACACCCTCACAGGACCTTCCTCAATTCCTTTCGTTCCATCATCAAGTTCTTACAAAAACCCCACCCCAAAAACTCACATCCCTCCTGCATCACATCAATGATGTCTGACACTCCCATGCCCTCCTATGATCTTATCCATCTCACCACCTAACTCTGACTCCTGTTTCCTCTGCTGATCTATTTTAACTTTACTGGTATGTTTCTACCATTGCTGTTATGGTGCCGTTAAACCTCACCAACCATCCTTCCCATCAAACAATAATCAAGTCACGCAGTTACATCTGTGTTGAGAGCAACGTGATTTCCTGTTCTTTTCAACTTTCCCTTCTGATTATACTCTACCAGGCTCTCAGGCACAATTTGACCCTCGCTGTCATGGTGCCATTAAGTCTTCATCAAACAAACAAACTCTACCACGCACTTTTCCACTTGCACTTTTGCACCGTTTTCGTTTTCCGGGATTTGCTCTTGGTGGATTTTCTTTTTTGTTTCCGATGCTAATAGTATAAGGAACCTATGCAGTCATGCTGGCGTGTGTGTGAGTGTATGTGCGTCTGTGACAGCAAGCTTGTAAGCGCAATATCTCAACAAGAATACACCGGACTCATGTCATATGTGGTACACAGATAGTCCATGGGTCGTAGATGTGCCTTATTGTTTTTGGTAGTGATGTCGTACATGTTGATTAGTAGGCGAGGCTTTACGTGAAAATCTTGAAATGCTCATATTTTAACAATCACATGTCTGTTTTGTTTCATATTATGACTTTAGCTAGTTTGTACATGTTCCTTTTATAAAAACATAACATGCAATGACATAACATGCAATGACATAATATGCAGTGACATAACATGCAATGACATAACATGCAGTGACATAACATGCAATGACATAACATGCAATGGCATAACATGCAATGGCATTACATGCAATGACATAACATGCAATGACATAACATGCAATGGCATAACATGCAATGGCATAACATGCAATGACATAACATGCAATGGCATAACATGCAATGGCATAACATGCAATGGCATAACATGCAATGGCATAACATGCAATGGCATAACATGCAGTGACATAACATGCAGTGACATAACATGCAGTGACATAACATGCAGTGACATAACATGCAATGACATAACATGCAATGACATAACATGCAATGACATAACATGCAATGGCATAACATGCAATGGCATAACATGCAATGGCATAACATGCAATGGCATAACATGCAATGGCATAACATACAAAATGGCATAACATACAAAATGGCATAATATGCAATGGCATAACATGCAATGGCATAACATGCAATGGCATAACATGCAATGGCATAACATGCAATGGCATAACATGCAATGGCATAACATGCAATGGCATAACATGCAATGGCATAACATGCAATGGCATAACATGCAATGGCATAACATGCAATGGCATAACATGCAATGGCATAACATGACATATGACATAACAATGACATAACATGCAATGACATAACATGCAATGACATAACAGGTAATACAAAATAAATTAGGATGAAAGAAGTATCGGAACCACAAAACCTTTTGGTTCTGGTTATTTTTTCCCTCCTGTTGTGACCATGCCTCCACACCCTTTTCGGTACTTATACAGTGGTTCTTATAAAGTAGTTCCGCAACTTCTTTTTTCTAGCTGCCTCGGATCTCCCAGCCCTTGGTATTTTTTTTTTCCAATATGACCAAACGCTTTTGCCTTGACCTTGACTCTCTCTCCCCTCCCTGTGACCTTCCTGCTACCTTCATAGACCATTCCTCAGCCCCAGTCCCCAAAATTTCAATAATTTAGGCCACCAACAAACCAGACAGTTTCAAAAGAGTTTCCCCCTTCCTCATCCACAAGGCGCTTCACGGCCTTGTTGGTACCCTCCCCAAGGTTTCTACCCTCAGATCCGGCAATCTACCACCCTCCTCACCACCAAAACCTGTGCTAATACTGGTATCGACATAATAGTCACTCCCCAAACCTTGAATGAGGTACAGTATTGTGCTGTTAAATCTCGCCAAACATCCTTGCCATCAAACAAACAAGAACAAGATTTTTGTAGTACTTAAAAAGAATGTAATTATCACGATCGTAAGGTGCATCCCAACAGCAGATAGTTAAACTCATCCAGATACCTATTTGATTGCTGGATAACTGGGTTGCGCTGCACTCTAGTTATAATCAATATGGTTGTAAATATTGCTCACAGCACTCTATTTGCTTTCTGCTTTCTGCTTTCTCATGTGTGTGTATAAGTCATTGCTTTGTGCTGTGTGTTCTTGGAACATATGCTGTTGTATACAGTATGTTTGAACAGTGCACCATAGTGCGTCAACAGAAAATAATAAGTTTTACAACAGGACACATGTTTAGATTTTGAGTGGACCAGGAATGGTGGTCACAGATGTAGCATACATATACATGTTTAGATTTTGAGTGGACCAGGAATGGTCACAGATGTAGCATACATACACATCTTTAGATTTTGAGTGGACCAGTAATGGTCACAGATGTAGCGTACATATACATGTTTAGATTTTGAGTGGACCAGGAATGGTCACAGATGTAGCATACATATACATGTTTAGATTTTGAGTGGACCAGGAATGGTCACAGATGTAGCATACATATACATGTTTAGATTTTAAGTGGACCAGATGTAGCACACATATACATGTTTAGGTTTTGAGTGGACCAGAATTGGTCACAGATGTAGCATATACAGTACCGATGCGAGCAGTTTGACAATTGCGCCGGTAATTTTAGCGCCGGTAAAGCGCCGGTAAGCTGCCGGTAAAGCGCCGGTAAGCCGCCGGTAAAGCACCGATAATGCCGCTGGTAAAGCGCCGTTAATGCCGCTGGTAAAGCGCCAAAAAAAAAACCGTTCTCGAAGCCAAAAACGTGGTATTAGTTTTCATGCAACTTGCGATTTACAAAGATGCTATCACGAGCGTTATTTTCCAATCACAATTATTATTTCTTTCAGAGAGGAAAGTCCACGGTCTGCTGTGTATAATATTTAACGTCTGCACAGGTACCGAACCTGCAAATTTGTTTAGTTCAGAATCCAGATACGTTTAAACTGATGCAAATTGCCGTTTCAAGCAAAATTAAGTATTTCATTTCCCGTGTCTTTTCAAAGGACACAGATCAGCCCACAATAAATTGGTAACGACAATGCAGAGTGTACCACAGAGATTTATGATCATTATTTATTTTCAATAAGTTTAACAAAAAATTACAACCTGAAAAAAGTAAGGAAACGTGGCAACGCAACTTGTGTCTGCACTATCGGGGCGGGCATGGCCATTTTTTTAATTATATAGATCCTAAAATGAAAATTGAACAAAATAATATAAAGTAAAACTAAAATGATAAGTGGAAATGATCGGCGCAATAAAAATAAACAAGTTTAACTTACTGAGATTTCCATGTTTTATTCCGAAATATATAGTATTTTAAATAGTCGAGTAAAATTTTGACTCGTAAAAAATATTTCCACCAAAACATTAAGAAACGTTGTCAAAAACTTTTTAATATGTAGTTCCATATACAGTAAAAGTGAAAGTAAAGAACAGAAAAAATAATAAAATGAGAACAAATAAAATTCTGAACTAAGCACTCTTTGCTCAGTGTAGACCTCCATGTTGAAAAGAATGCATCAAAATCTGTCCGAAAATTAGAAATCAGCGACGTAAGTAAACAGAAACATACATGCTGCTCCCACTATTTGATAAGCCCAGGTGCAAAATTATTTTTTTATAAATAAGATCGTGCAAAAATGTCTTTCCTTCCAACAATATTCCAATTCTTACCCAAAACTTAAGAACATTAAACTCCATTAACATTAATCTCTATGAAACACATACCGCAAAAACACGGCAAACTTCTAAAGAATCATACAAAATGCTGCTGCCCCATTCCCAGTACCTTTGACAGATTTGTTCACAAATTGGCACCAGCTGCGGCTGGACTTTGGCCTAGCGTGGTCCAATTAATTAGGATTGGCACATTTAAAGGGGAATACTTACGATTTTAAGATTTAAAGGGAAATACTTACAAAGGTATATGCCCCCTCCCAATTTGTATGTTGTCTTCCAAATATTTGAAGTCTAAAGACATAAACTTGAGTTTGGTGGTTATGGGTAAGGGATCGGAGATCACAGCGGTTAATAGCGGTTTGGAGGGGTACTCCAGAGTGATTCCTTCTTCTACATGTTTAATTTAATATTATCAGGCTATCGAATTTGGGTGGGGGCATTCTCCTTAATACAAATATTCAGTAAATTGGTAGATTATCTCGCCCACTTTCCAATTTCTCCACAAACTGACAAAAATTAAAGTATTACGACAGCAAGAAGGAGGCGGATGAGGGGCGAGGAGTGGATCTTTGTTATGATCTCCTAGCTCGTTTGCAAGTTGAAGCGACAAAGTGGGATTGTTGAATGATTGATTTTAGGGTGGGGGTCATTTTCTTTTACAAAAACATAATTTTTAAGATCGTATCGTCCCCTTCCCAATTTTCTTAAATTTCTCCACAAAAAATGGAAGTATTACGAATAGGAAGAAGAGGTGGATAGGATGATAGAGAAGTTTCAATGCAATTTTCTTTATCTTTGGAAACTTGTTTTGTTAAAGTTTTATATATTTTTTTTGGACCAGGACTTAAATATTCGGAATATAAATGTCTGAGTAAGTTGATGTTGTTAATTTCGTTGTGTATTCTCCCAGACTCTCTTCAAGTGCGATTTGTACATATTTTCCCGTAATTTTAAAGTCCTAACAAGTTGCCGTTGGCTGCAATAAACATTGCGCAGCTTTTTCTGTTTGTCTTAGGAATTGCGTTTTTTGAGGTTGGAAAACAGTTTTGCTAACCTTTTTTCACTTGACATGCTTTCGAAATATTCCATGGATCAATTATATGGCAAAAATGTTTGCTTAAAATTGTTGGTTATACATGTATCTATTTCACTGAATTTGAATTTACAGACACAAAAGTAGGTTACAAAATGTTGGAATCAAAAATAATAGAAAAGGAAAAATGTACAAGCAATATTGCACTAGCGACTAAAAATAATCTGCACATTGAAAAGGAAAACACTAAACTCGAAGGAGAGTAGAAATTTTATTTCCAGTTACGACTTGTCGTTATTAAATTCATAAATGAATTTAATTATTTTGATGTGATGTTCTAATAATATTCCGATGTGAATATTCCCTATGATGTTCACTTACTATTGATGTACTGTAGGCCCAAATAACACTTCAATATGATGTTTCAAACTCCCATTGCGTTTCTGATATTGTCGAACATTTTCACTCAATTCAGACCTTTTATTGATTACTTAACTGAACGGTCACAACAATATTTTGATATTATAACGTCACTAATATAATTTGTTTCGCAGTGGCGAGGGCTTTTAAAACTGAACAAAATATCTCCTGATTTTGTCACTTTCAAACTCGCCGGTAAAGCGCTGGTAAAACCGCCGGTGAAGCGCCGGTGAAACGTCGGTAAAGCGCCGGTAAAACGCCGTAAAAACTCGCCGGTGTCAAACTGCTCGCATTGGTACTGTACATGTTTAGATTTTGAGTGGTCCAGGAATGGTCACAGATGTAGCATACATATACACGTTTAGATTTTGAGTGGACCAGGAATGGTCACAGATGTAGCATACATATACATGTTTAGATTTTGAGTGGACCAGGAATGGTCACAGTTGTAGCATACATATACATGTTTAGATTTTGAGTGGACCAGTAATGGTCACAGATGTAGCATACATACACATGTTTAGATTTTGAGTGGACCAGGAATGGTCACAGATGTAGTGTACATACACATGTTTAGATTTTGAGTGGTCCAGGAATGGTCACAGATGTAGCATACATATACATGTTTAGATTTTGAGTGGACCAGGAATGGTCACAGATGTAGCATACATACACATGTTTAGATTTTGAGTGGACCAGGAATGGTCACAGATGTAGCATACATACACATGTTTAGATTTTGAGTGGACCAGGAATGGTCACAGATGTAGCATACATATATATGTTTAGATTTTGAGTGGACCAGTAACGGTCACAGATGTAGCATATACATGTTTAGATTTTGAGTGGACCAGTAATGGTCACAGATGTAGCATACATATACATGTGTATATTGGAAAATGCAATTTACTGTGACCAACCCTAACGTGAAAACTAAATATGCTGTTTTCAAGCTTTTTAAGTTGTCATTTAAGTATGGTACAATTCTTTTTTTTATTCACCATTATCGTTCCCTGACATTTTCCTGTGTTTTAAAATTGGTTTGTTGAACTTCCTCAGCTACAGTATTGAAGCGTTTCATTTCTTTCATCCAATCTACAAAGCATTCACCAACAATAAAGTACCATTGACATATAAACTGTTAATATTCACTTTTATTTTGTATTCTAAATGACCTAAATAGCCTCTACTGCAATTGACCAAGTGTAATGGTTGATGGGCAGCTATTGTACAAAATCTTGCGTTTAATTTCTTGGTTAAAATTTGAGGATATTAATCTTGAATGGCATGATTGATTTAAGTTGAGGTATAGATGGGAAGAGACCTTTATCTTTATTGATATCTTCTTATTTGCCGGATTCAAAGTAACATTCCTGGGAATTTTCATC
The DNA here is from genome assembly GCA_020152595.1 of Chiridota heheva. Taxonomy (NCBI): domain Eukaryota; kingdom Metazoa; phylum Echinodermata; class Holothuroidea; order Apodida; family Chiridotidae; genus Chiridota; species Chiridota heheva. The sequence goes on from JAIGNY010003830.1 coordinate 589,142, forward strand.
TTCATATACGGTTTAAACTAAAGCTATATCCATCTGAGCTATCAGGCTCATAGGGCCGGTGGTGCTTATCCCCGGTTTCAATGGCGCAAGCAGATGAGAGTACATGACTCCCCCTGGACGGGACACCAGTCCGTTACAGCACCAGCAGTACTGGTACTCATTTTACAGCTGAGTGGACTGAAGAAAGTAAAGCGTGTAGCTTAAGGAAATTCCTCACGTCAGGAATGGAACCCAGTACCAAGATCCAAGACAAAGTTAATATATTTTTATTGAATTTTATTGGTTCTGGAAACATTCATGTTTTGCTTGAATATTGAGATGGGGTAATTTAACATTCACTTTCATACAAGAACATGCTTTGTACATCTGTTCATGCATAACAGATGTCAACGTGGTTTTTCACCAATTTCTTTCTTCACTAGTTCTCTATCATGTATAGAGGGATTTTATCATGTGACTCTAACCAACTTGACTCCATTTTGCAGGGCAGCCGCATTGTTGCATTTCACACGTCTTCACACAGCTCAGTCACATCACACGTACAACAAACATACTACATGCTAACTTATCTACCAGTACCAGTTCAACGAATTTTACTGATTGCGATTTTTTGCTTGCTTCCTATTTTACTTAAGTTTGATATTTTCACCGGGCATATGAAGAGTAACTTTAACGTTAACGCCAGCTGATTGTTCGTTATACTCCAACAAATCCTACATACCTGATATACAAAAATGTAAAGTGCTTGCTGCAAATCCTAGTGTGAACCGTAGGTTGAAGCTGTCGCATTGTACAGCAGAAACCTACTTCAAACGTCGATCAGATGGAAATTATGAGAAAATGTCTTTTTATTCCTCGCACACATAATAGTGCAACTAATGGCACAGCAAGATTTCAGTCTTATATAACAACATGGAAATGTTTGCAAGTCTTATTAGGTGTACAGAAGATGACAGCATTATTTCCTGACAAAATGGCGTTGTAAACAAAGTCATGTGACCTCGTGATGTCAGCTGATGTCCACTTCTGTTGTACAGTCTTTCCACTTTTGTTGTACTGTCTTTTCACTTACGTTGTACTGTCTTTCCACTTCTGTTGTACTGTCTTTCCACTTTTGTTGTACTGTCTTTCCACTTCTGTTGTACTGTTTTTCCACTTCTGTTGTACTGTCTTTCCACTTCTGTTGTACTGTCTTCCACTTCTGTTGTACTGTCTTTCCACTTCTGTTGTACTGTCTTTCCACTTCTGTTGTACTGTCTTTCCACTTCTGTTGTACTGTCTTTCCACTTCTGTTGTACTGTCTTTCCACTTCTGTTGTACTGTCTTTCCACTTCTGTTGTACTGTCTTTCCACTTCTGTTGTACTGTCTTTCCACTTACGTTGTACTGTCTTTCCACTTACGTTGTTCTGTCTTTCCACTTACGTTTTACTGTCTTTCCACTTATGTTGTACTGTCTTTCCACTTACGTTTTTCTGTCTTTCACTAACGTTGTACTGTCTTTCCACTTATGTTGTACTGTCTTTCCACTTACATTGTACTGTTTTTCCACTTACATTGTGCTGATGATGTTTGATAGAGGTCTACTGTAGATCAGATTTTCAATTCTTCTCTGAACACTTTTGATCCCCCTTTGAAATCATTTTTATCTATTTGATAGAGGACAATTAAAGAAAACCATTGCTGCAAGAACTGTGTTCATATCTTATTCTGTCTTGGACTTAATACATTTCAAAGATTTTTGCATTGTGACCTCACAGTGTACAATGTGATGTCACAAAGGTACATCCAGGACATTTTTTACATCTTTCTATAAAAGTGCATGTTATACACCATTTTAATAATTACACAAAAATATCTTGCAATAATGAAAAAAAGAACGGATTAATTTTCACAATACACACAAAACTAGTCTTGGAATTTGCCTTTATAAAATCACACTATACACTGTGAGGTCACTTTTCAACACACGCGCAATCTTTGAAATGTTATAACTCGTAAATGGATTAAGATAACAACATGATTTTAATACCAAATTGTTTCTTTCATAGCCCTCTATCATATCATCCCTCTTGCCCCATAGTGATGAATGTATGCCTTCTATCATATCGTCCCTCTTTCCCCATAGTGACGAATGTATGAAAACATAATTTTGAGAAATTCCATGTCAAAGATTTTTGTAATTTTCAATTCACTTTTCATTGTTATTATGGAGAGTAAAATAGTACATTTATACCTCATTGAAGAGGGCAAAAATATTACAAAAATTTAAGTATCAGTCCTCTTTTACATTTTTATAAGTCCCAAAGACATTCATTAGTATGCAGAATTGATATACAAAGGTAATACAAAATGACATTTGTCACTACGCGAAAAGGGACGATATATATGAAAATGAGAATTCACGGAAATGTTCCTTTAAAAAAAAAAAAGAATTTACCTTAGATAATAAGAGTCTGCCACCTAATGCATCACAAATTTGCAGAGACCTGAAAATTTAAAAAGTTATAAGGTGGTCACTGTTTAACCCTTAATCTACCAGCTCTTTTTTAAAAACTCGCTTAGGAGGCGGGGTCAAAGATGGGGCACCCAAAATGGCGATAATATTGCCGTGTGGTAGAGTAAGGGTTAAACACAGGCTGTTTATTGAAGGGCCCTCTGTCTTCCAAGCAGCAAGAGTCGAATCGTTCCGCTTTAGTGACCCAGTGGGCCGCCCACATGGACCATGCTGCATATATTTTTGAGTTTGCACACTTCTTGCGGGACCATTTAACCCTTACTATACCAGCACTTATTTGAAAATGCGCTTGGGAGGCGGGATCAAAGATGGGGCACCCAAAACAGCGACACTATTGCCGCGTGGTAGAGTTAGGGTTAACAGCTTGTTTCATTATTAACGCATATAGTTAAAATCAATTCAGCTTATTGCTGCTACAGTGCCTGTACACATAGCCTAATATTTCATACTTTGAGTCTTAGACCTGTGGTTTAAAGAAAATGCAGTATACTGGCATAAGTCTTACTTTGTAGTGATGAGAAATTTTTTAACCCTTTTGTAATCTTTTTTTAACCAATAGCTGAGCTCTTCCAGAAAACCCTCCAAATAAAATAATCTCCTTTCTTCATCATGCTTCAACCATATTTAGTCCTCCTCTCCCACCCCCCTCTGTCTACTTTGTTTGTTTCACCCATGCTCCTCCTCTCTTGATCCCAGCTTTCTGGCTTTTAGTTCTCATGTTTCTCTCAATCTCCCCCTGTTTTATTTCCTTCCTATCTCTGGAACGATCTAACCTGTCAGGCACAATTTGACCCTCGCTGTCGTGGTGCCAGTAAGCCCTCCTCAAACAAACAAACATATACTTTGGTACAGTAGATACATGGTTATTCAACAAACATTGAATTTATTACCGTTATCTTTATCGTATACATATATTTGAGGATTATTTGTGTATTTATGTTTTACAGTTTCAATCCTTTCATATTACCTTGATTGTATGTACAGTGCATATAAATAACTTAATACCAATACACATTCTGTACATACAAATGTCAGATATTTAAAATTGTCAACATCGGACAATGAAGTAAATATTGATGTTTCACTTTCTCAAAATTCTGCACCAGACATTTATTTTTGGCTCTATTTTTTTCTGGCCTAGGAAGTAAAGAACGTTGTAAAGTGATACAACGGGCAATGAGCTTTAGATGAGGATAGCATATCCAAGTGTGGTATGTGTGTGTGTCTAATAAAGATTAATATTGAGGCAGAGTGTTTATATACACATTTAGTGCACTGAACTTTGGCATGAGTGGAAGGCCTGACTTCAGGAGGGCCATTTGTGAGTGCAAAGTCTGTTGAACCATGCATTAAATGATAAACACAGTGTCAAAACATATATCTTTTTAATAACATTTGGTGTTGGGTTGTTTAAAATGCATAAAAAATAAAACAGACTGAAAACGAGAACAGTTCACTTATACTGTACTTTTTTATTTAATTTAAACATTCACCTGTTCTAAAAATGGAATAAATCAAATAATCAAGGTCGTACATTACCGGGATTTAATGCATGGGTCATGACAATGCAAAAATGTTATAACATTATTTGTGCCATAGGTCATCATTAATGGTTATAACAACCTGCAGGACAAATGATGAAAATATTGTAAAATGCTGATGATACAGCAAAACCTTGCCTCAGATTATACTCTCTGACCTTTACTAAGTCAGACCTTTACTAAGTCAGACCTTTACTAAGGTCAACCTTTACTAAGGTCAGACCTTTACTAAGATCAGACCTCTACTAAGGTCAGACCTTTACTAAGGTCAGACCTTTACTAAGTTCAGACCTTTACTAAGGTCAGACCTTTACTAAGGTCAGACCTTTACTAAGATCAGACCTTTATTAAGATCAGACCTTTACTAAGGTCAGACCTTTACTAAGGTCAGACCTTTACTAAGGTCAGACCTTAACTAAGGTCAGACCTTCACTAGATCAGACCTTTACTAAGGTCAGACCTTTACTAAGATCAGACCTTTATTAAGATCAGACCTTTACTAAGGTCAGACCTTAACTAAGGTCAGACCTTCACTAGATCAGACCTTTACTAAGGTCAGACCTTTACTAAGGTCAGACCCTTACTAATATCAGACCTTTACCAAGTGCAGACCTTTATTAAGGTCAGACCTTTACCAGAGTCTGACCTTTACTAAAGTCAGACCTTTACTAAGATCAGACCTTTACCAGGGTCAGACCTTTACCAAGTGCAGACCTTTATTAAGGTCAGACCTTTACCAGGGTCTGACCTTTACTAAAGTCAGATCTTTACAAAGGTCAGAATTTTACCAAGGTCAGACCTTTACTAAGGACAGACCTTTACTAAGGTCAGACTTTTACCAAGATCAGACCTTTACCAGGGTCAGACCTTTACCAGGGTCAGACCTTTACTAAAGTCAGATCTTTACCAAGGTCAAACCTTTACTAAGATCAGACCTTTACTAAGGTCAGACCTTTACTAAGGTTAGACCTCACTTAGGTCTACTTGTTCTAACTAGTCTATTGTTTGCATTCTTCCTTAGCACTGTAGCTTTAGATATGTTTTGTGCAATTAATGTACAGTTTCATTTAGCCATCGGGCAAGGGTATAATTCTCCAGAAAGTGGGGAAGGGGTGGGGGCATGACCTCTTATCAAAAAAGTGTTGGGCATGAGGCAAATTTTCTCCAAAATAAATACTGATTTTTTTAATTGTACTGAAAAGTGGGGGGGACATGTCCCTGAGAATTACTGCCTGGGGTGTTGTCAGTGTGTGCAGTTAAAGTAATGGGGGCAATAAAGTGGTGAAAAATAAATAAATTATGGGTAAACACTCTTTCTTGTAACGATTTTGAAAATTCCATATTTATGGATACATTGCATTAGTTTTTTCACATTTCACTTTATTATTCCACACATGTGTACAAATTTGCATACTAATATAACAAAACAACAATTTGCATAAAAGTTTGTAAATTATGTCTGAGATTTTAAAGCACTGTAATATGGTCAAAATTGATGAAAGATTTGACGACGTTCATATTAGATTTTGAAGCAATTTGGTTAAATACTGGTTCTACACATCCATATAGCTTTATGTTAAATACTAGTTTGTACACATCCATATAGCTTTATGTTAAATACTGCAGAAATAATAGCTTTATGTTAAATACTGGTTGTACACATCCATATAGCTTTGTGACACATCCATATAGCTTTATGTTAAATACTGGATCTACACATCCATATAGCTTTAAGTTAAATACTGGTTGTACACATCCATATAGCTTTATGTTAAATACTGGTTGTACACATCCATATAGCTTTATATTGACCACTGACTACTCTTGTCTTTATACAGGGTTTCTTCAGAAGAAGCATTCAAAAGAAAATCGAGTACAAATGTCATTTAGAGGGGAACTGTGCGATAGAGAGAATCAACAGAAACAGATGCCAGCACTGCAGGTTCAAGAAATGCCTGGCAGTGGGGATGTCAAAAGAAGGTAAAGTCAAAGGAATATTCCCATGGAATTTTATTTTGATATATTTGAGATGACAATAAATCTTATTCCTAAAAGGACTTCTTGAATTTTTAAGATTTTTTTTTGTCTTGAATTTTAATGATGTTAAATTTTTCTTGTTTCCTTTAACCTCTAGATGATTGACCTTGGCACAATTTGACCTTAGTTGTTGTGGTCTTAAGCCTTCATCAAACAAACATTATGATGTCATCACAGCACTTCCTGTACTATTTGTTTATGTATTTTCTTAAAAATTAATTTTGTATTTGTTAAATGATTATGAACAATTTTTCTCAAAAATTATTGAGAAGTATAGAATAAAATTTACAATGTTTTTTAAACTTTTCTTGTAACTTATATTTGAATTATGAAAAATTGGTGATTAATTTTCAGAGATACATAATGATTAGTACAGGAAGTGCTGTGATGACATCATAATGATGACTTAGACTCAGTACAAAAGTCATTTTTATGCAGACAAGAACAATCTTTAAAGTTCAATAACTTCTTCTAGAAATAAGATATCAACATTTTTCTTTTACCAATCTATTTCTTAAATTTTTCTCTATTAGATATGTAAATGAAAGAGAATTTTCCTTGAAAGAGGAATTCTCATCTCAGTACAATGTGTAGAATTGCGATGTTCGTATCTTTCATGTCACATCCGGCTGTGGATCGTTTCTAAAGTACAGTGTGTTAGTCACTTACGTCACATCCGGCTGTAGATCGTTTCTAAAGTACAGTGTGTTAGTTACTTCCGCAGCGGTTTTGATTGATTTTCAAATTTGTGTGTATGACCAATCAGAAACGTTGACTTTTATTGTATATTTTACTATCCATGTTAACACGAAATGTGGCCTTTAATCATGAACATCCGAATTAGAAATTATTTTAGGGTGAAATGCCCTCTGGATAATATGAAAGATTATGTAAGGGGATTTAAAATGAGACATGAAATAAATAATAAGATGTTTGTTGTGTTTGTTTACACATGATAAAAGGATTAGTTCATAGGATGGTCAGTGGCTCAGTAGTAGAGAGTCAAACTTGCATGCCAAAGGTGCTGGGTTTGATCTCAGTACAAGTCTTGTGTTGACACTTTATTCCACTTGCTTAAAGGATTTAGTTCAGGGGTCAAGAAAGTCAATCTTATATGAAAGAGGAATTTAAAAGAAACAAAATGGTAAAAAATCTTACCCCATTAGGAAGAAATTTAAGTTTAAAGTTTGGCATCATTTGTGCAGAAACGACTAAAATCACACTAGTCGTGATGTCATAAACTTAAGATTCCTCGAAGACTTGATGTTTTCTTTCATATTTTGTCCTATGATTTTGTGGCTTCACAACCATTGGATATGTCAGGAAAGTAGTGAAACAAAAAATTGTAAGGGTGGTCATAATTTACCACCTGAAGAAAGTTTGAAAAACATAATTTCAAATAGTAAACAAAAGTGAAATAAATTTTTCAGTTTTAATTTTGAATATCTCCTTAAGATATTAAAGTAGTTTTTTCACCATTTTCTTTCTCTTAAAGTCCTCTTTCATATAGGATGAACTCGCTTGACCCCTGCACTAATATAGGATAAACTCGCTTGACCTTTCATATAGGATGAACTCGCTGGACCCCTGCACTAATATAGGATAAACTCGCTTGACCTTTCATATAGGATGAACTCGCTTGACCTTCCATATAGAATAAACTTGCTTGACCTTTCATATAGGATAAACTTGCTTGACCTTTCATATAGAATAAACTCGCTTGACCTTTTGATATAGGATGAACTCGCTTGACCTTTCATATAGGATAAACTCGCTTGACCTTTCATATAGGATAAACCTGCTTGACCTTTCATATAGGATAAACTCGCTTGACCTTTTATATAGGATAAACTTGCTTGACCTTTCATATAGGATAAACTCACTTGACCTTTCATATAAGGTAAACTCCCTTGACCTTTCATATAGGAGATACTCGCTTGACCTTTTATATAGGATAAACTCGCTTGACCTTTCATATAGGATAAACTCGCTTGACCTTTCATATAGGATAAACTGGCTGGACCTTTCATATAGGATAAACTCGCTTGACCTTTCATATAGGATTAACTCGCTTGACCTTTCATATAGGATAAACTCCTATGACCTTTTATACAGGATAAACTCGCTTGACCTTTCATATAGGATAAACTGGCTGGACCTTTCATATAGGATAAACTCGCTTGACCTTTCATATAGGATTAACTCGCTTGACCTTTCATATAGGATAAACTCCTATGACCTTTTATACAGGATAAACTCGCTTGACCTTTCATATTGGATAAACTTGCTTGACCTTTTTATAGGATAAACTCGCTTGACCTTTTTATAGGATAAACTCGCTTGACCTTTCATATAGGATAAACTCGCTTGACTTTTCATAGGATAAACTTGCTTGACCTTTCATATAGGGTGAACTCGCTTGACTCTCGAACTAATCCTGTCAAGGAGAACTAGACCAAAAAGTGTATGCAATTTTCTAAAGACTCTTAAGTATTCAGCAAAACTTTGTGACCCACGTGGAGAGCTACAAACTGCTCTAACACCAATATTTAAACCAAATAGTTGTCTGACATTTGTGAACAATAACATTTGATCACTCTGGGAAGCAAAACAGTTCAATGATTATTTGAAATATTCACCCAAAAAACAGCCTCACTAATGGGTGTAGCCCACCTATACTAATGAGGCTACTGGATGATGGTAATGACAAAAATACCAAATGTTCAAGCCTTAGATAAATAATGCTGTGTGACTTTTTTCTTTTAAGGCACAAATATTTCTATAGTGGGCGTAAAAATGCCTTAATGGCTTTTATCTTTTGAAAAGGTGATGCAGCGACGCTACGAAATTAAAGCAGTTGAAATATTTCTTCCTCTTCATTCGAATTCTATGCAGTTTTGTTTGAAAATATTATTGCTTAGGTCGCTGTGACACGTTTGATGTGCAATAAGCCTTTAATATTGCTTACATCAATGTGTAACGTCACTGTGACACGTTTCATGTGCAATAAGCCTTTAGTATTGCTTACGTCACTGTGACACGTTTCATGTGCAATAAGCCTTTAGTATTGCTTACGTCACTGTGACACGTTTCATGTGCAATAAGCCTTTAATATTGCTTAGGTCACTGTGACACGTTTCATGTGCAATAAGCCTTTAATATTGCTTACGTCACTGTATCACGTTTGATGTGCAATAACCCTTTAATATTGCTTACGTCACTGTGACACGTTTGATGCGCAATAACCCTTAAATATTGCTTACGTCACTGTGACACGTTTCATGTGCAATAAGCCTTTGATATTGCTTACGTCACTGTGACACGTTTGATGTGCAATAACCCTTTAATATTGCTTATGTCACTGACACGTTTGATGTGCAATAACCCTTTAATATTGCTTACATCACTGTGACTTGTTTGGTGTATATTAAGCCTTTAATATTGCTTACGTCACTGTGCACGTTTCATGTGCAATAAGCCTTTAAAATCGCTTACGTCACTGTGACACGTTTCATGTGCAATAAGCCTTTAATATTGCTTACGTCACTGTGATACGTTTCATGTGCAATAAGCCTTTAACACATGTTTTGAAGTTGTGTTATTTACCAGAGGACAGATCACCCACCTGGCAGTTTTGACAGCTTAAAGGATTAGTTTAGGGGTCAAGCAAGTCTACCTTATATGAAAGAGGACTTCAAAAGAAACAAAATGGTGGAGAAAGCGTTCAAAAATCTTAATCCGTTAAGGAGATATTAAAGCATTAGGTCAGTGGTCAAGTAGTCCATGTTATATGAAAGAGGACTTCAAAAGAAACAAAATGGTGAAGAAAGCATTTAAAACTCTTATTCCGTTAAGGAGATATTAAAGGATTAGTTCAGGGGTTAAGCATGTCCATCTTATATAAAAGAGGGCTTAAAAGAAACAAAATGGTAAAGAAAGCATTCAAAAATCTTATTCTGTGAAGGAGATATTAAAGGATTAGTTCAGTGGTCAAGCATATCCATCTTATATAAAAGAGGACTTCAAAAGAAACTAAATGGTGAAGAACGCATACAAAAATCTTATTCCGATATGGAGATATTAAAGGATTAGTTCAGGGTCAAGCATGTCCATCTTATATGAAAGAGGACTTCAAAAGAAACAAAATGGTGTAGAAAGCGTTCAAAAATCTTATTCCGATAAGGAGATATTAAAGGATTAGTTCAGGGTCAAGCATGTCCATCTTATATGAAAGAGGACTTTAAAAGAAACAAAATGGTGTAGAAAGCGTTCAAAAATCTTATTCCGATAAGGAGATATTAAAGGATTAGTTCAGGGGTCAAGCATGTCCATCTTATATGAAAGAGGACTTCAAAAGAAACAAAATGGTGTAGAAAGCGTTCAAAAATCTTATTCCGATAAGGAGATATTAAAGGATTAGTTCAGGGGTCAAGCATGTCCATCTTATATGAAAGAGGACTTTAAAAGAAACAAAATGGTGAACAAAAGCGTTCAAAAATCTTATTTCGATAAGGAGATATTAAAGGATTAGTTCAGTGGTCAAGCATATCCATCTTATATGAAAGAGGACTTCAAAAGAAACAAAATGGTGTAGAAAGCGTTCAAAAATCTTATTCCGATAAGGAGATATTAAAGGATTAGTTCAGGGGTCAAGCATGTCCATCTTATATGAAAGAGGACTTTAAAAGAAACAAAATGGTGAACAAAAGCGTTCAAAAATCTTATTTCGATAAGGAGATATTAAAGGATTAGTTTAGTGGTCAAGCATATCCATCTTATATGAAAGAGGACTTCAAAAGAAACAAAATGGTGAACAAAAGCGTTCAAAAATCTTATTTCGATAAGGAGATATTAAAGGATTAGTTCAGTGGTCAAGCATGTCGATCTTATATAAAAGAGGACTTCAAAAGAAACAAAATGGTGGAGAAAGCGTTCAAAAATCTTATTCTATTAAGGAGATTTTTAAGTTTAAAGTTTGACGTCATTGGTGTAGAAACGACTGAAATGAGACTAGTTGTTACGTCAAAGCCTCAGATCTCTATTCTATTTGTGTCTGTAATTTTGTGGGTTAAAAACCATTGAATATGTAAGGAAAGTAGTCAAACAGAATCTACTAAGGGTAATTATAATTTACGACCTGAAGAATATTCAAGATAAAATAATTCAAATAGTAAATAAGTTAATTAAATGTTCTATAAAATACATTAACAATTGTTATAAAAGTGAGGATAAGGGTGCATACCTTCCATGGTAGGCTTACTACACCAGTCATTTCTACAGTGATAAGACAGAGCTGTAAACTTGAATATCTATCTCCTTGACGGAATGAGATGTTGAAGTAGTTTCTTCGCCATTTTCTTGCTGTTAAAGTCCTCTTTCATATCAGATCATTTTGCTTGATAAGGGAACTTCATATATTCCTTTAATATTGCTTACATCGCTGTGGCAAGTTTGATGTGCAAAAGCATTTAACACATATTTTGAAGTTGTGTTACAGTATATGCTATGGGACAGCTCCACAGATCACCCACCTGACAATTCAAGATTTAAGTGTTGAAAAAAATTGAGTGAATTTTGTTTTAAATTCTTCCCTAAGTCAGTCATCAAACATAATATCAGACTCCTAGCTGTGCTGTTTTACAGGGGCGGTGCACCCCGCTCCTCCGTGGGCCCGCCCTGCCCCTCTGTGGGCCCGCCCTGCCCCTCCGTGGGCCCGCCCTGCCCCTCCATGGGCCCACCCTGCCCCTCCGTGGGCCTGCCCTGCTCCTCCGTGGGCCCGCCCTTACCCCCTGGGGGTCTGCCTGCCCCTCAGGAGAGAACAAAATTATTTAAAAGAAATTTAAACTTAATAATCATAATTAAGCTCATAAATGAATACAGAACACAGAATAATAGCATAGTAAGCAATTGTCCTGTTTGTAAATGGGCCCCTGGACTCCATGCTGATAAGACGCAGCGCTTCGCGGGCGCATTAATGTGCCCTTCAACAAGTCTAGCACCCTGCCCCTATTTAAATTAAGCTAGGGGTCTGCATATGCCCGCTAGAATTTAATTCAGGTCATGGTAGAAATGCAAAAACGTTTGTTCAGCATATGCTGCATCACTTCAAACAAAAGGTAATACATAGGATTTACCATAACAAATCTGAAAGTCACCCTGTAACGCAAATTTCATCACCGCTGTCAAATGTTCACTTTTTAACCAATTTTGATTCAATTATTGCTACTTTTAATTGTTTTTAAAAGCTTTTAAAGCAGTTAAGCTAATGTTACCTCCACACGTACATCTACACATACATAAGTTTAAAGTGACCTTGATCATATATTTACAAACTTACAATTATACTGTAGCTACAGTCTGCATTATATGTGTGTGTAGCCTGAAAAACAATGCAGGTTTGATAATAATGCTTCTTCCGCGGGAAGTTTACGCATTTATCAGCAAATATGTTGTATGACTAATTCTAGAACATGTTGTGACATGTTTGTTTTTTTGCATGACGGCTGAAAGGTATGTGGACAGGCAGCCACTACATCAGCTTGATTGCTCACAATCCATCAAAAGCTACGAAAGCAGAAAAACGTTTGATCAAAATTGGTTTACAATTGACCATTTTAGGGCTAATCAAATTTTCAGGTATCATTTTTTTACTTTGTTAATTTTAACTGGCAACTTTGGTGTTTGTTTTGTAATTCCTATTGTATTTTCTATCATAATTATTTAAAAGAGTGCAGAAAATTCTAGATTTAATGGTTTTTAGATAAGACAACCAAATTTTTATAATGGAATTTTGCAGGATTTTTTTTTAACTTTAATTTGGTTTTTCTGCAATTTAGCTAATACTGCTATACAGTAAATATTAAAAACTATTCAATGAAATATGTTTAAGAATTTGGAGCTTAAATGCAAGGGCTTTGCAGAAATGGAGGAATGTGAAGCTTAAATGCAAGGGCTTTGCAGAAATGGAGGAATGTGAAGCTTAAATGCAAGGGCTTTGCAGAAATGGAGGAATGTGAAGCTTAAATGCAAGGGCTTTGCAGAAATGGAGGAATGTGAAACTTAAATGCAAGGGCTTTGCAGAAACAGGAATGTGAAGCTTAATTTTAAGGGCTTTGCAGAAATGGAGATATGTGAAGCTTAATTTTAAGGGCTTTGCAGAAATGGAGGACTGTGAAGCTTAAATTCAAGAGCTTTGCAGAAATGCAGGAATTTGAAGTTTAAATTTAAGGGCTTGCAAAAATGCAGGAATGTGAAGCTTAAATGCAAGGGCTTTGCAGAAATGGAGGAATGTGAAGCTTAAATGCAAGGGCTTTGCAGAAATGGAGGAATGTGAAGCTTAAATGCAAGGGCTTTGCAGAAATGGAGGAATGTGAAACTTAAATGCAAGGGCTTTGCAGAAACAGAGGAATGTGAAGCTTAATTTTAAGGGCTTTGCAGAAATGGAGATATGTGAAGCTTAATTTTAAGGGCTTTGCAGAAATGGAGGAATGTGAAGCTTAAATTCAAGAGCTTTGCAGAAATGCAGAAATTTGAAGCTTAAATTTAAGGGCTTTGCAGAAATGGAGGAATGTGAAGCTTAAATTCAAGAGCTTTGCAGAAATGCAGGAATTTGAAGCTTAAATTTAAGGGCTTGCAAAAATGCAGGAATGTGAAGCTTAAATGCAAGAGCTTTGCAGAAATGGAGGAATGTGAAGCTTAAATGCAAGGGCTTTGCAGAAATGGAGATATGTGAAGCTTAAATGCAAGGGCTTTGCAGAAATGCAGGAATGTGAAGCTTAAATGCAAGGGCTTTGCTTAAATGCAAGGGCTTTGCAGAAATGGAGGAATGTGAAGCTTAAATGCAAGGGCTTTGCAGAAATGCAGGAATGTGAAGCTTAAATGCAAGGGCTTTGCAGAAATGGAGGAATGTGAAGCTTAAATGCAAGGGCTTTGCAGAAATGGAGATATGTGAAGCTTAAATGCAAGGACTTTGCAGAAATGCAGGAATGTGAAGCTTAAATGCAAGGGCTTTGCAGAAATGCAGGAATGTGAAGCTTAAATGCAAGGGCTTTGCAGAAATGATGGAATGTGAATCTTAAAAGCTTGATCATCTTTTTTCTGCAATTCATGTAGGGCTTCTTCTAACTTCCAAAAAGGGTGAAAAGGTTTTACCTGTATTCACACTAAGAGGCAAGATTCCTGCACCTATTATCAAATTGAATAAAAAAAATTGGCTGGAAAATGCCAAATGTGGCTGGAAGATGCCAAATTTGGCCTTTTCCAGCCAAAAATGGCCCTTTGTTGGTATTTTTGGCATTTTATATTTGGCAATTATCATCATTTTTTTTTAAAGAGAAATCACCCTTTTTTTATAAATCCCCGCAAAAAAGAAATTACAGAAGGGGGAGGGGAAATTTAACCCCCTCCTAAAAATAAGATAAAATAATTGAACACTAGTGTGAACACTGGGTGTTACCAGACAGACAACAGCAATGGTTCATGAGAAAAAGATCTTTGTCAAGGAATTTCCCCATTCTCTCCCAAAATTATATTTATATAGTTAGAATTTGTTCAAGACCTACAAAATGGACAATTTACAGTGCGTATTGAAAGACCATGGAAGAAAGCTGTACAAATGCTTCAAGCGAACTACATGAACCGACGCACAGAAGCCACTAGCCTAAGGAGAAGAAAATGCTGTATTTTTATCCCCTGATTTGTTTTGTTCAGAGCTCTAGAAGAAGTGTTTATATTTAAACAACTAGAAAAAAAACAAGTGACAGGATATTAGCTACAATCTTATCATATTAGCTACGATCTTATTATATTAGCCACAATCTTAGAACTGTTGGAACAATTCAGCGTTTTGAGAACTACATACTGTATGTTATAGTGATGCTGTTTGTTTCTTTAATTTTTTTTTTTCTTTTCCGAGAAGGAGGAGGACACTGGCAGCATCAATGAAATTATAACAATGTCCTTGAAATTCCAGGATATTAATTACAAATGAAAGAATAAGTTTTGAATGAGCAATAGAAAACATGTCCAGCTATTATGATGTCTAAATGTGGAATAATTTACAATAGAAAAGTAGATTCATGAAAAACATCGCATATTTTCACTATTAGTGTTTGAACGAGTTTTGTCCGAGATTGTACATTGATATTTTGGAAACAGTTTCCAAGCTATAAACATTGCAAGAAACAGCAAATTCCTACCAAGACATTGTAAGGGTTGATATTTATAGGGGTTGGCATTTGAGTACAGAATGAAAATTTGTATCTTCAATTTTTGATAAAAAAACAAGGTTTAGTCTCCCGCTAAGTATGAAAGGATGTTAATCTCAGACCTATTTGAAAACAACTTTTCTCCAAACATCATTAACTTCCTCCACAATAACAACCTCTTTCACCACATATAATCTCCTCCACTTCTACCTTACCTACCCCTTTCTCTTTACCTAAATTTTTCTCCCACATTAAACCTTTCCCCCTTATTTCCCATACAAACCTTTCATCTCCTCACTATCCTTACTCTTACACTATAATTTATTAACACCCTCTTGGCACATTTGACTCTGACTGCCTTTAAACATCAACAAACCAAACCAGAGGATGTTATTAGACAAATGGATTTTTAAAAATGATCTTTTTGACAAGGAATTTTCTAGAGGATTTTATCAAATACAGCACAGTTATGGCTTGGCTGGAATATTTTTGTTATGGTGTAGCTGGTTCACGGGGGCGCACTTTTGAAACTTTTACTGCGCGGTTATAAGTGTTGAAAACACTCAAAATGCTTGCAAGTCATGGCAAATTTACTTGCTGGTATGTTATTTCTGCATCTGTTCGAAGCGCATTCCAACCACGGATCATTATTTTTCAAGCCTTATGGGTAATTTGAAGACTTATTATAAGGCCTCTACTCAAGTTTTGTTACATTCCTTGCTTATTTTTGGCCGGCCATTGTGATGGTTATGCTGTGGTCATTGTAGGGCTAGAACCAGATCCGCGAAAAAAATATATAATTTTTTTTCTTCAACACTTCAATGTCCAATTCTTTATATATATATTTTTTATGGCGGTGGAAGGGAGGGGTAGGGGGGAGGAAAACATTTAAACGAATGTAAATTTTGGCCATTTAAACGTTTAGGCTATTAAACGAAAATGCACAGCCCTACTTTATGCACAGAAGCTGTAGCCTGTAGGAAGAAAAAAAACTCTTTATTTTCACTCTCCAAATTTGTTTTATTCCAAGACCACAAAGATGTGTTTACATTTAAACAACTAGAAATGTCAAAGTGCAACATATTTGGGATTTTTTAATCAGTTCCCAACTATAAAAAATATCAAGAAAAAGGAAAATCATGCCAAAAAGCAGGTAAATAAGGTTCATATAGCATTTTACAGATTAGTGAATTTGTTAAAGCATGATTTTTTCAAGAAAATATGCAAATTGAATTTTTTTAAGGATATGCCAATTCAAAAGGTTTATTATTGGTTCATGCGAAGCATTTATGCGAAGCATTTATGCGAACCTATGCAATGGCGATTATGTTCGGCTGGCCGTCCACAGATTTCCTCAGAAATGTTAAAGTTTTTTGAGAATTCCTCAAAAAATGTTAAAGTTTCTTCAGAGTTCCTCAGAAAAAGTTAAAGTTTCTTTGAACAGATATCCTTATAGAAGGTTAGAATTTCCCTATAAAATGTTAAAGTTTTTTAGAGATACTTAAGACAGGATTAAAGACTAGTTCCTTTAAAAGTCTACAAAACATTTGATATTTTTTAGAAAAAAACTGTAAAATGATATAATTTTCCAATATTCTTCAGAGATCCTCAAGTCTCTCTTGTAGCACTTGAGATTTAAAATCCTTAAAATTCTTCAAAATCTCTAAAAGTTTTTTAGAGATACTTAAGACAGGATTAAAGACTAGTTCCTTTAAAAGTCTACAAAACATTTGATATTTTTTTTGAAAATAACTGTAAAATGATATAATTTTCCAATATTCTTCAGAGATCCTCAAGTCTCTCTTGTAGCACTTGAGATTTGAAATCCTTAAAATTCTTCAAAATATTTGGGCACCAACAGTTATATCAGGCATGATTTCCTAAACTTCACCTTTATTATTGTGCTCATTTGCATAAAGTTGCTACAGTATATATGACCTGACCAGACTTGTTTTATTTAGTATGCTTAGTCAAGGAGTGTGACAGGATGTGATTGCATATGGATGCCATGTGGAACATGGATGGGGGCCATGAGGGACATATGATATAATATTTACCATGTTGTATACACCAAGGGCTATATCAGGCATAATTATTTGACTCCACTTTTTTTTCTTATTCAACAACTCTTTTGTATATAAGTTATATAAAGTTACACTTTAATACATAGTATGCTCAATCAGGGACTGTGGTAGCTAGGATGAGACTTCTTATGGAGCTTATGGGACGTCATGTGAGACATAGGGTGGGATGCCATGTGGGACATGGGGTGGGCTACCATGTGGGACATGGGGTTGGATGCCATGTGGCACATGCGGTGGGATGCCATGTGGGACATGGCGTGGTATGCCTTGGGGGTCATTAGGTGGGATGCCATGTGGGACATGGGGTGGGATGCCATGTGGGACATTAGGTGGGATGCCATGTGGGACATGGGGTGGGATGCCATGTGGGACATGGGATGCCATGTGGGACAAGGGATGCCATGTGGGACTTAAGTGTGAGATGCCATTTTTATAATTGGCTGGATCATATGATATGGGTGTCAATTTGCATGGGCATGCGAACCATGAAGGTATTTACCGTTCTAGTTTTCATTAGAAACCAATGATTTTTATCCTCTGCCATATTTCTTAGGAGAACAGCCAATTTGTATTATTGCATCTTACCATTGCATCTTACCCTTGCATCTTATTATTGCATCTTACCATTGCATCTTACCATTGCATCTCACCCTCTCCCTTGATCTCCTCCATTCCCTCCCTAACACTTGCCATTCTCTCCCTCCTTACCATCCTTTCCCTCCCTCCTTACCATCCTTTCACTCCACTTCCAACCTTGTCTTTTCACCTCCCTCCCCTCCCCACCTCCCCTCCCCTCCCCACCTCCCTCCCCTCCCCACCTCCCTCCCCTCCCCACCTCCCTCCCCTCCCCACCTCCCCTCCCTCCCACCTCCCCCCTCCCCACCTCCCTCCCCTCCCCACCTCCCCACCTCCCTCCCTCCCCACCTCCCTCCCCTCCCCCACCTCCTCCCCCCCACCTCCCCCCACCCCCTCCCCCCCACCTCCCCCCCTCCCCCCCCACCTCCTCCCCTCCCCACCTCCCTCCCCTCCCCACCTCCCCCACCCCACCTCCCTCCCCTCCCCACCTCCCTCCTCCCCACCTCCCTCCCCTCCCCACCTCCCTCCCCTCCCCACCTCCCCCTCCCCTCCCCACCTCCTCCCCTCCCCACCTCCTCCCCCCCCCTCCCTCCCCCACCTCCCTCCCCCCACCTCCCTCCCCTCCCACCTCCCTCCCCTCCCCACCTCCCCTCCCCCACTCAACTCCCACCTCACTCAACTCCCCACCTCACTCAACTCCCACCTCACTCAACTCCCACCTCACTCAACTCCCACCTCACTCAACTCCCACCTCACTCAACTCACCACCTCACTCAACTCACCACCTCACTCAACTCCCCACCTCACTCAACTCCCCACCTCACTCAACTCCCCACCTCACTCAACTCCCCACCTCACTCAACTCCCCACCTCACTCAACTCCCACCTCACTCAACTATCCACCTCACTCAACTCCTTTGACATCCTTATTGACCCCTTCCCCTCCACTTAAAATCATTACCTTTGATTATCTTCTTAAAAATAAGAATTATTTCCATGAAAATGTCACAAAATTGTAAGTAAGTTGTCTGAATCTTGTTTTCAGCTGTGAGAATTGGGCGTTACTCAAAGCGAGTCATCCAGAATCAGAAAGATGAAATAAGGAGGATGACCCTCAAGCCAGAGACGCCGGAGGAGAAAGAGGCGAGAGAGAGGAAGGAGATCCAGCTATATTCCATCGGTCAGACGGTCCTCCAAGCCTATCACTTAACACAACAGTACTCAAAAGAAAGGGTGGAAGTGTTAGAAATCAGAAGGAAAGAAATAATGGTAGGTTCATAAGTGGCTCACAGAAAGCTTATGTGAATGTTCTTTCTTTATCTATATTCCATTGGTTGGACGGTCCTCCAAGCCTACCATTGAACCCAACAGTACTCAAAAGAAAGGTTGAAATAATGGTAAGTATGTTCTTTCTTTATATATATTCCAGAAATCAGAAAGGAAGATTAGAAATAATGGTAGGTTGATGGGTGACTTGTCTAGTCTAAAGCTATTTTTGAATGTACACCTTTAATTACTAAAAAAAAGCAAAGATCTTTTAAAATTTACTGTTGAGAATTAAATTTATTAAGAAACTTGTATTTTATGCCAGGGCCCATCTGCATATCGTAACAGTCCTAGTGGTTTTCTCTCTGTTTGTACTTACAGTCAGAATTTGAAACTTCCAAAGAATGGCCTCCTCCCAACATACCGCTGGACACCATGACCGAGGATCAGCGGCTGAAACCCAAGCTGGTGGCCTGGAAGATGTACATGGATGCCATGATGCCAGGAGCCAAGAGGGTGGTGGAGTTCTCAAAGTGCCTTCCAGGGTTTGAATTGCTCAAGCAGGTAAGCTGAGAGTCAGTAGGATTTAAGTACAGTAATACAAGAGGTTGCGCTAGATTAATTGAAAATCTGTCAAAGCTATCGAAGATGGCCAAGGAATTCCGACTTCCAGTTCTCCGAGGTTGAAGTTCCTATCCTTTAGTGTATTGTGAGTGTTCATGTAAAAGCTCACAGAAAAAAACATACAACCCATGTATTCTCCCTTTCCAATTTACTCCTAATTTTTACATCTTCTTTCTTAAGCCCTTACTCTACCAGGGCTTTGAAAAAAGCAAGCCCAATTTTCGTAACTTTTTTTTTCATATGCATTTTTCACAACTTTCCTTTATTTTATTTTGTTACACGTTTGGTTGGAATAGAGGCTAAGATATTTATCTTTTGAGTAATGAAAGCTAAAATAGAAAATATTGGACAAAAATATGCAAATTAAGCTTTTTTTTGGCTAAATTTGGTCAAGAAATGGTCAATCTTTCCAGAACTTTAACTTCTTGTCGATATTGAAAACAGAGATTTGTGTTACATATTTAGATTCTTTATGATTTGTCCTTTCCCAAATACTAATCTATAATTTTTAGAAAGAAAGAAAAGATGAAAAACATCAAAAATGATCATAGTCTAAAGACCCCTGGAAGCTGCAGCAGAAAAATTATTACGTAGTGTTCATGGTGAGACTCGAACCTGGAGGGCTTGCGTGCTAGCCGTGTACATTTCCTCCGTACCACGTAGTCATTCAAATTCTTATAGGAAAGGTTCTAAATAGAGGGGAAGGGGTGTGGGGGGCCTTTATTTATATATCAAATGAAAGAAAATTTCAAGCACTTTTGGATGCCGGTACAACGAAGCATGTACGATGTACAATTTAAGTGTACAATTTTTGAAAAAAATTGGTTAAAAATGGCACAAATTCATGAAATTTGAATCATTTTCTCCAAAATGAAAAATTGCAGGTAGGGATTATAAAACTTAAACCAGAATCCTATACTATCATGTCTTAGGACTTGCGTGTTTGATATTGAAGCAAAAATGTGATCTTCAAGTTATTGTAAGATTTGAAAGAAAGAAAAACATTTTGTGTAAGTTTGTTGGCAATTTTTGATTTTCACCCTTTTTCAACGTACTTTTTCTTAAAATTCTGTAATATTAAGCCTATAAAAAAGTTACATTTTGTAAAAGAAATATCCGAGAACTTTAAAATGATACTAAGATTACTCCATAGGACTGATAACGTCCTGATTTTATTTTTAGAAAAAGATGGTTTGAATCGGCAATACTATTGCCGCGTGGTAGAGTAAGGGTTAAAGGATTAGTTCAGAGGTAAAGCAAGATCATTTTATATGAAAGAGGACTTCAAAAGAAACAAAATGGTGCAGAAAGCATTCAAAAATGCTATTCCATTAAGGAAACATTTAAGTTTAAAAGATTGGTATTATTTGTGTAGAAATGACTGAAATCAGACTAGTTGTGATATTCAAGTTTCAAGCTCTTGTCTTATCTGTGTAGAAATGACTGGTAATAAGTCTATAATGGAAGGTTGCTGCCCCCATCCTCACATTATGTATTTAAAAGAAAATGTATATAGCTTGTCTATTATTTGTTTTAAACTTTCTTCAGGTGGTAAATTATAATACCATTACTAGATTATATTTTACTAATTTCCTGACATATCTATTCCATGGTTTTTAAGCCACAAAATCACAGGACAAAATATGATAGAATACATAAAGACTGAGTAATCTGAGGCTGTGATGTCACAATTAGTCTAAATTCAGTCTTTTCTGCACAAATGATATCAAACTTACATATCTCCTTAACGGAATAAGAATTTTGAATGCATTTTCACTATTTTGTTTCCATTGAAGTCCTCTTCTTGTAAAGTGGACTTGCTTGACCACTAAACTAATCCTTTAAGTCCTAAAAAAAATCATGTACTGAAATTTCACCCGAATTCAATCATCACATCTTGAAAAACAAACATTGAAATCGAGGTAACACATCATACTTTGGTGGAGGTTAAAATATATTTGAATAAAACAACATTGTCACTAGTCTTATTCTATATTAAAAATTAATGACAATCTCTAAGACCATTTAAACATGTTTCTTGCTTGATCTGATGTCCTTCTGCGCCATTAAGAAAGGTCAAAAAGTCACATGACTGTCTTGTCCAATGCAAAACAAGATTGCTATGTTCTATTTTTCATTCGTCCGTGATTATTTTGTATCATTAAGATCCTGAGACAAGATAAATGTCACCTGGGATGTAGGCATTGGACATTAACACAATGAAGCAATAAGAAAATTAATCATATGTTGTTAAGGACAAGTAGTGGCAGTTATGCAATGATTAGTGACATTCAAAACTGATAAACATATGTAATAATAGCCAGATATTGTATTGTGCACGAAGAATCTTACTCCATGTATGATGAGATACTTATGACAAAAAATAGATCAAAACAGTAAAGGAATATTCCCATGGTTTTTTTGTAAAATTTTATTTGAAAGAGCACCACTTTTAGAGCCAATTTGGTACAAAAATTAGGTTGATATTATATTCCGTTCAGGAGATACGGATTTTAAAGATTTCTTGATTGCATTTTAAAGTTTTTGTGCAGTATGATGAATTCGTGTTTGATGATGTCATAGAGGCAATTCCATTGCAAATGTGCATTTCTTTAAACATTAATTGGTTGTTTCTGTATGATGAGCAACAATTTTCCAAAAGTTACTGAAGTAGGGTATATTTGGCAATGTATATAAATACCTAACTTTCATCAATTTATTTTTTTAGCAGGTTTTACTAATAAAAAAGGATAATAGATTTGAATGAAATACATTAACTTTGTGGGAGAATGTGTTGCTGTGATGTCATACTGAGTCTTTTCTTAGTCATTTATTGGCATTTTTTATGAACCTTAAAATTTAAATATCTCCTGGTAGGAATAACATACCAACATAATTTTTGTACTAAATTGTTTCTAATATTTTTCTCTTTCTTATGAAAGGGTACAAACAAACATTGGAATATTCCTTTAAGAAATGTTATCCCTAATAGTGTAATAACTTGATGTTGTTCCGTAAAGAGATTTTCCTTTGTTTTGCTTCTGACAAAGGGTTTTTAAAACATACATGTACAATGCTGTCAATATATGAAAAAGACGTTCTTTTTATTATGATGATTGAAATTAAGGAAAGAAGAGTACAAATTTGTATCATAGGTATTGAGTTTGCATTTATACATCGCAAACTAACAATGTATTGAAGTAATCCTATGCTGTATAAGGTATATAGACAAAGGCAATGCAGTGTCCCACATTAGTGTTTAAAATTTGTTGGGGATTTTCCCCCCATGTGTATTTTTTTTTTTGGGGACGATTCTTTACAGTGAGGTGGGATTTCTTTTGGGGAAACAAAGCCCCCAAAAATATATATATATATATAAGAGATTAAAAAAGGTCAAAATTGTCTGAAAAAGGACTTTTTTCGGCCATATTGTTTTGGGAGGGAATTCCCCCCTTCAATTATTTTTGAGGGGGAATTTGATAACGTGTGGTAATGTTAGCTTAATTGATATTTGATAACACGTGGTAATGTTAGCTTAATTGATATTTGATAAACATGGTAATGTTAGCTTAATTGATATTTGATAACATGTGGTAATGTTAGCTTAATTGATATTTGATAACATGTGGTAATGTTAGCTAATTGATATTTGATAACATATGTGGTAATGTGAGCTACATTGATATTTGATAACATGTGGTAATGTTAGCTAAGTTGATATTTGATAACATGTGGTAATGTTAGCTACTGTACATTAATTTAACATCCACTACAAACATAAGAAAGCAAAAACATCCAACAAAATTAGTTAAAAAAGCTTGTGTACCTGCCTGTCCATAGCCCTTGAAGGCCAAGTAGTGGTATATACAGTATGCGATGATTAAAGACAAATAAAAACAACTAAGTTTTTGGAAAATGCCGTCAATGGCGGCGCTAAGGGGGGCATTTTTACCCACGAAATCTCTTTGCCCCCTCCACCCCACTTGCCCCTGCAGAAAATTTTGTAAAGTGACATATTTTGTCAGATTTATAGGCTTTTGCCACCCATTATGAGACAAAATTGCCCCATCACAAAAATCCTGGTGCCGCCACCGCATACCATACTGTCAATCAATATCTGATGAGAAAAAGATGACTAAAATTAAGGAAAGAAGTTTACAATTTTTTCATCAAAGATTTAAAGTTGTATTCCCATTTGCACTCCACAAATTAAAGGAATGAAAAAGTAAGAAAGTTATTTCTATGCTGAGACCAATTATGCAATGATTACTGACATAGAAAACTGATGCACATCTGCAAGCAGCGAGGAGGAACAAGCTTACGTTGAAGAGGATGAGATAAATTCTTAGGAGAAAAACAAGGTGTGAAGCGTGAAAATGATTATCCTGAAGGTTTGAATCAGATCACGTTTCTGTGAAGAGGTTTTGCCTTCAACAAAGAGTTTTGGATCATAACATGTCATTAATCAATATCTGATAAGAAAATGATGTTCTTTTTATTTTGTCGATTGAAATTTAGGAAAGAAATATTTTTGCATCACAAATTTAAAAATGACAAATTAAGAAAATTAATTTTTATGATGTGGCCAAGTAGTGGTAAATTTAAGAAGGAAGTGTCAAGATTTTCTTCAAGACTTTTGAGATTTATTTCCATTCACATATATTACAAATTTGGCATATATTAAAAAATGCTCAAAACTTAACCCAGCTATAAAAATGCTCAAAACTTAACCAGCTATAAAAATGCTCAAAACTTAAGCAGCTATAAAAATGCTCAAAACTTAATTAGCTATATAAGAATGGTCAAAACTTAACCAGCTATGAAAATGCTCAAAAATTAACCAGCTATAAAAAAGCTCAAAACTTAACCAGCTATAAAAATGCTCAAAACTTAACCAGCTATAAAAATGCTCAAAACTTAACCAGCTATAAAAATGCTCAAAACTTAACCAGCTATAAAAATGCTCAAAACTTAACCAGCTATATAAGAATGCTCAAAACTTAACCAGCTATATAAGAATGCTCAAAACTTAACCAGCTATATAAAAATGCTCAAAACTTAACCAGCTATATAAGAATGCTCAAAACTTAGCCAGCTATAAAAATGCTCAAAACTTAACCAGCTATAAAATAAAAATGCTTAAAACTATAAAAACCAGCTATAAAAATGCTCAAAAAACTTAACCAGTTATAAAAATGCTCAAAACTTAACCAGCTATAAAAATGCTCAAAACTTAACCAGCTATAAAAATGCTCAAAACTTAACCAGCTATAAAAATGCTCAAAAAACCAGCTAAAAATGCTCAAAACTTAACCAGCTATAAAAATGCTCAAAACTTAACCAGCTATAAAAATGCTCAAAACTTAACCAGCTATAAAAATGCTCAAAACTTAACCAGCTATAAAAAATGCTCAAAACTTAACCAGCTATAAAAATGCTCAAAACTTAACCAGCTATAAAAATGCTCAAAACTTAACCAATAAAAATATAAAAATGCTCAAAACTTAACCAGCTATAAAAATGCTCAAAACTTAACCAGCTATAAAAATGCTCAAAACTTAACCAGCTATAAAATGCTAACCAGCTATAAAAATGCTCAAAACTTAACCAGCTATAAAAATGCTCAAAACTTAACCAGCTCAAAACTATAAAAATGCTCAAAACTTAACCAGCTATAAAAAGCTATAAAAATGCTCAAAACTTAACCAGCTATAAAAATGCTCAAAAAAACTTAACCAGCTATAAAAATGCTCAAAACTTAAACCAGCTATAAAAATGCTCAAAACTTAACCAGCTATAAAAATGCTCAAAAAAACTTCAAAACCAGCTATAAAAATGCTCAAAACTTAACCAGCAAAAATAAAATGCTCAAAACTTAACCTATAAAAAGCTCAAAACTATAAAAATGCTCAAAACTTAACCCTATAAAAATGCTCAAAATAACCAAAAATGCTCAAAAAAAGCTATAAAAATGCTCAAAAAAAACTTAACCAGCTATAAAAAAATGCTTAACCAGCTATAAAAATGCTCAAAACTTAACCAGCTATAAAAATGCTCAAAACTTAACCAGCTATAAAAATGCTCAAAACTTAACCAGCTATAAAAATGCTCAAAACTTAACCAGCTATAAAAATGCTCTTAAAACTTAACCAAAAGCAGCTATAAAAATGCTCAAAAAAACTAAAAAGCCTCAAAACCAGCTATAAAAATGCTCAAAACTTAACCAGCTATAAAAAAAATGCTCAAAACTTAACCAGCTATATAAAAATGCTCAAAACTTAACCAGCAGCTATAAAATGCTCTATAAAAAACTTCAAAAACCATGCTCAAAACTATATAAGAATGCTCAAAACTTAACCAGCTATATAAAAATGCTCAAAACTTAACCAGCTATAAAAATGCTCAAAACTTAACCAGCTATAAAAATGCTCAAAACTTAACCAGCTATAAAAATGCTCAAAACTTAACCAGCTATAAAAATGCTCAAAACTTAACCAGCTATAAAAATGCTCAAAACTTAAAAATGCTCAAAACTTAACCAGCTATAAAAATGCTCAAAACTTAAAGCTATAAAAATGCTCAAAACTTAACCAGCTATAAAAATCAAAACTTAACCAGCTATAAAATCAAAACTTAACAGCTATAAAAAGCTAACCAGTTATAAAAACCAGCTATAAAATGCTCAAAACTTAACCAGCTTAAAAATATATAAAAATGCTCAAAACTTAACCAGCTCAAAATAAAGCTATAAAAATGCTCAAAACTTAACCAGCTATAAAAATGCTCAAAACTTAACCAGCTATAAAAATGCTCAAAACTTAACCAGCTATATAAGAATGCTCAAAACTTAGCCAGCTATGAAAATGCTCAAAACTTAACCAGCTATAAAAAATGCTCAAAACTTAACCAGCTATAAAAATGCTCAAAACTTAACCAGCTATAAAAATGCTCAAAACTTAACCAGCTATAAAAATGCTCAAAACTTAACCAGCTATAAAAATGCTCAAAACTTAACCAGCTATAAAAATGCTTAACCAGCTATAAAAATGCTCAAAAAAAGCTATAAAAATGCTCAAAACTTAACCAGCTATAAAAATGCTCAAAACTTAACCAGCTATAAAAATGCTATAAAAATGCTCAAAACTTAACTATAAAAATGCTCAAAACTTAACCAGCTATAAAAATGCTCAAAACTTAACCAGCTATAAAAATGCTCAAAACTTAACCAACTATATAAGAATGCTCAAAACTTAAGCAGCTATAAAAATGCTCAAAACTTAACCAGCTATAAAAATGCTCAAAACTTAACCAGCTATATAAGAATGCTCAAAACTTAGCCAGCTATAAAAATGCTTAAAACTTAACCAGCTATAAAAATGCTCAAAACTTAACCAGCTATAAAAAAGCTCAAACAAAACTTAAAAATGCTCAAAAGCTATAAAAATGCTCAAAACTTAACCAAATAATGCTCAAAACTTAACCAGCTTATAAAAATGCTCAAAAACTTAACCAGCTATAAAAATGCTCAAAACTTAACCAGCTATAAAAATGCTCAAAACTTAACCAGCTATAAAAATGCTCAAAACTTAACCAGCTATAAAATGCTCAAAAAAAACTTAACCAGCTATAAAAATGCTCAAAACTTAACCAGCTATAAAAATGCTCAAAACTTAACCAGCTATAAAAAAAAATAACCAGCTATCAAAACTTAACCAGCTATAAAAATGCTCAAAACTTAACCAGCTATAAAAATGCTCAAAACTTAACCAGCTATAAAAACCTTAACCAGCTATAAAAATGCTCAAAACTTAACCAGCTATAAAAACCTATAAAAATGCTCAAAACTTAACCAGCTATAAAAATGCTCAAAACTTAACCAGCTATAAAAATGCTCAAAACTTAACCAGCTATAAAAATGCTCAAAACTTAACCAGCTATAAAAATGCTCAAAACTTAACCAGCTATAAAATGCTCAAAACTTAACCAGCTATAAAAATGCTCAAAACTTAACCAGCTATAAAAATGCTCAAAACTTAACCAGCTATAAAAATGCTCAAAACTTAACCAGCTATAAAAAATGCTCAAAAAACTTAACCAGCTATAAAAATGCTCAAAAACTTCCAGCTATAAAAATGCTCAAAACTTAACCAGCTATAAAAATGCTCAAAACTTAACCAGCTATAAAAATGCTCAAAAACTTAACCAGCTATAAAAATGCTCAAAACTTAACCAGCTATAAAAATGCTCAAAACTTAAAACCATAAAAACCAAAAAAAGCTAATAAAAATGCTCAAAACTTAACCAGCTATAAAAATGCTCAAAACTTAACCAGCTATAAAAATGCTCAAAACTTAACCAGCTATAAAAATAAAAACTTAACCAGCTATAAAAATGCTCAAAACTTAACCAGCTATAAAAACTCAAACTATAAAAATGCTCAAAACCAGCTATAAAAATGCTCAAAACTTAACTATAAAAATATAAAAAAACTTAACCAGCTATAAAATGCTCAAAACTTAACCAGCTCAAAACTTAACCAGCTATAAAAATGCTCAAAAAACTTAACCAGCTATAAAAATGCTCAAAACTTAACCAGCTATAAAAATGCTCAAAACTTAACCAGCTATAAAAATGCTCAAAACTTAACCAGCTATTAAAAAACTTAAAAATGCTCAAAACCAGCTATAAAAATGCTCAAAACTTAACCAGCTATAAAAATACTTAACCAGCTATAAAAAATATAAAACTTAACCAGCTATAAAAATGCTCAAAACTTAACCAGCTATAAAAATGCTCAAAACTTAACCAAAAGCTATAAAAATGCTCAAAAAACTTAAAAACTTAACCAGCTATAAAAATGCTCAAAACTTAACCACCAGCTATATCAAAAAAATGCTCAAAACTTAACCAGCTATAAAAATGCTCAAAACTTAACCAGCTATAAAAATGCTCAAAACTTAACCAGCTATAAAAATGCTCAAAACTTAACCAGCTATAAAAATGCTCAAAACTTAACCAGCTATAAAAATGCTCAAAACTTAACCAGCTATAAAAATGCTCAAAACTTAGCTCAAAACTTAACCAGCTATAAAAATGCTCAAAACTTAACCAGCTATAAAAATGCTCAAAACTTAACCAGCTATAAAAATGCTCAAAACTTAACCAGCTATAAAAATAAAATAAAAATGCTCAAAACTTAACCAGCTATAAAAATGCTCAAAACTTAACCAGCTATAAAAATGCTCAAAACTTAACC
Organism: Chiridota heheva; assembly: GCA_020152595.1. Lineage (NCBI taxonomy): Eukaryota > Metazoa > Echinodermata > Holothuroidea > Apodida > Chiridotidae > Chiridota > Chiridota heheva. The sequence goes on from JAIGNY010003830.1 coordinate 618,248, forward strand.
AGCTATAAAAAAGCTCAAAACTTAACCAGCTATAAAAAAGCTCAAAACTTAACCAGCTATAAAAATGCTCAAAAAAAGCTATAAAATGCTCAAAACTTAACCAGCTATGCTCAAAAAAAATGCTCAAAACTTAACCAGCTATAAAAATGCTCAAAACTTAACCAGCTATAAAAATGCTATAAAAAAAACTTAACCAGCTATAAAAATGCTCAAAACTTAACCAGCTATAAAAATGCTCAAAACTTAACCAGCTATAAAAATGCTCAAAACTTAACCAGCTATAAAAATGCTCAAAACTTAACCAGCTATAAAAATGCTCAAAACTTAACCAGCTATAAAAATGCTCAAAACTTAACCAGCTATAAAAATGTTCAAAACTTAACCAGCTATAAAAATGCTCAAAACTTAACCAGCTATAAAAATGCTCAAAACTTAACCAGCTATAATCTAAAGACTACAGTACATAATTACTTTTTCAAAATTTTAATTGAGGCAAAAAATCATTTTGGTTTAGCATCATTGAATATTCATTTTTCTGAGTAATATTTATGTTCTTGTTTTACAGGATCAGTTCTACTTTTTGTGTTGAATATTCATGTTTCTAAGTAATATTCATGTTTTGTTGAATATCATGTTTTTGTTGAATATTCATATATCTGTTGAACAAGCATGTTTATGTTCTCTAAGAGGATTAATTGTACCCTTTGTATTGAATATCCATATTTCTGTTCTACATTAGGATCAGTTCTTTCTTTTTTGTTGAATATTCATGTTTCTGTTTTGTATGAGGATCAGTTCTACTCTTTTTAATGAATATTCATGTTTCTGTAGAATAAGCATGTTTCTGATTTACAGGAGGATAAATTGTACCCTTTGTGTTAAATATCCATGTTTCTGTTCTACATGTACATTAGGATCAGTTCTACTTTTTTCATTTGAATATTTATGTTTCTGTTGAATATTTGTGTTTCTGTTGAATATTCATGTTTTTGTTGAATATTTATGTTTTTGTTTTGCAGGAGGATCAGGTAACATTGCTTAAGGCAGGTTTCTTTGAAGCCTGGATCATCCAGCTGGCTAGAGTGGCCTCACCGACGGACAAAAATTTCATTCTTCACGAAGATCAGTTTTTCAGCAAAGATGTTTTAGATCAGATGGATACAGGGAACTTCTGGGGCAGGGTCTTTGAATTTTCTACCAGCATCCAGCGCATGAAGCTGGGCGATTTGGAGATAGCCCTCCTAATGGCTGTAACCATCATAAGTGGCGGTATGTGGTTTGATGACTTCATAGCTTCACTAAAAAATAGGTGGTGAACCTAGGAAGGGAAGGGAAGGAGAAGTGCTACCAGTGTCTGATCCATGAAGTTAGGGAATCTGGAAATCGCTCCTGCAAAATCAAAAAATATTTGAATAGAATACACAATCTTTTGAGGATATGATGTCACTATTAGTCTAAATTCAGTTGTTTTAAATAAATAAGTGAAATATCTCCACAATAAAATAAGAGCTTTGAATACATTCTTTGCCATTCTATTTCTTTACATTATCTTATGTAACATTAAATGAACACGATTCACAATTTAACTCGCCCTTCGACTCATTCCTCCATAGATCGATCGGGATTAATCGATAAAACACAGGCCAGCTCCATTCAAGAAAAGTTCCTGGATTGTTTCCAGAGAGAGATGACGCGGAGAGACCCAAACAATACGAGGGCGGTAGCCAAGATCTTAGTGCAGCTGACGAAACTGATCTCCATCTCCATGATGAACACGGAGAACATCCACATTCTACTCAAAGAGCACCCCGACCTGGAGATACCGGATCTGTTGGTGGAGCTGCATGATCTCAACTCCAATGAGTCATTTAAGGGTGGCAACGGAGTGATTGGGTGCGTACGGCCTCTTTTGTCTGTTCATCATATATTGCAAATGGTCCGAAATTCGTGCAGACCTGAAGATTGTGCACCGTAGTATTTCACCTAATTTTGATAAAAGGATAACCTCAAGCTTAAGATTCCATCTGTTATAATTTGAGAAACTTAAAATAAAACTGACTATGTTTTTGGAAATTAATAGTTTTGAAAAAAATTCTTCTTTTTTCAAATATTTTTTTTGTTCAGCCTTATTATGCTGTACTGGTACAGCTGATAAAAGTTGCATATGTTTATTATTGGTGCACAAACTTCAGGATATTCACAGTTTTGAGGATAAAGAAAAAATGAAATTACTTTGATGAATATCTGGATAAAAAATATCAAATTTCTATGAATTTATCAAGGATATAAAGAAAAGAAATAAGAATTTATTTATGTTTTTGATAACTAAAACAATTCAATTTTTTATATAGAAAGATAAAATTAATTTCTTAGCTGCACGAACTTCAAGCCCACCATGCTTCTTCCCTCATCCATGAATCCTCAGAGAAATCCTCATCCCAGTGATTGGCAGAAGCAAAACACCAATAAGCAAATGATATTATTCATTCATTATGCAACACTTCTACTTATCCTCTTAATTCCCTGTGGAACATAAGGCCGCAACAATACTTCATCATTTGGTCCGGTCCTGGGCAGCTGCCTGCGCTTCTCTCCAAGAAAGGCCCATCTCCTTCAATTCCCCAACAACAATTCTCCGCCAAATGTTTTTTGGTCTTTCTCTTTTGCACTGGAGTCCACCCCAGGCTACTCACTACTAACAATATTATATACATTAGAAATGGCTCTGCTTAAAACCAGGAACATCTCAACCGACCCTCAAATGGAGCAGGGTCCGTTGGAGTAAAAGTTATATATTTCTTTGTTCCTAAACCTCAAAACTGTATACAGTTTCACCTCTCCAAGGCTCCTTCAAGAAAACAACTACTCCCACTTGTGTTATGTGGTATTTTTAGTGACACACATCTGAATATAATGGCAATCCTTTGTAATATAAGTAGTAATCAATGCTGGCATTGTTTGTCTTTGCTGCTGGGGAAAAGTGAAATGAACTATTGAGCTTAGACCTATTTATACCTCAATGTTGTGATGTAAAGTTAATCTTGTGGAATGATGTGGTTAATTTGTTGCTTCAAAATTGCAGGCCAAATTTTTAAGCAGTGCCTTTACTAATGAATTGTTCCATTACTTCCACAGTCTTAAGATACACACTTCTACCCCTTCCTTCTGGCCTTATTATCCCTTACACTTATAAGCCATTCAATATTATTGTATTTTTCTTACTCTTCCAAAACCTCATCTCGCACTGACCAACCCTTCGGTGAAGTCACTCTCATTTCACTATCAGTTAGACTCACTTTGAACTACAATGCACACCTTTGCTTTAGAAGGTTCAGCCCTGCGTTCCCCCTTGTAAACCACTGATTTCAATTAATTTTTCCAGGTTTCCAAATAGTTCCACGCCCACCATAGCAATGCGGTAACTATGTGGGGAAAACAAACCTCAAATCTGCAATTGTGCATGACCATGCATTGACATTTAGATGTTCAAGGCTTGCTGCAAGCTTTGGTCCATTTATGGCACTTCTCCGGATCTTAAGCGTTTTTTTAAGTGCAATTTTTGTTCACCATTTTCCGTCACTCTGTGTGTGCAAAAATTTGTTTTGTACAGTAAGATGCGTTCACTACATGAGCGTGCGCCGTTAGCTAGCTGTACTGTACCAGTACTGCGTAGGCTGTTTGCCCCACTTAGTTACGCTGATTTTATTGCTAGGCAAATTCATGCGGTGATTGGTTAAACAAGCTGTCATTTCATTAAACCCAGAAAGGTTAGTTATGTCCATTATTGTTGTATATCTTCTATACTGTTAGAGCCAGTCTTTAGATTAAGGGTAGCTTCAACATCAATCTAGGGTAGCTTCAACATCAATCTAGGGTAGCTTCAACATCAATCTAAGGCAGCTTCAACATCAATCTAGGGTAGCTTCAACATCAATCTAGGGTAGCTTCAACATCAATCTAGGGTAGCTTCAACATCATTCTAGGGTAGCTTCAACATCAATCTAGGGTAGCTTCAACATCAATCTAGGCAGCTTCAACATCAATCTAGGTAGCTTCAACATCAATCTAGGTAGCTTCAACATCAATCTAGGTAGCTTCAACATCAATCTAGGTAGCTTCAACATCAATCTAGGGTAGCTTCAACATCAATCTAGGTAGCTTCAACATCAATCTAGGGTAGCTTTAACATCAATCTAGGCTAGCTTCAACATCAATCTAGGTAGCTTCAACATCAATCTAGGTAGCTTCAACATCAATCTAGGTAGCTTCAACATCAATCTAGGTAGCTTCAACATCAATCTAGGGTAGCTTCAACATCAATCTAGGTAGCTTCAACATCAATCTAGGTAGCTTCAACATCAATCTAGGTAGCTTCAACATCAATCTAGGTAGCTTCAACATCAATCTAGGTAGCTTCAACATCAATCTAGGTAGCTTCAACATCAATCTAGGTAGCTTTAACATCAATCTAGGCTAGCTTCAACATCAATCTAGGTAGCTTCAACATCAATCTAGGTAGCTTTAACATCAATCTAGGCTAGCTTCAACATCAATCTAGGTAGCTTCAACATCAATCTAGGTAGCTTCAACATCAATCTAGGGTAGCTTCAACATCAATCTAGGTAGCTTCAACATCAATCTAGGTAGCTTCAACATCAATCTAGGTAGCTTCAACATCAATCTAGGTAGCTTCAACATCAATCTAGGTAGCTTCAACATCAATCTAGGTAGCTTCAACATCAATCTAGGTAGCTTCAACATCAATCTAGGGTAGCTTCAACATCAATCTAGGGTAGCTTCAACATCAATCTAGGGTAGCTTCAACATCAATCTAGGGTAGCTTCAACATCAATCTAGGGTAGCTTCAACATCAATCTAGGGTAGCTTCAACATCAATCTAGGGTAGCTTCAACATCAATCTAGGGTAGCTTCAACATCAATCTAGGGTAGCTTCAACATCAATCTAGGGTAGCTTCAACATCAATCTAGGGTAGCTATTACTCAAAAATACCCCCATCGTATCTTGCCCAATATAAATGACCCCTTACACACACCACTACATTAGTTGTTCTGCTCCTTAAAGTTTCAAACAGTCAGACCCGATCTGATATATAAGCAGGCCAGGTCAGACTTTTCCTCTTTTATTTTCTTTATTCTGAAAACCACAAGTAATTAGGATCAAATTTCCCTTATCAATGGCTCTATTGTACTAGTTCTCCTGTTGGTCCTGAGTTGTTGTGGAAGTTGGTGTTAAGTATCATAATAGCAATGGATGAAGTCCTTATTGTGTGGTTGAGTAAGATTAATTGAGTAATTTTAATTAAGATAAGTGACCTCATTATTTGCTACAGTACTGTAAGTTTGTGGTTGCGATTTGCTGGAACAAATTTTTAAGGAGATGGATAAGTCATGAAACTTCACCTGTGTGCTGCCTTCATAACCCGCCTCAACATTTATGTTGAGCTACTACATCATTGATGTTCTGGTTTCTTGCACTATTCTGTACCTGCCATTGACACATATAACTGTTTCAGTCCAAGTCTTGTTAAACCTCAAACAAGATTATCAACCATCCTTACTAATATCAGGCTAATGGACAGGCAATAATAGATCTAAAATGTATCATGAAATTAGCAACAATGTGCCATTTTACAGATTTGATAAGCAAATCAGGTATTGATATGCAAATCAGGTCTTGATATGCAAATTAGGCCAAGGTATTGATATGCAAATCAGGTCTTGATATGTAAATCAGGTCTTGATATGCAAATCAGGTCTTGATATGCAAATCAGGTCTTGATATGCAAATTATGCCTTGATATCTAAATGAGATCTTCATATGCAAATCAGGTATTCAAATGCAAATCAGGTCTTCATATGCAAAATATGTATGAATGACAGTCTTTTCTTTTGTAAATCTGTTGTGTTTAATGTCTTTTCATTTGCAAACTTCTTTTTCAGACCAAATGATATATCGGCACAACTTCCTCTCTCTCGACTGACGGACGAGGGTGGTCTTTTTCATCCTCCTCGAGCAGTAGCTTGCGTTCCAACCTCTCAACCCTAACTGGTCCGAGCCCCTCATCTTCACGGATCCATCCTCGTAAAGAGTCAGCTTGTCATGGCATTCATCTTGAAGGTCCATGGACAGTCAGAGGCAACAAGAGTTTAAAAATTCTTCAAAAATCATCCAAATGAAGGAAATACCCTCTTAAAATTGGTTCAAAATTGGCCATTTTACAAGAGTTTTAATTGTTGTGGTCTTCAAAGGCAACTTCTAATGCAAGTAGGATATGATAATGGGAAGACAACTTAACTTTCTGGGGTAATTTTTTGTTTATTTTGAGGTCTTCATAGGAAGTGGGACAACCACTAGTCTGTTCTCCTGTTTCAATATTTTGAACTGTATGGCCTTCATAGGTAATTTCTTATATAAATGCGATGTAATATTGGGCAGATTATTTTCTTAGGTAAATCTTTTTCATTTTGAGGTCTTCATAGGCAAATGTTTATGCAAATGATTGTATTGATGGGGAGGCAATTTCACTTTCTTATATCAACGTTTTGGCTTTCATACGCAAATTTAAATGCAAGTTGGATGTATTAAAAGACAGACAACTTTATTTTTCAGGTGAATGTTTTCAATTGTGTGGTCTTCATATGCAAATGGATTGTACTGATGGCAGACTACTTTATTTTCATATGTAATTCTTTTGAATTTGTTATCTTGATAGGCAAGTTTCAATGCAAATGTGATGTATTAATGGACAGACAAAATTATTTTGTGGTCTTTGTAGGCAAATGTAAATTTAGTGGAGGTGGGATGTAGCCTTTGTTAGACCATGGAGATACTATTAGGTTAGACACTGTTTAAAGGCTTATTCTTCATTTTCAGTTGCTGACATTTAGAACAAAATGAAAGAATTGCAACAAGGCATTTGGAGCCGTTTGCTCTTTTGTACATCAGCCACTTTGCCTATATTCAAAATAATGCTAAAACTAATCTAACATACCTTAAAAGATCTGTAACTTCAAGGTGGTTTCATACATCATTTTATTGTTTTTTCTATTTGGTAGAGAAACAAATTTTTGTCTGTGTTAATAGATCTTTAACGTAGTGTCAAGGACAGAATGGCAAAGCAGTGCACCTTTGAAATATGCAAAGCGGTGTACCTTCAAATGTGCATAGCTGTGCACCTTCAAATGTGCAAAGTGGTGCACCTTTAAATGTGCAAAGCTGTGCACCTTTAAATGTGCAAAACTGTGCACCTTTAAATGTGCAAAGCGGTGCACCTTCAAATGTGCAAAGCGGTGCACCTTCAAATGTGCAAAGTGGTGCACCTTCAAATGTGCAAAGCGGTGCACCTTCAAATGTGCAAAGCGGTGCACCTTCAAATGTGCAAAGCGGTGCACCTTCAAATGTGCAAAGCGATGCACCTTCAAAGGTATAAAGCGGTGTACCTTTAAATGTGCAAAGCGGTGCACCTTCAAAGGTATAAAGCGGTGTACCTTTAAATGTGCAAAGCGGTGCACCTTCAAAGGTATAAAGCGGTGTACCTTTAAATGTGCAAAGCAGTGCACCTTCAAATGTACAGAGCGGTGCCACTTGAAATGTGCAAAATGGTGCACCTGCAAATGTGCAAAACGGTGCACCTTCAACTGTGTAAAGCGGTGCACATTTGAAAGAGGTTATCATGCTTCTTTGACATACTGAGAAACACTTTTTTTATTTCCCTTTTCGATTAAAATGATTTCCAGATCAGTATTCGATGACTTTTAAAGGTCAAAGTTTATAGGTTATTCCTGTTGAGTATATATCATATCTAGTAGCAGTTGACGGAAAAGTAAAGGCATATCATTGTATGTTCCATAGAGTATTTGGATGGGTCTCTAGTGTGCAAAGGTCTGAAGTAGTGTCACTAGATGTCTGACCCGAATACTCCAAAATTTGTACATGCTATCAGATGACGTATAACTGAGTTTAAATGTACTCGATAAGTGAACATAGCTGTAATCATTGATTTTTAAATGTACTCGATATGTGAACATAGCTGTAATCAATTAATTTTAAATGTACTCGATAGGAGAACATATCTGTAATCAATGACTTTTAAATGTACTCGATAGATGAACATATCTGTCATCAATGACTTTTAAATGTACTCGATAGATGAACATAGCTGTCATCAATGACTTTGATAAATAAAACAAGAAATATTGCTTCTGTTTAAGTCCACAAAAATTGATTGCTCCTTTCAGATTGCTAAAGCTTTATTCTACAAGTAATGTTTGTTAAAGGTAATAAAAGATTTTTAGTGAATTGTTAGAAAAAGGTTAATTTCCTCTCGTGTTTAAGTTACAAACTTATTTTGAAACGATAATTAATAGTGACTTGCGAGTTTAACGTTGTCTATCACGATGGGTTAATTTGCGGGTTATGTCTTAAACAAGTGGATGTGTAAAATATGGATATACACACTCTCAGGAGTCAGTGCAGGGATGTGGACTATGGTCAGTGGAGATTTTGAGTGCTGTAGTCAGTGCTATTACATGTATGATAAATTTGTGATGTTCTTTAATGACCAGATGTCATTTTATAAGAACATGCATCTAGGTCACTAATTAAATGTGAAAATGAGCAGAAATGCAACCATTTAAGGTGGATAGATTATGGTTTAGTAAACTGTTTAAGCAAACTCAAAATTCAAAGTAAAGTTAAGTAAACTCAAAATTCAGAGAAAAGTTAAGCAAATTGAAATTCAGAGTAAAGTTAAGCAAACTTGAAATTCAGAGTAAAGTTAAGCAAACTTGAAATCTAGAGTAAAGTTAAGCAAACTCGAAATTTCAGAGTAAAGTTAAGCAAACTCAAAATTCAGAGTAAAGTTAAGCAAACTTCGAAATTCAGAGTAAAGTTAAAGCAAACTCAAAATTCAAAGTTAAGTAAACTTAAAATTCAGAGTACAGTTATCTTCAAATTTTGAAAATTGCAGATATATTTTAGAGCTAAGGAAAGCTTGAGGAATTTGTAATATATTTTATGCAGCATATGTGATATGTGATTGTTTGAACAATGGTTCAAAATCATTTCATAATTGAAAACAAATTATTCTCTGAATTTCAAGAAAAGGTATATTCAGTCTAGGTAGAAGTGATATAAAACTTATGGTCAAAAATTTGTCGGAATTCTTTTGCAAAGGATTGCAGAATTATCACAAAAAAAGTTTGACATCAGGAAATTGAGTAGTATGCCTAGTGGTACATCAACAAATTTGCATAAGAAATTTGCATATTTATAGTACATCAACAATTTTGCATATACTTTGCATATTTAAGACCTGATGCTTTAAAGAGTCGTAAAATGGCTACTTTGCCACCGAATTAATGGAAATTCTTGCTATTTTCATGTTTTTTAATAGAAGTAGTTTATGAGTGCCCATAGACTGTCAATGAACAGTCAGTTATAACCTCTTTTTAAGTAAAGGGGTCATGTGTATAAACACATGGATTCTGCAAAGAGTATTACTTTGCCAAATTTGTCTAACATAGTTTATCCATTTCAACGTTCAATGCAATTAAATCAATCTTTCATGAATTTTACTATTAAGATTTTCTTGATAGTGGCAGTGAAATCCTTTAGAACTTTAGAAAGAAAATTAGTAGAAAAGTTGAATGCTAGCGTTTGATTTGTTGTGTGCAGTCTACACTGAGTGATGCATTGTTGGTATAATACAGTGTTTAATGTACATTTAGCTTGATGGACAGCCAACTTATTTTAAAATGCATTGCTGCCCTCGTCTACACCGCAGTGTAGTGTGTTTTCTTAAGCTGCCGTAATTGCATCCAAATTTTTATTTTTTGCCTCTGATAAGATTTAGCTGAAGTCTCTAGTTTATAAAATTTTAAATTGTTGATTATTTTTAGAATCATTTTAGATATTTATTAATGTTTGATGTAAGGGATGTATTAATTTTGGAGAAGGATATTATAGAGAATCTTTTTGGGTTGAAAGTAAGTGGGAGATTAAGAGGGTCAGAATAAGTGGGAGATTAAGGGGGTCAGAATAAGTGGGAGATTAAGGGGTCAGAATAAGTGGGATATTAAGGGGGTCAGAATAAGTGGGAGATTAGGGGGGTCAGAATAAATGGGAGATTAAGGGGGTCAGAATAAGTGGGAGATTAAAGGGGTCAGAATAAGTGGGAGATTAATAGGTTAAGTTGGTGGGTGGCGGTGGGGGGAGGGGCGATGGGTAGACTGGTGGGTTTATATGATTGGCAGGAATCAATCTTGAATAGAAGAAAAATATATTGTAAGGAACCAGATTCGGAAAATTTCTTCAAAATTTAAAGGGTGGATGGTAGATGGGGGTATGTATGGGTGTTTTTTGTGGTTTTTTTTTTTTTTTTTTTTTGTTTCAACGAAAAATATGGAGGTAGGGATTTACTTAATATGATTTCATAAACACAGAGTTGTGATTAGATTGTTCTTAGAGTGGCTGGTATAAAGACATTTTACTTTGATGCAAAGACTTCACTTTCAGAATGCTGAGGGAAAGTACAAAGTTTCGACTTCACTTTCACAATGCTGAGGGAAAGTACAAAGTTTTGAATTCACTTTCACAATGCCAAGGAAAGTACAAAGTTTTGACTTCACTTTCACAATGCTGAGAAAAAGTACAAAGTTTTGACTTCATTTCACAATGCCAAGGGAAAATACAAAGTTTTGACTTCACTTTCACAATGCCAAGGAAAGTACAAAGTTTTGAATTAACTTTCACAATGCCAAGGGAAAGTACAGACTTTTGACTTTACTTTCACAATGCTGAGGGAAAGTACAAATTTTGACTTCATTTTCACAATGCGAGGGAAAGTACAAAGTTTTGACTTCACTTTCACAATGCTGAGGGAAAGTACAAAGTTTTGACTTCACTTTCACAATGCCAAGGAAAGTACAAAGTTTTGACCTCACTTTCACAATGCTGAGGGAAAGTACAAAGTTTTGACTTCACTTTCACAATGCCAAGGAAAGTACAAAGCTTTGACTTCACTTTCACAATGCCAAGGGAAAGTACAATGTTTTGACTTCACTTTCACAATGCCAAGGAAAGTACAAAGCTTTGACTTCACTTTCACAATGCCAAGGAAAAGTACAGTTTTGACTTCACTTTCACAATGCTGAGGGAAAGTACAAAGTTTTGACTTCACTTTCACAATGCCAAGGAAAGTACAAAGTTTTGAATTCACTTTCACAATGCTGAGGGAAAGTACAAAGTTTTAACTTCACTTTCACAATGCTGAGAGAAAGTGCAAAGTTTCGACTTCATTTTCACAATGCTAAGGAAAGTACAAAGTTTTGAATTCACTTTCACAATGCTGAGGGGAAGTACAAAGTTTTAACTTCACTTTCACAATGCTGAGAGAAAGTGCAAAGTTTCGACTTCATTTTCACAATGCTAAGGAAAAGTACAGTTTTGACTTCATTTTCACAATGCCAAGGGAAAGTACAAAGTTTTGACTTCACTTTCACAATGCCAAGGGAAAGTACAAAGTTTTGACTTCACTTTTACAATGCCAAGGAAAGTACAAAGTTTTGACTTCACTTTTACAATGCCAAGGAAAGTACAGTTTTGACTTTAATTCACAATGCCAAGGGAAAGTACAAAGTTTTGACTTCATTTTCACAATGCCAAGGAAAGCACAAAGTTTTAAGGGTGAAGTATAAAGTTCCCACAAGGTTTTGATTGCTGTAAAATCATTATCTTGGAAAGTGATTACGAAACATAATAATAGACAAAATTATTAAAGCAAATCTCCTAGTTCTAAGCTTATGATGTACTTCATGAGTATTCATTAGGTTGACAAAACGCATGAATATGCAAACAATATTCAACTAATCAAAAATTATTCAAGTAAAGTGAAACAAACCTCTCATTTTAAAGTTTTTTTTGAGATGCCTCATACATATTCATTCTGTAGGGAAATTGCTCATGAATATGCAAATTTCTGATATCTAAAAATCCTTTGTAATACTATTAAATTATTGAAATTTCACATGGGGCTTTCATTTTGTCATACCTCCCCTAGGTGTTAATAAGCTCAGATTCTTAACTAATACTCAGTAAAATATGGACATCGAGACTAATCATTTCCATCAAAGCATTTGTGAAAAGTTCTACAAAGTCGCAAATAACCAATTTTAAAATACATTGAAAATTAAGGCAGGTGGTTTCTTTATCTGATGACATTTACAAATTTGCATATTATCATGAATAACTAGATTTGTTCAGTTTTAAACCCAAAAGGGTTCTTACTTTTTTCATGATATTGAGTAAGTTTTAAACCCATCTACCCAGCATTGTTCATAAGTGTAACAAGTTCGTGAAGTAGTTTGTGAAGGGGTTGGAGGGGAGTAGGTGATTTGGAGATAATGGAAGTCATAGCACTGAAGTTAACATTATATTCTTTGCATTAGATTTTTGTAATTGATAATATTTTATTTGATAATATTTCGTAATTAAAAATAACAATCACAATCACGTTACTTCAGCTTGTATCCAATTTTCTGCTTTAGAGAACGAATTTGGTTCGAAAGAAATTTGAGTTAATCTATATCTTTGTAAATATCGCTTGTCATAAAAAAGGTTAATCGTGTATATGTACAGTAATTTTTCTATATGATTGATGAACTTGTGTTAGATTCGCCTATAGTCAAATTTTAGACGTTTTAGTTTTCCTTTCATTGAATCATGTTAGTGGAGTAAGAGGGAGGGTCTCTTTGGGATTTCAATATTTGGAAGAGAATCAAGTGAAAAGGGGACTTTTATTTGTTTTTTTGAAGAGAATATTTTTATGACAAAATAGCAAGAACAATGTTACAATGCAACTGATATACTACCTACGTAAAACCAACTTTATTTTATCTTTTGTACAGATCTAAGAAGTAAGTATTCACATTTAACTACAAAATTTACGATTGATTTTTGTTTTGTTTTTTATGGAAAATTTATTGCTGATTCATGTACAGTTTATCTTTGGAATTCTATAATCGTTTGTAATTTGTTTTTGTTTTGAGGAATTGATTTGTAGACTAGGTAAGGGATATATTGTCGCAGCTTGGAGAAGAATTTTATTTGGGTGATGGTATCTTTTATTTACACAGAGTGGCTCTGTGTAGTTAGATGGCCCCTCAGATGGGTCTAGGCTAGTTATGTGGGCCCTTCAGATGGGCCCAAGGATAGTTAGATGGGCCCTTTAATGGACCTAGGGATAATTAGGTGCCCCTCAGATGGGCCCAAGGATAGTTAAGTGGGCCCTCAAATGGACCTAGGTGTAAATAGGTGCCCCTCAGATGGGCCTAAGGATAGTTACATGGGCCCCTCCGATGGGCCTAGGGATAGGTGCCCCTCAGATGGGCCGAAGGGTAGTAAAGCATGTATTATATGGCACCCCCACAAAATACTTTTGTGAGGGAGTTTTTGTTCATACATTATTGATTTATTTCTCTCCTTTTTGGAACAAAAGCAACAATTTTGTAAAAGACTTTGCTATGACCATACTGTGGAGGATTTGTGTTATCTATGAGCCAGTACAGTGATGTATGTACATTGGTTCATTCAAGTCTCTGCAGTTTAAGCCTTCCACTTTTCTGTGATGTGCCTGGTAATTTTGAGCCTGTATAGGGGCTAGCAACCCCTACCTATCAAGGAAATAGGCTAGCAACCCCTACCTCTTAAGGAAATAGGGGTTTAATGGTTCAGTTCATCTTACAGAGCAAATGAATTCATTGTTTTGGCAAAAGAATCTGATTCTTGTAAGTTTTTGTTATTTCTGTTGTCATTATCGCTCAATTTTTTTTTTTTTACAACAAAATTAATTTCCAGATAATTTAAAAAGTAAGTTTCAGTGATGTAACATTTTTGCCATTTTAGTTACAAAGATGGTTTAACAGTATCATCAGTATCATGCCTGCAATCTCCTGCACTGGTTTAACAGTATCATGCCTGCAATGTCCTACACTTTAAATCTGACGCTGTTTCTCAACCTTTGTGTACACAGACAGTCTTCCGACACGTTATATGATTTCAAGTGCACAAGGAAAAGCTTGTTCATTTTTTAATCTGATTCACAGATCTGAATTTCAGTAAGTTTAGGGGTGTGGCTTAGTAAGTTTTTAGTGTTGTGCACGAAGCTGGTGAATATTACATTAACAAGTTAAACTTGGAATTTCAAGCACAAAGTCTACGTATTCAGTTTTTGTTGGTATTTTACATCATTTTGAAAATGAAATGTCACATTTCGTTTGAACATGACATTCTGGTCTATGTATGTAATGGGTCGCATAATTTCCTATAAAATTTTTAGATTTTGCTGGTGGAGAGAACCTCTGTAAAATGCTTGTAATGCTTGCAAATGCAAAGCTGTAAGAAGTGACTGCCATGCAACTTGCTTAAGACAATGCAAATGATACAATAGCACACTGAGGGCATTTGCGAGTTTGAGACTAATTAGTTAGTACTGGATGTTAGTATAGATCGAGAGTTTGAGACTAATTAGTTAGTGCTGGATGTTATTATAGATTAAAAGTTTGAGACTAATAAGTTAGTACTGGATGATAATATGATTGAGAGTTTGAGACTAATTAGTTAGTACTGAATGTTGTTATGATTGAGAGTTTGAGACTAATTAGTAAGTACTGGATGATATTATAGATTGAGAGTTTGAGACTAATTAGTTAGTACTGGATGTTGTTATGATTGAGAGTTTGAGACTAATTAGTTAGAACTGGATGTTAATATAGATTAAGAGTTTGAGATTAATTAGTTAGTGCTGGATGGTATTATAGATTGAGAGTTTGAGACTAATTAGTTAGTACTGGATGTTGTTATGATTGAGAGTTTGAGACTAATTAGTTAGTACTGAATGTTAATATAGATTGAGAGTTTGAGACTAATTAGTTAGTACTGGATGGTATTATTGATTGAGAGTTTGAGACTAATTAGTTAGTACTGGATGTTATTATAGATTGAGAGTTTGAGACTAATTAGTTAGTACTGGATGTTAGTATAGATTGAGAGATAAAAGTGTTTATACTATACTGAAACTTATAATATCATGACTTCATTTTTTGTAATGGTGATGGACTTGCATATGTCAGGTAACAATCCTTATATTAGGTGGAAATTGATGACATCAGGTAGAAGCCCATATATGAGGATGAAATTACTGATATCAGGTAAAAATCCGGATATGAGGATACAATTGTTGATATCAGGTAAAAATCTGGATATGAGGATGAAATTACTAATATCAGATTGACAGGATAAATGACAAAAATGTAGATATCACGATGAAAAATACCGAAATAAAAGCGTTTGAAAGGACGATTGAATAATAAATGTCAAGAGAGAATTTACTGGTATCATGTCAAAATTGCAGATATTAGGATTTATTGTTGATATTAGGATGACTGAATAATGACAAAAATGTAGACATCAGGATGACAAATACCTGAATAAAAACTTTTGTAAGGATGATCAAATAATTAATTTCAGGATAGAAATTACTGCTATCAGGTCAAAATTGCAAATATCATGTCAAAATCCTAATATCCAGATATTGTTATTAGTTTGAATAGATAAAAAGGCAAAAACATTGATATCAGTATGTAATTTCAAATACGAGAATGAATGAAAGTTTTTAAAATGATGATCAAATAATTATTTTCAGGATAGAAATTACTGGTATCTGGTCAAAATTGTTGACATAAAGTTGAGCATGTTTATACCAAGTTAAATTTGTGGATATCAAGATAAAATTACATGTATTAAGTGGAAAATGTGAATATCAAGTTAGATATTAAGATAATTTGCCACAATCAAGATGAAACTGTAGATATCAGGAGTCAATAGAAGAAATACTTGTATTATACAGTATGCACATTGCTCATGTCCAGTGTAACATTTCAACTACTTGATATACAGGAAGTACTGGTATCCGGATGGACTAGAGGGTGTCTAATAAAGGTCTGCTTTACAGTTGAAATTGTGACTTAATGAAATTGAGAACACAATGTGTTTGCTGATAGTAGAGTGAAATTACTGGTATCAGGACAATATTGGTGATATCAGGACAATATTGGTAATATCAGGATAAAAACGTTCAGAGTCAGGATGAAAATGCAGGTGTGAGGATAAAATTACTGAATTCAGGAGGGAAGTGTAGATGTCAATTCAAAAGTACAGACATCAGGATGAAAGAGCATACGTAAGAATGAAATTTCTAATGTCGGGATGAATTTTCTGACGTCAAGATGAAATTTCTGCCATCAGGATGAAATTTCTGACCTTAAGATGAAAATTCGGAAGTTGCAGTGAAATTGCAGAAATCACATTGAAACTGCACAAATGTCGTTGAAGTGGGAAATACAATGATGTAAGGACCATGTTGCCATTTCCAGGTTAAAACTAAGTCCTGCTTGCACATCAACAAAGCTAACAAGTGTTTGTAACAGCCAAGGTTTTGGAAGCAGTACCCTGAAGTGTCATGAATATTCATGGTCAGTTGTCATGGAGATTATGAGTAAATTATTCTTTGCTGATTGTGACATCTGATCATGCTCTAAGCTCTCTGGATGTTAAACAATAATTGTTTTTGAAGAAAAGGATATAAATTTGCAGAATGAGATTTTATTTTTATTTTTCTGCAGCTAGGGGCGGGTTAGTGGGTAATTCAACAAGTTTGAGAGAACAACGTGTGTACAGACGTGTATAACGTACAAGATGAAAGTGGGTATTATGTAAACAGCAACAAGTTTCAATTTTTGTTCATGACAAAAAGTATCGTTTTAAGAATTGTAATATTATATTTTTCATTTGTAATATAGGTTTGGAAGTAATATTGACTTGGGAAAACGATGATTATTGGGTAAGTCTAATGGTCAGCTTAGTGGTCCCACAGATCCATTGTATATGATGGACGATGGTCAAGAAAAACAATAATTTGTAGAAGAGATATTTAAGATTTGTCAAATGTTAGGCTTCTTTATTGATTTGTGGGAAATGTCCTTCAATTATTGGGAAATGTTACTAGCATTTCTCTCAATTTTACAACTGGGAAGAAGGTATGCAACCAGGAAGGTGAAATCCTCTAACTCCTTCACCTCTGCTCCTGTTATTGCCCTCTGTCATATATGATGGACATGCCTGACCACTGAGCTGACCATTAGAGTAGTGTAGGTTATTATTCTGTACATAGTTATTCATTTACCCAAGTATAGCCGCAGTGCTTTGGAATCAAGTTTTTTTTTTTTTTTTTAAGTATTTGTCATTCGATATGAAGAAGGATAAATGCTTCAGTTTACTCCCGCCTTAGTAATCAAAACATTTTGCAAAAATCAATGCAAGCTGGAAGATGAAGGATAAGTTTTATATACTTATATTTATATATATATATATATATATATATATATATATATATATATATATATATATATATATATATATATATATATATATATATATATATATATATATATATATATATATATATATATATATATATATATATATATATATATATATATATATATATATATATATTATATATATATGACAGCAGAATTACTGTTTGTTGAAAGGGTCATACATATATTGTAACCTTTGTCGGCTGGAGACATCCCTCTACCCCACCCCTCCACTTTCGGGCAGAATTAAAAAGTAAAACATTGCTCCCAAAGGAGGAGGGAAATAATGGCCCCATCTCCCATCCATTACTTTGTGAAGGACCCTGCTTGTTGAACCACACCCGGAAAAAGGGACCGGGTTTCACTCAATTTCAGTCCGACAAGGGTTAAATATATCAGTACGATTTAATATAACAGTACATAAGCATGTGTTCCCCTTTAGCACTGCTAGTACGATTCATTACTTATAACAGTAGATAAGCGTGTTTTCCCTTTTGCACTGCTAGTACGATTACTCATAACGATACATAAGCGTGTTTTCCCCTTTAGCACTGCTTTTCAAGTCTTGTAACCCTGCAAAAATTGAGAATTAGTGTGTTGTGCTGGTATTTTAGCTACCAAGCTAAGGATGGTAGGAAAACAGTGGGGGAGGGGGTGGCTGGTGCAACAGGGACTTTTTACAGTCATTTTTCAGACACCTAATACAGTATTTTCATATGAGGATCTATGGGGAAATCTTGGTTATCACTAGCTACAGCTATGGGTGTAGCCATAGCCCTTGGACTCATCTAGTCTCCTGACTAATTACTTGATTTTTTAGCAAATTCTCTGTCTGTTTTCCTACCATCTTACAAAGTTACCTGTCAGCAAATTATTGTCTATTCACACCCTAACCAAAAAGCACAGTTGTACCTGTTATGTAATGGGATGTACTATCTTGTAATATTGAAGTCTAAATACATTAGCAATGGTCTGAAATATTGTCAGAGTTTTATCTGCTGTCCTTTGTCATCTTTCATTTTCATTGTACAATAAAATGGGTGAAATTGAATGAATTTGCACGGTTCGGTGGCTCGGTAGTTAACCCTTGATGTGCCTGTATACGCCGTGTAGCAGGTGTGGGTCTGTCGTGAGTGTTGCATTGTACCCTTGTCCAAAATGCTTGTTCCATTCCACTAACCAACACTGCTTGGGATTTGACCTGCGATAGACTGGGGCCCTAACAATGCAAGGAGAGCCTTGTACTCTCATCCGCATACACCAAGGATAAGCACTGCCTTTATGGGCCTTCATGGCCCAAGTAGGGAGTTGTTATTCAATTTAAAGAATATTCTGTTCAGGAAGTTGGGCTCTTTTTTGTATGACTTTTCCCCTTCTCCCAGAAAAAAACTAATTTGTGTTCCTGGGTATGTCATGCAGTTATGTAGCCAGACATTTTTTTTTTTTTTTTTTTTGGGGGGGGGGGGGGGTATAGGGGATGCCATGGGTAAGAAAAGTTGGCAGCGGTAAGGCATGAGGAGTTGGCATAAATAAGAAGGGGTGAGGAGTTGGCATGGATAGGAAGGGGTGAGGAGTTGGTATGGGTGAGAAGAGGTGAGAAGTTTGCAAGGGTAAGAACTGGCGAGGAATTTTCATGAGTAAGAAGAGGGACTAATGAGGAGTTAGCATGGGTAAGAATGGGTGAGAAGTTGGCATGGCTAAGAAAGGGTGAGGAGTTGCCATGGGTAAGGAGGGGCGAGGAGTTGACCTGGGGTGATGAATTTGCATGAGTAAGAACGGGTGAGTTAGCATGGCTAAGAAGGGGAAGGGTTGGCATGGGTAAAAAAAAGGTTGGCATGGGTAAGAAGGGGTGATGAGTTGGCGTGTGTAAGAACAGGTGATGAGTTGGCATGGGTAAGGAGACAGGGAGTTGGAATGGTAAGACGGGGGCAGGGTGAGGAGTTGGCATGGGTAAAAAGTGGCGAAGGGTTGGCATGGGTAAGGAGACAGGGAGTTGGAATGGTAAGATGGGGGCAGGGTGAGGAGTTGGTATGGGTAAGAAGTGGTGAGGGGTTGGCATGGGTAAGAATTAGAGGGACAGGGTTGAAGAGTTGGCATGGGTAAGAATGGGGCAAGGGCGAGGATTTGATATGGGTAAAAACGGTGAGGAGTTTGCATGGGTAAGATCGCTGTTATTAAGTATTGGCCCATGTATAGTTTATAAAATAGCTATATATAAATTTACACATACAAATCTGGACCCTTGAAACAATTCTCGAGGGGTGAGGTACTATAGCACCATAGTCATAAGACCATTGACCCTTCGCTACACCCGTGCAAAGACAATTGTTGCAATAACAGCCAATTTAAAAAAATGTTTCGTCACGGTGACGTCAAATCGCGGACCGGACTTGTTATGGGTTATTGAGACGGAAATCGAATATTTTTTTTGTTTCTCTTTGTGCTTCAGTGACACAAAATTGGTTATCAAATATACAAAAATGACATAATTTGTAGATGAAATATATTCTGTTTCTACTTGAACCCATGGTAGGTAGGAGACTGGATATCCTCAAGACTGGCTAAGGTTATACATGTTATATAGAGATGTACACGACCATTCAGTAGGAACTGGTATAAGTGGGGTGGGCTCAGCTTTTCCGTAAACTAGAAGTTTCATACCCAAAATATTAAGTTGCAGCTTTGGAAATTCTTTCTTGAACCGGCTACAACCTCAACAAACGAATTATACTTGACGTTTAATCCATTTCCTGCCCAGTCCGTCAGTTCTAATCAGGGTTTTTTGTTCTGGTTCTACGCGTTCACAAAGATGGTAATGTTTGGACTCGTTCAAGCACATCAGTCCAGGATGTTCGCATTTCTTGTACAGCGCAAGATCATTAACACGTAGCCTTCTTCCGCAGCATCTACAATAGGGTTCTTTGTTTCAGCTCACTGGCTAAAAATGATCTTTATTCTGGCACGTTTTGCTTACCTGTTTCTATATTGGTAGAGCTCGACAAATATTGTAAATTGGACTTTGAATGAATTTTCTGTAAATTTGTTAACGTTTTTACTACATCTCTAATCCTACTTTGAAGAAATAATAACGCAGTGTAAAGTTTGACATTTTTTTTAAATATATCAAAATCATTAGTTTGATTTAATTCATAGGCAGCGGAGGCGGGGGGCCATGGGGCTCGGGCCCCAAAAATTTCAATGGGGGAGGGAAGGGGAAGGGGCAGAACTCCCTAATAATATTTTGTAATTTTCATATTTTTGGTATATTTTGAATCACCCCCGAGATTTAATTCATATGTTCTCTTTATATGATAGCCCAGATCATGCAGTGCACAATTACAATATTCAATCATACAAACCAAAAACTTTAGTTTTTGTAGCACATTTTCTGTATTAAACTTCCCCCTCCCTACCCCCCCTCCCTTCACTTCCATTCTCTTTCCCTGAATAGAATGGAAAATGTCCAGTCATATAGTCAGAATTACTTGCATTAGGCCCTACGTCTGATCAATGACAACTCGCCTCCCTGGACAGATTCTAACACGTTATAGGCGGGCTTTATTGGATGTAGGCACTATTGCCTATTGTCCTATACTTGAAATCGGGTATATGTATTTTCTAAGATTTTGGAAAGTTAGGTTGCTCACTTGCATCATAAAACATGGGCAAAATCATATTTGTATTAAGACCTCCAATTGTTCTTTATAAGTTAGAAGCTGCCCATTTTATTCTGTTAAATTTGCAGTAACATTTAGTTTTCAAATAGCCTACATTAAACAGCAGAGTGTTTGGAGAATATTATGATTAGAAATTATCAAATATTTAAATGCGAACCCGACGTTCTACATCAGGTTTTTTGTTTTCTTCCCCGAGAGTGCTTAGTACTTATTTAGATTTCAAAAGAGCACTTTCTCTGAAAAAAAGCGTTCTTCGGAGAAAACTTTGAAAATGTAAAGCTTGAAATAATCTATTAGTAATATGTTAACACTTTCTGCGATATTGTATTTAATACATACCCGATTACATACTAAGACACCGAGAAATAGAGGGGAGGGGGCGGGATATATAACAGCTTCGTTTTAAACGTTTGATTAAATCTACACATGTTCATTGTAAATTACTGGAAGCTTATCAAACATGAGATCATTCTTAGTCACCGATTGATGTCAATTTTCTTTGATTTTCGGAAAATTCATTTAACACTTTATTAGTCTGATATTTGGGAAATCTCTTTCAATCTTCCGATCTTTGGGAAATTTCAGTCCTTCATTTTCGTAAAATTTCCTTCATTCTGGAACAATTTTTCTTCGCTTTTCGGTCAGTTCCCTGCAGCGTTTGAGAAATTTCTTTCATTTTTAGGCAATTTCTTTCATTTTTCGGAAATTTTCTTCATTTTGGAGCAATTTTTTTCTCGATTTTCAGTAAATTTTCTTCGATTTTCAGGAAATTCTCGTCAGTGTTTAGAAACTTCATTTCAATCTGTGGGAATTATTTTTCCTTCATTCTCGAGCAATTTTCGGAAAATTCCCACATGCAATTTTTCTTTGAATTTTGGAAAGCTTTCTTTAATGTTTCGGAAATTTTCTTCATTTTGGGGCAATTTTTCTTCGATTTTCGGTAAGTTTTTTATTTTTTTATTTTGGGGAAATTTCTTTCATTCTCGTGCAATTTTCTTCAATTTCGGATAATTTCCTTCATTTTGGGGGTAAATATCTTCGGCTATTGGTACATTTTCATTAATTATTGAAATGTTGCCAGATTTTGCCAACATTTTCAATGATTTGATCAAATTTGAAATCCTTTCAGGGAGGCACCTTTCCCTCTGCTCCCCTATTATACAATTCTGTACCCGTGTCCCAATATATTCCATTAATCATGAAAAAACTGTTAAAGAAACACGTTATCACATTATCCCTGTTATGGTTAGACAAGACCCTTGCTCCCCTCTGGATACGTCACAGCAACAAATCCTCCCAAAGGTTGTCATTTGTCAAGTTCATCCGAATGGAAAGAATAGAAAACTACATTTTCATTGTGTGAATTATCTTTTATTTAAAAAAAGTCATTCATGAAATAATGAAAATCAAACCGTTCTTATAATATATTTACAGGGGCGTCGCTAGATTAACAGGAGCGTCGCTAGATTAATAGGGCGTTTGAAAGTTCAGACTATATAATATTTGATAAGTTACATATAGGTATATATATACTATATATATATATATATATATATATATATATATATATATATATATATATATATATATATATATATATATATATATATATATATATATATATATATATATATATATATATATATATAAATCTAAAAGATAAGTTGGCTAAAGACATTGTCATTTTTTCCTATTTTATATATATATATATATATATATATATATATATATATACACATTATATATATATATATATATATATATATATATATATATATATATATATATATATATATATATATATATATATATATATATATATATATATATATATATATATATATATATATATATATATATATATATATATATGCATATTAAGCAGCAATACCCATAATCCATCTTTCGTATAATATAACATACCATCACGTATAATGTGTAAGGGGGTATACGAGCATGATTATTCGAGAGCAAGAGCTAGGAATAGCAAATCTAACCAGTTTTTTTCTCACGTTATTTACGTCGCTTTATTTGACTAAAAAAACAAAAACAATTGATACACAAAGAACAAAATATACATAACTAATACCAGAAATAATCATTATTTACAAAATTTCAGTTTTTAATTTGTATGTGAAATGTTGTGACAATTTCATCAAACATAAAATATAAAGGTGTACATGCATGTATGAGTGAGCAACGTTATAACAAGAGCAACGCAGGCTACACTTACTGCTTAAAGGAATATTACATAGATTTTCATTTTTTCATATATGATAGAGAATGATTTTAGAAACAAAGTGATGAAAAAAACTATGTCAATATCTTATTTCGTTTAGAAGTTACGAAATTTTAAAATATTTTTGAATTTGGACAAAAGTGACTGATTGGCAACATCTGTGATGACATAGAGACAATTTCAACAAGACGTGTTTTGTTATTCTTTAAAAATGATTTGGATTTTTTTTTTCTCATTGTAAATGTAATGTACACCAAGAAAAAACAAAATCTTTTTTTTTAATTATATTCTCCACCCTATCTCTATAATAAACCAGAAATGTTGTAAGAAAAAGTGTGCAAATTTATAAGAAATACATAAGAACTGTGCTGGAATTGCCTTGATGACATCATTAAGCTAAAGGACATATACTGTACGCGGTGTTTTAAAGAATATTTTTCTACTCTTTAAATTGTTATAGCTTTTACACGGAATAAGATATTACCTTTTTTTTTTTTTTCTCACTACTTTGTTTTTACAAATTTTCTCTATCATATATGAAAAAATGAATATCCATGGGAATATTCCTTTAACTCAGCTCGTTCGAAGTTAAGCAAACATATATTGATGAATATTAAGATAGACATAATAGATCAATTTTCGACACTTTCTTCCTTGTTTGACAACTATTTGTCAAAATATTATAGCAAATAATTACATCAACATCGACAAACAATTAATAGTATGTTAAAAAGTCTGACACATGACATTAAAATATGTAAATCAGTGATGTCATGAGTAGAATACCTTATTGTCATGCTATAATCTGATAATTTTGTTTATAAAATTTCTATGGAGTATTTGCATTGTTATGACCCGTGCATTAAATACTGTTAATGCGCGACACCGATTAATTGGTTTATTCCATTTTCAAAACAGGTAATTTTTTCTCGTTTTTTTTCATTCTTTTTAGTTGTTTTTTATGCATTTGAAACAATCTAACACGAACATTTTATTAAAAAAAGATTAATGGTTTGACATCGTGTATATATATGCGTGCTTAGCCTAATGCACGGTTCATAGAACTTTACTCACGAATGACCCTCCTAAAGTCGGGCCATTCTACTCGGGCCATTACTCGGGCCATTACTCGGGCCAAAGTTCTTTGCCTCGTGAATTATATACGTCATATAAACACTCTGCCTCAACATTAATAATCAATTATTGAACAGCTGACTGTGACAAAGATCTTTACACTATGGAGGACATCAGTGACGTCATTTTACCAGCCATTATGTACGATACGATTTGACGCACGACGAGGAAAGTCCTGTCGATGTGTATACTGAAGATGTATAGTGTACAGACATGATGATTGTAGCGATCCTACATTGCGGAAGTAGCGGGCCGGTAGAAAGTGCCATTTTAAACAGTTGTACCTTTAGGTAAATTCACATACATCTGGAAATCGCCCGCCATCGTCGGCTGCTTCAACCTACCCAATTAACTCTTTATATTTCCATAATTGAAGATTTAGTCGAAATACTTTTCTTTACATTTCTTAATTACTATTTAAGGGGTTAGCAGGGGCTAAAGCTACCCAACTTCCAGTTACCAGGTTTCCCCTAAATAAGGTTATTATTGGTTCAAACTGCTGTAAACCCAATATTTTAATATCGGTTTTATCAAAAAAGAGTACCAAAACCAAGAAACAAATATATAATTCACATTTAGCCTTCGTAAATTGGCAACGAAAAATCGGCATTTAAATTTTTTATCGACCTGACATCTTTAGAAATGATTCAGACCGTTTGTCCATAAACAGCTTCATGTCGGGTTTCATTTGTCTCTCCACATTTTAAGTCCAATTCATGTCGACTCCCTCCTCAACTCTAAAAGGCTAAACCCCTCTTGCATGGCTTATAATGCAGTTTCAAGATGACAATCTAGTTCTTGTCATTATCCTTGTTATACACAACGCCGAAGAACGGATCAACGTATCTCTTTCTGCACCTGCGCAGATCATAAGGAGAACCTTTGGCGCGGAAAGTGTATTGACTGGTTTCATTCTTTTCAGCATGTGGGTTACCATAGAAACCTTTCGTTCCCGCTTTTGTGCACCACGTGAATCGTTTTCGTCCGACCCTGATGGAATCTGATGTACATCTACAGCACGAAAAAAGGGAAACTACTTGTTTAAAAGCGGTTGAATATTATTAGGCCTAGGTTCCAACTTCCAAGAAAGATATGAAAAGTGTGGGCGTATTTATCTTAAGTCTCTATAATAATCGATTATCTCCATAAGCGGGATTTTCCCACCGAAAGTGGGAGTAATGAAAATTGATTACCAACCGAAAGGGTGGGTGAGGGACAGGGGATGGGGCAAATCATAAAATCACATTCATCTGCCCATTTTTTATGCAAGCGTCTTAAGAACCTAACTGCTTTCACCATGGCCATAATTCTCCTTCACACAGTGAGTAAGCGGGGACATGGGGCCATACTTTTTCTATCACAAGTTGGGGATGGGGGAGACTTCAAAAACATGTATTTTTCTGCCTTAGAGAGGGGAGACAAGACCCCAAAGAATCACTGCTCTGTCTATCACAATGGTGTATACTTGCCTGCAGTAGTCATCCTTGCCATCACCATCCTCATCCTTCATCCAGAAAGTGTCCTTGAGACCGACATCGAAGTCCACTTCTGAGACGTAGTTGAACTCTTCCTCCCCCTCCGTCCCAGCAAGACTGCATGCAAGCTGATAAACCTCCTCTTCGATTGCTAAAATCCTATAAGAATACGTTAAAGGTTAGTTCAGGGTCAAGCAAGTCTATCATCTATGGAAGAAGACTTCCATAAAAAAAAAAAAAATGATGGATAAACTCTTTCCAATATCTTATTCCGTTTTAAGGAGATAGTTAGATTTTTTTTAAATTTTGTATCATTTGTGTAGAAACGACTGAAATCAGACTAATTGTGACGTCACATTCTCAGATCCTCAATGTCTGTATATATTCTGTCATTTATTTTCCTGCGATTTTGTTGCTTAATAAGGATGTTTCCGCTAACGTCATGAGGTAATTTTGTGTTCACATCGCCATTTTGTAGGCCAGACTGCCGTCTGCTGTACACTTGCATACGTTTGCATGTTGTTATATAAGATTACTTTTGTAAGTAGTATGCCGGAATTTTGCTGTCTGGCTATGCCGTTGGTTGCACTAACTAATAGACGTGTTTAGAATCAGTGCGCGTTTATATGCCCAGCACGTGTTTTACATGCCCAGCGCGTGATTTCATTACCAGCGCGTGCTAGCGCGTGTTTTAGGTGGAATCTGTCAGTCTGTCTGTCTGTTTTTTTACGTGTGATATTACCGAGCTGTGTGATGATTAGACGCGTGAAATACTCAACGCGCAAAGTTCTCTCTCCTACAAAATGGCTCCCAGTTAAGTTAGAGTCACGTGATGAAATCATCTGCCCCTGCTACCCTATTCATGTATATACTTCTCTGCAATGAATATGTCAGCAAAGTTACCAAATAGAATCTAGCACAGTAGTAAGGATGAATAATAATTCATAACCTGAAAAAAGGTTGAGAAAAAATTCAAATAGAATAAGAAAAGTTAAATCAGTTTTCTTTAGAATACATTACAAATTGTTAAGCAAATGAGGGTGAGCGCGCCAACCTTCCATAGTAGACTTATACACCAGTCATTTCTACACAGATAAGATAGAGCTTTAACTTGAATATCTCCTTTAACGGAATAAGATATTAAAGTAGTTTCTTCACCAATTTGTTTCTATTAAGAGTCCTCTTTCACACGAGATAAACAGTTGAACTTTCTTGACCCCTAAACTAATTCCTTCAGAATTTGCTCATTGTGGTTTATAAATTCCGAGTATTTGCATTATTATGACCCGTGCATTAAATCCTGTTAATGTATGATCATGATTGTTTGATTTATTCCATTTTTAAAACAGGTTTTTTTTTATATAAAGCAATAAAATATATGTAAACGTTTCTCGTTTTCCATTCTTTAAAAAAAAATGCATTTGAAACAATTTAACACGAAATATCTATCTTAAAAAGAATTTTTGGCATCGTGATTATATGCGTATTGAATGCACGGTTCAAAGGTCTTTGCACTCGAGAATAACCCTTCTAAAGTTGGGCCATTCACTCGTGTCAAAGTCCGTTGCCCCGTGCATTAAATGTGCATATAAACTCACTTGGTTGTCATACATGTCTGTCTACCAACTATGGTGTAGCGGTTATCATACATGTCTACAGACCACGAGGCCCTAGGTTCAAGTCTTGTGCATCACAACTGGTTATCAAAGGCCGTGGACATTGACTTGGTTGTCGATGTTATGTCTGTCCGTACGTCGTACCTGTGTTCTCGTCTGGGTTGTATTAGGCGTTTCGTGATGCATTGTTGCTATGCGACGGCTCCGTCATTGTAATTGTGTGTTCATTTGTTGTCGTCACTCTTCCTCAACATTAATCTTTATTTAAAGGTGTAACGACGCGTAGAGGCAACAGTATATAATGAAAATCAAAATTCAATGGAAAAATCCTAGTATAGCGGTAAATCGCTTTATAGGCATTAATTTCAACATTTATAATACTTATGGGTGATCGATTTTCTTCAACTTACAGGATTTAAGTCTATAAAGGAAAGATTTAAAATCCTTAAAACATCTATTTTAGTCAACAAGCTAGGAAATTTTGGGGTAAATACGGGTTTATTTTCAATCCGATAAAATTTGGAGAACAAATTTGAGGCTTCAAGAAAATCATGTTTATTATTCATTTTGAAAAATTTTTACCTTCTTTCAGCAATTTAACTGTCCTTTATTTCCCATTATTCCAAAATAATTTCAAATTTATAAATTTTGAGCAAATTTCGTTAAAAAAGGATAATAAATCACGAGCTCACACATTTTGCGTTCTTGTCGGCCATTTTGAACGAAACTAAAGAAAAAAGCTGAAAAACGGTGCGAAGGAATTTTAACAATGTCAAAATCCAAAACCTAATCCTAAAACCCTAATCCTAAACCTAAACCCTAATTCTAAAACCTAATCTTAAACCGAAAAACCTAACCTAAAACCTAATCCTGAAACCTAACCTGAAAATGAGGATCTACATTATTTATGCGCATATTTTAATTTTTTTTATTTCACTTAAACGGCAAAACGGCTTGCAGATTCCACTCATCAGTACAGTAGGCTAGTAGTATACACACTGAAGAGTAAAACTTTTGATCGGATATCCAAAACGTAGGAATTCTTCTTTTTGAAACACGTTTGACTTAGTTTTTACTTAAAAGACCTAATTTTAAAAAGGAAAATAGTTAAAATACATAAATACAACAGACTAAAACCAAAATTAAAAAAGAAAAAGCAAAAAACCTTATATAGATACTTACCGCTATACTAGGATTTACAATTCAATATATTGAAAATAGAAAAAACAAATGCAAACAGAAATATATGACTACTGTGATATTTTATTCTGTTCAGGAGATAAAATCTTAAAGGTTGTCACACCTTTGAAAAATGACTGTAGAAAATCTATGGCAGAATAGTGACGTCACATTGGCAGTTTGTAAGCAATTTTTGTTTTGATTGAAAATGGATTTAAATTTCTTAAACTAATTAAAAAATAATTTTATAAATTCCCTCAGATGATAAATCACAGTTGGCTAAGCCCACACATATATGGATTCAAATCGCAAAATATCTGAAATATTTAAATAAAATTTTAGAAGACTTTGTGGGAATGTGAGACTGTGTGCAAGAGTTTGTGACTTTTTATCATAGCTACCTGCAAAAGTCGTTCGCAGCGCCTTGTCCCTGGACGTCTACCCATCCTTGGAACATGTCTTTAGTTCCTGGGTTCGTTATGTCTTTGCGCCTCGGTTTTACCCTCAGAAAAGGACCTTCCAAGGAAGACGGTAAAGCAGATCCGCTAAGTTGAATGTTGGGGTCATCGCTTGATTGACCTGGGAGTAGGTTGTTGTTGCCAGTCGTAAAAGTTGCTACACCATCACCTAAAATATAATCAAAAAGAGTTACAAATTAGTTATCAGGTTATCAAGATTTTCGACATTATCTAATTATGTAGAGGGAGTTGTGAATCTACGTTTTCTGTGGGAAGGGGGCACTCTGGCGAATAGTCACCCCAGATTCTTTACCGCTGTACGTGACATGGGAAAGAGGAGATTATGATGCGTTGTTGTTTATTTTACCCCAAAATATATGTTTCTTATTTTCACTAAATGGGAGGGGCACGTGCCACTGTCTCCATGAGCAGATGAGCTCCGTCACTTGTAAAAGTCTATTCATTTTAGGTCTGATTCACACATGGGCAGAGAGGATTTTGCCCCCCCCATCCTCCCGCTCCCTCTCTCTCAGTGCCAAGATGGCGAAACTTTTTTCTTCCTCATCAGACTTTCTTTGAATTTGAAAAAACTACCAAGTAGATGCAGCATAGCAGCATAGCCTCATAGGCCCATATTGTTTAAGCCCTGATTGGTGATTGGATTATTTTTCACCGTGCGTTGATGACATCAGAGGATATTCTCGGCAAATGTGTTATGACGTCACGCTGAAATAACCATAGTGATTCCCTTTATCACATTCAGTTGTTAGTATAAAGTGTGGCTTTATGATTGTGTCAATGTCAGTACGATTATCGTGATACCATCAATACTAAATTAGATTCACAACAAAACAGCATCAAAACTGAAAACAGGCGTGAGGCGGCACCCAGATCAGAACAGTTGGAAATGAAGAAAGAGGTGGTGACGAAACGATTTTCTCTTTCGGATCTGGAAGCAATAGACCATATTGTTTTGTGTGCAATGATCATTCCTTGTCTTAATGCTTCTGAAATACATCTCAAAAAAGTTTTTGTATGAAAAACTTTGAACTCAGTCTGTACTTTCTTCTGGCTGTTTTATTTTTCACATTGGAACATTTCAATTATCATTGTTCGTAAAAGTAACAAATTGCAGGAAGATATTTTATTGTTTTGGACAAAATCACGCTAAAATGTGAAAAATCACCATACAAATTCGGAAGAAAAAAGTGAGGGCAAGTGCCCCTTTGCCACCCCCTTTCCCCTTAAATCCCGTCTATGGTTGTAGGACGTTTAAAATATAAGGGCTTGGATAAATTTCCGTGTGTGAGGTGAAACGGTGATACTAAAAGAGGTGAAAAGTATGGAACTGTGCAGAAGTGCATTTGATGCAATTCTTGTGTCTCTGCAGTGCGATTCGTAAGAGAAAAAAATTGGCAATTGATCGATAGATCAGTTTCCACTATTTGTTAATACTTGAAAAATATGAAATCTATATTTTTAGATTGATACAAACGACTGTATAATTGCCAAGTGTTGATGGTCATTCAACACAGATGTTGATTAGAATTTGTACGATAGGTTTATTTGCACAAATCGTTCTTCCTCTTGATTTGATATCAATAACATTTTGTTTTCCAGCGCACTGTAGTTTTCTGTAACTTCCAAAGGTGCAGATCAGACTTCATTCTGTGGACATTAGATCTGTTTAGTATTTTTGCACGACTGAATTGCAAAAGTTGAACAAAACGGCTGCAGAATGTCTAAAATCTAAGTGCCAGTGGTTGGAAAGCTTCTTTGAACCTTTCTTGGGATGAATAGCAGGATATGCGGTGTAATAATGTGAGGTGAAAGAGTGCAACTAAAAGAGGGTGAAGGTGTGGAACTGTGAAGAAGTGCGTAGGGTGCAGTTCTTGTGTCTTTGTAATGCGATTTGTAAGAGAAAAAAGTTATTGGAAATTAATTGATTAATCAGTTTTCAATATTTTGTAACTTTTGACAAATATAAGATTTATATTTATAATTTTGATACAAGCGGTGATGGTCAAGAGTTGGTTGTTCAACACAGGTGTTGATTAATTTATTTACGATAGATTTATTTGCTCAAAATTGTATTTAATCTAACTCCACGTCAGAATACAGTACATTTGATTAACAATCGATAACTGATTTTAAGAAAATATTGATTAAAAACAAGTTTTCCATCATGTTTTAAAATAGAGTTATTTCTTTTCTCTTATAAATCACAATCAACTCCATTCAGCTGTGCGGTTTTGTGCATCAGTTTCCATACCGTCTCGAACTTTGACCCGGATCCATGATGCAACAGTGTTACCACGGATGGAGGAAGCAAGACAGCGATATAGACCTTCATCTTGCGAGTTATCTTGTCGACAATCAGGTTGGTCCCATCTAGTTTATACTTGGAGCCATTACTGGCGCGTTCCATCGAATCGTCGGATCTTTCCGATAAGTCCAGAGCATAGCGATCTAAGTACCACGTGACCACTGGCATAGGATCACCTGACACATTACACTTCAAACGAAGTTTTGAACCTGGTGTAGTGATGATGAAGTCCGGGTCATCTGTTTTTATTCTTAAGTATTCCTCTTTTTCTGATAGGGAAATCAACATGATAGAATATTTTATCGAGTATCAACTTTGAGTACTAACATATCATACGAAGTTAGAGGATTTTGAACTACTATAAACAGTTTCTTTTATTCCCTTCTATGACCGTCCGGTAGCATGCCTATTAATAAAAACATAAATGTTCCTAGAAATGGGAACATTTGCCTACATAAAGCCGCCATTTTGTGATACTTCCCATGATCCTTTGCTATCCTGACGTTAAGGCCTTATGCAATGTTACATTTGTTAAATTTGAAATACGTCTGGGAAAAATATCTTTGCTATATAGGGGAAACTTAAAGTGCATAAAAATACCTTCATTACTGTCATAGCTACAAATTTTTTACTCCCATTTGATATGTTTACCACGCCGTTTTCGAAATATTAGAAAAATAGACAATAGAGTTAGGCTTTTAGGCGCGAAACGGCCATTTTAAAATTTCAAATGTTTTTCAACACAATGATTTTATTTCAAATACATAAATTAGAAACTATGACATTTTATTGCAACATCTGAACAATATAGCTGCATGACTTCAATATTCTCGTTTGTTATACATGTTCCTATTAATAGGCATGCTTTCGGACTGAACAATATGGCTGCATGACTTCAATATTCTCGTGTGTTATAAATGTTCCTATAAATGTTCCTAAATAACACAATATTGTAGAGTGGAGGAGTCTTTACATTTAGAAAGCCAACAAACATATTCAGTTCTTAGGTTCTATAGGTCATCAAAATCTGAGGATTTTTAAAAAAGTCGGAAATTGTGATGTTAGAATGAGAAGACTTCTCAACATCATTAAGCAATTTTTTTTTCGAGGCTGGTTCTGAAAATGATGAAAATATTGTGTCCAAACTTATAGACGTTGGCTCGGGATACATGGCTAATAAAATCCCCTTTCCCTTCAAAAGGTGTCACCTTCAGAATGTGTGGTAGATAATTAATTGGTTCTTCATCTGCAGATCTTCCTATTTAATTTCGCAAGTTTTTATAATAACATAAGAATTCCTTTTTTTTTAATGAGAAATGCCTTTAAAGCAAGTTATTATTGCTGCCTCTACCTGTTTATACAGCTTTAAATATTCGAACTTTTTCAACCTGAAAAATTGGGTACTTTGAAATACCCACAAAATTGGGTATTTTTTTATGTATTACGTCATCGCATATGCCTACACATTTGACTAGCCTACACTTATTATCTGGGGGTTTTCATTTTCCGCTCCGGCTTATCCAAAATGTCACTGAATATCCTGAAATTTTGGAAACGGATAATAAATAGAAATTCACAACTTTTTGTTGCTGCTTTTTGAAATTCATTGTCGCCGTTTTGAGAAAATCAACAAAAGAAGATTGCTCATATTTTTGTGTAAAAGTGAGGTCAAAAAGATAATGTATCACTTTTCTGTTTCACGAAAAAACTCAATGGTATGCAAGAATGCCAAGATTTCAGATATGAAAAACTTAATATTCCTCTTTATAAATAAGTATTATTCAAAATAGTCAGTGTGAAGGGTGTGCTCACGTCGCTATACAAATGAGGACTTTACACACAAAAAGAGGAAGCACACCAACAAAGTGATATAAATTCTTGCATGAAATTCAATTAATGTTTCCTTGCTTAGATGAAGTTATTACTTCTGGCTACGTAAGTAAGGAGACTAGTAGTGTGTAAATGGGATAAATCTGCTGGCCTACGTAAGTAAGGAGACTAGTAGTGTGTAAATGGGATAAAATCTGCTGGCTACGTAAGTAAGGAGACTAGTAGTGTGTAAATCGCATGGGATAAAATCTGACAAAAGGCAATTGACTTAGGAAGTCTTTTTAATTTTAGCTTTTAAATAACCTTTTTATCACTTCTGTGGCAAATTTTGCTGCAAAATTTTCTAACGTTTTGTACCTGGGAGATTTAGGAAGAAGTTTTGTGATTATTACCTATGAGACAGAATTCAAACTTGAGTTATAGTAAAATGGGAATCTATACTATAGGTCTATGTACGTCTAGGGTTAAACAGCTAATAAAACAGTTTGTAATTTAAGGCTTAAAATCTTCATCTAATTCTTCAAACTAATTTCCTCAATCTCAGTCACTGGAAATGGTGAGGAAGTCTATTGAGTCGATTCCTGCCATAATAAGATTGGGAATCAAATTAAATTTTGCTCAAAATTTTCTGCACCCTTTCAAAGAAGATTGACAGCCTGGCACATTCTGATGACTACTTTTCGTGTTAACATGGAGATATATACACTACAATTCAACGTATTTAATTGGTCAAAAGATTTACACAAAGTGATGAAATAATCAATAATTGACGCGGAAGTGATTTCATAGTATGTATATGATGTACTGGTAATGTACAGAGCACTTTTGTGGAAACTGGGGACCAGGGCCGTAATTATAATCTGGTAAGTAGGCGGGTAGGGGGGGGGAGGGGGGCAAAGGCCTTTTATCAAACAAGTGGGGGGGAGAGGCAAATTTTCCCCAAAATGTAATGATTTTTTTACAATTCTACTGAAAAGTCCCTCAGTCTGTTCCTTACGGGAATTACGGTCCGGCTGGGGACGGTATTCTCCCTATAGCCACCTTTATATTTGCTTTCATAGTTTTGTAATTAATTTTAAACTCAATTTAGCTTATCTTACTTCTCACGTCCATAGACCTTAAATACATGTAAAACTTCATATAAAGAATGCACATGGCCACTTTAACACTTACCATTTACTTCAATTTTAGCAAGGGCCGTCACACGGCCCTCCGCGTTACTCATTATGCATATGTATGTTCCTGAATCACGTGGTAATGCTGAACTAATGCGCAGAATCCTGTTGTCATCTTCCATAGATATACGAGCATCATTTCCAGGCCAGCTCTAAAAGCAAGATAATTTAAACCACAAAAGTGTAAACTACCTCAAACGATACTAAACGCTTTGCTCAGGGGTCAAGCAAGTTCATCTGACGTAAAAGAGGACTTTAAAGAAACAAAATGGTGAAGAAACTACTCTAATATGTTGTTCCGTTTAGAAGATATTTAAGCTTTAAATTCCCATTTCAAGATCCGTCCTTTAGTCCCAGGAAAGGAAATGACATTGGACGGTGCTCTACCTGTCAGTGGCTTACAGAGCACGTCCCGCAGATCTTGAATGTGCCTCTTTTGTGTAGAAATGACTGGTGTGGAAAGACTACTGCAGAAGGCTGGCTCCCTTGTCATCACTTTCTTAACAATTATTGGTAAATATTTTGCCAAATTGACCAACTTTTCAATTAAAACGATGATTTTGTCTTGATCTTTGATTGGAAGATACTTACCGGGTCACCATGTTTCTTCCACATATGTGCCAGAGGGTATGACCCTGTGCCATTGCATTCAAAATACGCGTTATCTCCCGATTCGATGATCTGGTATTCAACCGGCTTGTTCAAAACTTTCGGTGGCTCTGTGAATAACAATAATAACATATGATGATGCTAATTGAAAAAGGCTTCTTTACGGCAGGCCAATCGGCTTCTTCACGGCAGGACAATCAGCTTCTTTACGGCAGGATAACTGGCTCCTTCACGGCAGGACAACCGGCTCCTTTACGACAGGACAACCGGCTCCTTTACGGCAGGACAATCGGCTTCTTTACGGCTTACGACAGGACAACCGGCTCCATCACGGCAGGACAATCGGCTTCCTTACGGCAGGACAACCGACTTCTTTACGGCAGGACAACCGGCTCCTTCACGGCAGGACAACTGGCTCCTTTACGACAGGACAACTGGCTCCTTTACTGGCAGGACAACTGGCTCCTTTACTGGCAGGACAACCGGCTCCTTTACTGGCAGGACAACCGGCTCCTTTACGGCAGGACAACTGGCTCCTTTACTGGCAGGACAACCGGCTCCTTTACGACAGGACAACTGGCTCCTTTACGGCAGGACAACTGGCTCCTTTACTGGCAGGACAACCGGCTCCTTTACGGCAGGACAACTGGCTCCTTTACTGGCAGGACAACCGGCTCCTTTACTGGCAGGACAACCGGGTCAATCATAGAATGGAAAAAGATGAGTCCATAAAGCGCCCTTCTGATGGATATAAACTGAAAATTCAAACCATTTTTCCAAATTTAAGTAGAATCGATTTTCAGTTAACTTTTCGGAACCCTTTTATTCTTTCTGGACGAGACTAGGAAAATGATAAACTATGCCCTTCGCCAATGGGTGTAGTCAGATGATCGACCCTGTAAAAGTAAAATGATGTACAAAGTTAAAAGGTCCAAGGGTACACTAAAAAAGGTCCGTAATTGCCATCAGCAATGTTCCGACCCACCGGTGACCCCGACTATTCGGTGCACCCCTATCTCAATATATAAACACGTATCAATAGCAAAGGCGCAATTCCGAGTCCCAATTGTGGATTTTCCTGTGTGTGTGGCCTCAAAACACTGGGGTTTTTTAAATATTTTTTTTGTATGAGCACATCCATGGAGCAATTTTGTCAACATTTTAAAGATGTTTCTGTTTTTGTTTGGGGATGGGACCCAAACACGTATGATGTAATAAGACACTATCATATTTACCAACAACACGTAAGTCCAACAGTACTGTGTAGTTTCCCTCCTGATTGTAGGCATAACATTGATACGTGCCGTCGTCATCTTCAGCCACGTGATGTATTCTGAATACTGACGTGTAGATAGTAACCGACGAGGATAGGTCCGTCTGTGTTGGTTCGATGGTAAAATGGCTAAGGAAGAAAAGTTTGAAAGTTTACTATACTTAATGTGTATCAGAGGCGTGGCCAATGCGGGATAACTCCTTCCTTTCTCATAATTAGCATTATCAAGGACCCTTAGACCCCACCTACCCTACAGTAGGGAAGAATCCTGGACTTTTGGTGTAATAATAAATATACCAAAATTTGGAGCTTCGTATTCATTAAGATCCATGGAGGCCGCCATTTTAACTAAAGTGATAACGTTAAGTCAATGGGGAATTAGATGAAAACGCGGGGGATAATTTTGAAAGGAAAAACCGATATCCAAATGAATATTTATTAGAATTGACCTCGGACTTTTCAATTTCATCGTGGTCTTCGCGATGATAAAATAAAAAAGACTTCCGTTGACAGGTCGTTGACCTTTTGAACAACCCTCTCGATACATGATTCTGTGTTGGCTTAGTCGTCGCTGATACCGTGTACATGCATAATACGTTACATTACACAAATTTTACCGTTCTCTTAGTAAAAATCCCATTGATATAACGTTATCACAAGTTAAAATGGCGGCCTCCGTGGATCTTAATGAATACGAAGCTCCAAGTTTTGGTGTATTTTCTTATTACACCAAAAGTCCAGGATTCTCCTGGACTGCCATACATCTTCAGAAATCATACGTTATGACGGTTCCTTTGATTCCCACCTACGATCCATTATTACAGGCGGTGTTTGGGGTCTAGGCCCCAGAAGGTGTTTGGGGCCTAGGCCCCAGAAGGGTCTAGGCCCCAGAAGGTGTTTGGGGTCTAGGCCCCTTCCCCCACTTTTTTCCAAATTTGTATAGTTGTAGTTTTTGTATGATGCGTTTGTATCTTAGCATGATTTCCTCCTTTCTTTTCACTCCCCCTCCCCCCTCCCATCTTTCTTTCTCCACTTTATACTTCCCACCAACTTATCACTTCCTCCCTCACTTTCGGTAGGCAAATTCCACCTATGCTTCATTTGTTCTTGAATAAAGATTAAATGTTCCTTTGAACCTTTACCTACCCTCATTTTGACGTTAACGAGGCCGATTGAACTCTCGCCTATTTCAGGTTTCTTAAACAACGTTACCAAGGTTCCGTTTTACGTTTTATCACAGGGCAAAATTGAACTTACCTGTTATTGGCAAACTTCCTATCGATTCTTCTCCAGCGAATTACCGGTGCAGGAACTCCAATAGCGGAACAGGTAAAGGTTGCTGATTGGTCCTTTTGAACCCGCTGACCTACAAGGTCACCAACGACGTATGCTGCGACTGTAAAATATCGAAAATTAAATAATAAGCATGGTATCATGAGCTTTAATTTTACATACTAAACCAATGCTAAGTGGGTAAATTACCCATCCATTCCTTGCATTCCCCTCATGACCCCATTTTGCCCCTAGAAAATAAAAGCTTTGGCAAAACATAAACAAATTATAACTAGTTTTCATAATAGTGATCTACATTTTGACTAAAGATCTACGAATTTCAGTAGTTTTTCTTCTCCCGATTTTCTGAATCGTAATCATAAATTTTCAAGTTTTTCCGAAACGTGATATCAAATTCCTATCTAAAAGAAAAGTCTTTATAAAGCGTTGAAACTGTCACATGAACGCGTATAAACTCCTCCCTCACTATCAGAACCTTCCACGCCGATAGAAGGAAATATATTTCTTCTCCTCATAAAAACAATTATCGCTGAATGTTTTCCCCAGCACTTTTTACGACCAGCAAGTGAACTACGTCGAAAGTCTTCTATTTATCTTAATTAGCTCGCTTATCTTCATTAGCTCGCTTATCTTCATTAGCTCGCTTATCTTCATTAGCTCGCTTATCTTCATTAGCTCGCTTATCTTCATTAGCTCGCTTATCTTCATTAGCTCGCTTATCTTCATTACAATACGCGCATACATGATTGACTTTCAAGAAGCTAGAGCTTACATTTTACAATAACTTGCATGGTGACGTTCAAAGTGCCTGCTTGATTTGTTGCCTGGCAAATATAATGGCCGGCATCTTGACGTCTGGCTTTGTGGATCACTGCCATTAAGTGGGACCCGTTTTGCCTGCAATAGACAGAGATAAAAATTGTTATTTCTATTAAAGGCACATGGATGTGTATAATTTTTCTTATTTTCTTATTAGTGGTAACTGGGTAATAGAAGTAACATTGACTTTATTACTATGTGTTTTCCATTTCCACAAAATTATGAAAATATAGCAAAAACTTATAAATATTGATAACGTTGATAATGATGATGACGAGGATGATAATGATGATGACGAGGATAATAATGGTGATGACGAGGATGATAATGGTGATGACGAGGATGATAATGGTGATGACGAGGATGATAATGGTGATGACGAGGATGATAATGGTGATGACGAGGATGATAATGGTGATGACGAGGATGATAATGGTGATGACGAGGATGATAATGGTGATGACGAGGATGATAATGGTGATGACGAGGATGATAATGGTGATGACGAGGATGATAATGGTGATGACGAGGATGATAATGGTGATGACGAGGATGATAATGGTGATGACGAGGATGATAATGGTGATGACGAGGATGATAATGGTGATGACAAGGATGATAATGGTGATGACGAGGATGATAATGGTGATGACGGTGATAATGGTGAAGACGAGGATGATAATGGTGACGTTATCAATGATGCAAGGATGATAATAATGATGAAAGGATCTTTATATTTTGACGAGGATGATGATGGTGATCTCTAAAAATGATGGTGATGCCATCACCAGTATAAGATAATAATGGTGATGACTATAGGATGATGATGGTGATGACGGGATGATGATGGTGATGACGAGGATGATAATGGTGATGACGAGGATGATGATGGTGATGCCACTCCGAGGATGATAATGGTGATGACGAGGATAATAATGATATAGTGATGCCAGGATGATGATGGTGATGACGAGGATGATGATGGTGATGACGAGGATGATAAGTGGTGATGACGAGGATGTTATTGATATAGTGATGACGGTCATTGATATAGTGATGCCAGACGACGATGACGTTATCAATGATGCCACTCCTGCGTAATGGTGGCGGTTATTGATAATCATTGCCACGTCTTTATATTTTTGATATAGTGAAATCTCGTCTAATAAAAATAGTGATGCCCTCCATCACCAGGCGGTACAATATACACTATAGTGATGCCACTCCTACGGCGGTAATTGATATAGTGATGCCACTCCTGCGGCGGTAATTGATATAGTGATGCCACTCCTGCGGCGGTAATTGATATAGTGATGCACTCCTGCGGCGGTAATTGATATAGTGATGCCACCCTGCGGCGGTAATTGATATAGTGATGCCACTCCTGCGGCGGTAATTGATTGGATTGTGTAAATACTTTGTCCAATCAGAAACTTTGGATTGTATTGTTATCTTATTTCCACGTTAACGTTATCTGGCCGTAATTAATCAACTTACGAAATAACTTGTTCGTTATCTTCCATCAACTTACCTCGTATGTACAATGTTCCCGTTCTTTCTGTTCCAACTCAATTGAGGCCATGGTTTTCCATTTGCCATACAATCTAATTCTGTATTTTCGCCCTCTCTCAAATATACCACCGAGCCTTTGATTGGTATTTCAGGCGCAACTGAAAATATATAAAAATGTTCTCTTTTGTCACATCATACATGTAATAAACAGTCAATCATGTTTTCCCTAAATGACGTTCACTAATAGGTCACTTGATGGCAGAAATGGCATCGGTAGGCAGTGAATACCTAAATCAGAAGCGGCGCCAACGGGTAGAAGAGGGCTGGGGTTCTATAGGAGGACAGATTCTCCCTCACTTTTCTTTTTAAAAGAAAATTAAGACAAAAAGGATTAAAGTACAAAGTAATTTGTATTTAAAAATCATATCAAAATTGCTAATGAACATTACGTACTTTTCTTTTTGCTTGTCAGGCCCTTGTGTAAAATATTCAGGTTGGCCCACCAGCACGACAATGTTTGACAAAGTGGTGGGAAAATTGACTAGTAGGCCAAATGGTTAAATGTTGTTACATATGTTTAAAATGCCTAGAAAAATATGAATATGGCATAACGCAATTGATTTAAAAAAAAATGGATTTTGTACAGGCACAGACAACAGATTCGCGCCCTTACATCAGCAATGTTCAATTTTTCCACCTAATAAAAATCTCAACATCTCAAGGTCACCGAAAATGTACGCATCACTGCCCTGACACTCCATGCATACAGTGTACAATTATACACTACACTGTACGTACGGAGTTTGTTTCGAAAATGGGTTAAACGGACACAGCGTGTACATTATTTAAGAATTATTCAGTGAGGGCACTGCAAATAGCAATGTCGGGGCACAATATTGGCATGATATAAAAATAATATATAATTCTTATAAAGCCCATAGAAATTAATACGCTGAACAGGAAATCACAAAGAAAAATACAATACAAAAATTCCAATTTAAAAACAATTTGAAAAAGCCAAATAACCCCAGTAAAATGGATAATTTCGTGGCTTTTTTGGATCTTTCTGTCTTAATATGTAACTTTTTAGAGTAAGATTTCATGTGATCTGACCGCCGACCTCTTTATGAAATGTCCTTGTTTTTAATCCTCTCCCGCAATTCTTTGAAACAGAGCAATTGGTTCATTTGGAATGGACCTGGTAGATCAGCCAATCAGAAAGAGTTGTTAAACGATTAGCAAAAGACTCACCGATAACAGTTAAAGAGGCCATAGCTTTAACCAATCCAAACTTATTAATCGCGTGACATGCGTAGAAGCCTGCATCGTCAGGTGTCACATTGACCAATCGTAGCACAGAGACAGTTTGCCCTAGACGATCTGCAGTAGACAGCCTTTTGGGTGACAACAAACAGAACATGCGGATTAAACAGGTAAATATGACAAAGGCATAACCTATATGGTGATTATTGCCTAAACATTGCAAACATGCTTGTTATTTCTTCACGGCCCAAATCTCCCCAAATTTGGACGTTGGTCGAAAACAATTGCCACATTTCAAAAATGCCTATGATGCGTTCATGAAATGGTGGCGAATTTGTCAATATTTGTATCTATTCATGATCAGTTGAGAAATGTCTAAGCCAAATTTGGTGTATTTGCTGCTACTGAAAATGGTTCT
>JAIGNY010003830.1:665000-837500 GCA_020152595.1 Chiridota heheva
AAGAAAGGTAATCTGACAATTTGTGACAACTTCAGAGGTATATCCTTAATACCAACAGCAAATAAGATATTTGGAAGGATATTGATTGACAGGCTACGTAGCGCAATAGATACCAAACTTCGTTATGAACAAGCTGGCTTTAGGAATGGCAGATAAACTACTGAACAAATATTTACCCTTAGAAATATAATAGAACAATGGTTGGAATGGAAAGCCACAGTATACCTCCACTTCATTGACTGTCAGAAGGCGTTCGACAGTCTAGACAGAAGGATGATGTGGAAGATAAAGGCTTATCATGGGATACCCATAAAATACACCAATTTGATACTGAACTGGTATGAATGATGGCAGCAAATGTGCGAGGTTAAGTGATGGAAAACAATTTGA
Source organism: Chiridota heheva (assembly GCA_020152595.1). NCBI lineage: Eukaryota > Metazoa > Echinodermata > Holothuroidea > Apodida > Chiridotidae > Chiridota > Chiridota heheva. The sequence goes on from JAIGNY010003830.1 coordinate 665,391, forward strand.
ATGGTTTTCTGTGAAAACTGGGGTAAAACGAGGATGTTTAATGTCTGGTTTCCTCTTTATACTTAGTATTGACTGGGTGATAAGAACCAGTACACAAGGCAGAAGGAATGGAATCCAGAGGAACTTATTTACAGCCCTAGACGATCTTGACCATGCTGATGACATTGCACTTATTTCTAGCACCGAAGAACAATTCCAAGAAAAAAAAAAACTACATGAAACAGGTAAAAAACGGTTGGTCTGAAGATTAATGAAAAAAAAAAAACATCATGAGCATTAACAACAAATCTGATGGAACAATTAAAGTTTTAAATGCAGAGCTTGAAGTTGTTGATAGGTTTTTCTGTCTCGGTGCAACACTGTCCAAAGAAAGAGGCATTGATGAAGACATAAAACGCAGAATTGGGCTGGCACAGGCAACTTTCAGACAACTTAACAAGATTTGGAAATCAAACATCAAACCAGATAAAAACTAAACTTAAAATATTTTTATCAAATGTAATCTCAGTACTCCTCTATGGATGTGAAACCTGGAAGCTGACGAGAAGAAACTAGATGTGTTCCAAAGGAGATGCCTTATAATTATTAAAAAAAACTAGATGGCCAATGAAAGTCACCAATGAAGAACTATAGGGAAGAACAGACACAGTGGATATTAGCAAGGAGATATTTAGGAGAAGATGGAAATAGTTGGGTCATGTATTAAGAAAGAACGAAAAAAAACATGCTAGAATACCCATCACCTTGGACACCAGAAGGTAGACGAAAGAAGGGAAGACCTAAGACTACATGGAGAAAAGTGGCAGAAAAGGAGAGAAACAGTTTCGGATGCAACAGCTGGGGAGAAGCTGCAGTAGTAGCAAGAGACAGAAAGAGATGGAAGAATGTGCTTAGAGAAGCCTCAATTTCCATACCCAGGAGAAGCCTCAATCTCCATACCCAGGAAAAGCCTCAATTTCCATACCCAGGAGAAGCCTCAATCTCCATACCCAGGAGAAGCCTCAATCTCCATACCCGTGAGAAGCCTCAATCTCCATACCCAGGAGAAGCCTCAATCTCCATACCCAGGAGAAGCCTCAATCTCCATACCCAGGAGAAGCCTCAATCTCCATACCCAGGAGAAGCCTCAATCTCCATACCCGTGAGAAGCCTCAATCTCCATACCCAGGAGAAGCCTCAATCTCCATACCCAGGAGAAGCCTCAATCTCCATACCCAGGAGAAGCCTCAATCTCCATACCCAGGAGAAAGGAGCGGTAAGAAGACAATACAATTCAGTTTTCGTTTAGTTGAGATATTTACACAAATACTGACAAACCAATCAAATAACTCTGCCAAGCGGCCACGTGACGTCTTGTGTCGTTATTCTCCGTCACAAAGTGGGGCAGACACAAGGGCGCCGCATGCTTTTCGTCCACACAGAAGGCGGACAGTGTTTTCATAACTGTATGTATTTTTTTATTCTGCCGGAAAGTGGGGGAGGGGTCATTTGTTCAAGTTAATAGTCGTAATGAACTTTACATTTTTCTCCTTTCTTTGACTTCAAGTTTATTGCACTCGCAATATCTAGGCAGTAGCTGTCCACCAGATGTTCGTACTGTGCGTAAAGTAGTATAGATTGATTCACGCTCCAAAGCTCCAGGCTGACACAGGCGTGTTACATTTGATATTAACATTATTACAGGGGTGAATGGGATTCTTAAGTTAGTTTTCTTTAAATGAGGTTTTTTTCTTTAACCGAAATCATCATTAAAACTTAGGAACATGAAATATTTTAACTGAAACATTCCAATACTAGATATCACGTGTGATAGGTTATAAAAAAAACGCTCAATTTTATGAATATAAAGTTTAAAACTTAATTTGTTTAGTGGTCAAGCAAGTTCATCTCATATAAACAAGGAACTCAAAAGAAATGAAATGGCAAAAAAAAAAGCGCTTACAAATCTTATTACGTGAAAGAGACAGGACTGAAATCAGACTAGTTGTGATGTCACAGTCTCAGATTCCTCCAAATCTTTCAAGTAATGTATTTAATCATATTTTCCTTGATATTTCATGGCTTAAAGACCATTGAATATGTCAGTAAATTAGTAAAAGAGGATATAGAAAGGTTAATACCACCTGAAGAAACTAATATAAGTAGTAAAAAAGTTAAATCTATTTTCTTTAAAATACATTAACATTTGTTATGAATGTGAGAATGAGGATGCAACCCTTTCCTATAGTAGACTTAATACACCAGTACATAGATAAGATAATACAGAGCTTTAAACCTTTCCTATAGTAAACTTATTACACCAGTGCATAGATAAGATAATACAGAGCTTTAAACTTTTCCTATAGTAGACTATTACACCAGTACATAGATAAGATAAGACAGAGCTTTAAACCTTTCCTATAGTAGACTTATTACACCAGTACATAGATAAGATAAGACAGAGCTTTAAACCTTTCCTATAGTAGACTTATTACACCAGTACATAGATAAGATAAGACAGAGCTTTAAATTTGAATATCTCCTTAACGGAATAAGATATAAAAGTATTGTCTTCATCATTGTGTTTCTTTTAAAGTCCTCTTTCATATAAAATAAACTTGCTTGACCATTAAACTGATACTTAATAGGTTTATTGACGTGTAGATACAAAACTAGCTTAATTGCTTTCAATTCTATTAAAAACCATCATATTATCTAAACATTTACATAAATCGTTCAAACAATCTCCATTCTAGACATAACATGTAGATTAGGCATCAATTTGCATATTTTATGCAAATTTTGTGATATATTACAAGGCGACCTTGGTAATATTTTTTGTAAATCCTGTATCTTTAAATGTTTGTCAGAAATCTTTGAAGCGGTGCGGCAAATCATGATCAAATGTTTTTGAGTTTAAGCCACGCCCCAATAAAACAATAGCAGGAATATACTTTCCCATCATATACAATGAATAAGATGTAAGAAAGAAATATAAAGAACTACAAAAATATGTTGAGCTGTTCGCCCAGTCATAGGCGTATACATCACATATTTTGCATAAATTAAACTTTTCCTTTTAAGGTGAATTCTGAAAGTTTGTTTGATTTTTAGGACCCCCTACCTCCTCTAGAATTGATTCAAAATCCAACACTCTGGGATGCTTCGATGCATGAAAGATGTCATATCCTTATCGAGAGACCAGACATCTTTGCTTATCGAAAATACGAGCCGGATTGCTTTAAAGGACTATGGACATATAGACAGATAGAGGCAACATGGGCTTAATTGGTTTAAAATATGATCTAAACCATTAAAACAACAAAATATTCCATTAAAGGGGTTCAAAATTGACCAATTTACAGCATTTTTAATTTTTAGCTGTTATTGCGCAATAATGTGTGACATCAATGGGGGAAGGATCCTTCATTACTTTTTGTAAAACCTTTTTTTATTTTTTATTCCTTTGTCAATGTTGTCTGAAATATAGAATTGGACTTTGGAAAAATTTGATTAAACTTTCTCACACCCGGGAATCATCATGTATCTAGAAAAGACATTGGAATTCGACAAGAAGCTGAATTTGAAGAATAGAAATTAAAGAATTATATCAAGATTTTGAGATGTGTTCCTCTTAGTATATCACAAATTCCAGACAAAGAAACAAATCATGAAACTTTGCTTAGTCATAAACAGTGTGCTTTTGCAAGGGCAAATAGGATGCTTGGTTTGATGAGAAGAAATTTGTGTTTTCTTGGTAGAGAGGTTGTTCTTAATTTGTATAAGCAGTTAGTCAGGCCTCACCTTGAGTATGCTATTCAGGCTTGGAGTCCCTTTTATAAGAAGGATAAGTTCATTTTGTACCAGGTTCAACGAAGAACCACTAGACTTATTCCCGAAGTAAGGAATCTCTATCATGAATCTAGGTTGCGAATTCTTGGTTTGACCACGCTTGAGTTGAGAAGAGTACGTGGTGATATGATTCAGGTTTTTTAAATTCCTATCTGGTAGTGCTGCTTTGACTTCCTGTAATTTCTTGCATGTTTTCCAATCCTCATGTGACACGTGGTAACAGTTTGAAATTGACCAAAGAGTTCTCACGGATAGATATTCGGCGTTTTAGCTTTTTGCAAAGAGTTGTTAATGAGTAGAATGGTTTGCCTGAGTGGGTAGTTAGCTCCAATTCTGTTCACAATTTCAAGGTCAACATTGACAAGTTCTTAACTAGCTCTGGGCGTCTTTAATTTTTGATTTTTTTTTGTGGTGGTGGAAGTGTTATTTTGGGTTTCATGGGGTGAATCACCCTTCTTAACCCGTCATCTTGTTATGTTATGTTATATTAAATAAGCTTTTAAGAAACTTATTCTACCCAGAATTCCATGTTCTTTCACATATCAAAAATCTGCAAGATGTCCATAGATCTTATTGACTACAAAAAACTGAATGAAAATACAAAATTGTGTAAATGACTGGGCGTCTTTCATTTTTATTTTGTAGTGGTGGTCGTGTTAGTTTGGGCTTTTTATGAGGTGACTAACCCTTCTTAGCCCTTAATCTTGTTATGTTATGTTATGTTAAATCCCCACCCGAGAGCAAAACCCTGACCGCGATAAGATTTCTTCTTTTCTTCTTCACACAATGACCTCCACAATGAACTCGAGAATATTTCACAAAATTCTCAATTGCACTTTGCAATCTCTTTTCAAAGAATCTTACCTCAATACTTCTACTCAAAGAATATAAAGCTATACTGCTTTGGGAAATGTTAACTGCCAACATCGGCTTATTGGCTATATATGTAATGGCGATGAACTTTGACTTCTACATTGTGTCGACCAATAATGTGCCTTAAAGGTGTCAAACTTATTCTTTTTTGAGTGTGCTGTTTTAGGGCTTAGTCCAAGCGGTGGTAATATTACATGCACTTTTACGTTCTTGCCTGCCCTATGGTCATTACTAGACCAACAAACAAGTCTTAATTCCTTTTATGGCTATAAATATACGCTAAATCATGACGAGAGGTTTGACCAAGATAAAGGTTAAACGGGTGAAGGACCGAACTCAGATGTGGTGACCTGCTAGACTGGTACGATCGGGTGTTGACAGGCAGAACAATATGGCTGCATGACTTTAAGAATCTCGTGTAATGTAAATGTTCATATTAATAGGTATGCTTCCAGACCGACAGGTAGTACAGGTTTAGCTTCCACCACACTCTAAAAAAAGAATGGTCAAATTTGACCAAAGCATGGTAAACTCAGCATCGAACAAATTTTGGTCAAAATTAAACAACCACAACATGGTCAAAATTGACCATGTAATTATGGACAAATTTGACCATATTGTGGTCAAATTTGTTGTTGAATTTAAATCAAACTTAACTCCTTGCAGACTTTAATTCCTTTTGACATTTTTTTTTGTAAAGCGCAGGAAGTTCTATTCTTAACAAAATCGTCTTTAAAGTTTTGGACGTGTCAAGTTAGGCAGCATTAACTTAATTGCTGTAGAATGTATCAAAACCTACAAATTTAATCAAAATCAATTCAACATTGACCATTTTACAGCGTTTTAAAATCTCAGTCATCATTTGCATATTTTATGCAAATTTTGTGATGTATTTCAGGACGACTTTGGTATTTTATTTTGTAATGCCTTTAAATTTCTATCATAATTCTTTAAAGTTATGCAGCAAATTCTGACCCAAAGTTTGTGAGTCTTTGCCATTCCCCAATCAAATCTGAGCGGCAGGAATAAACTTTCTCATCATTTTGGTAAGATTTGGAAATTAAATTTTTCCAAATAAACAGATCAACAATATCCGCCTGGTAATACATCACAAATTTTCGCATAAATTTAATACGGATCAAACCTTGATTAATCATGATAAAAAAAATTAAAAAATGTTTTTTGTTTTTTCTTCTCAAAATTCAAGACCTGGCTGACTGATGTGCTCGGATTTAATCAAACAATACAGACCTTTGCAAATCTGAATCGGTTATTTCCGGAAAACTATTTTATATAATGTCACATGGCAGAGATTCACGTGTCCATAATGGACCAATCGTATACTGGGAATCTTATTGACCAATAAAATACTGGGGAATCTTGGCCGTCTGCACAATTCACGCACGGTATGGGACCAAGCGTATGAAAAAAAAAATGTTTTAATGCACATGTGTCGTACGTGCGTTATACATGAAGGTAATACGCGAGAGAGACAGAGAGTTGAACACACAATTATAATGACGGGGTCGTCGCCTGCGTATTCGGTTATGATAGTACAAATGCTATCACGAAACGCTTAATACGACCCGGACGAGAACACAGGTACGACGTACGGACAGACATAACATCGACAACCAAGTCAATGTCCACGGCCTTTGATAACCAGTTGTGGTGCACTGGCGTGTCTACCCACCCCTGGATTGAACCCGGGGCCTCGTGGTCTGTAGACATGTATGATAACCGCTACACCACAGTAGGTAGATAGGTAATACGCGGGCGTATTGCTGCTTATAAGTTTTTGTTCAGAATTACACCTGATTGGTTGGAAAACAAAGGAAAAATTCCCCCAGCATTTGATTGGTCGAAGTACTGAAGAAATTACGTTCGGCTAAAGTCGGTTTTAAAAATAAAATAAAAATTGCGACATTTCCATAAACCTACACAATAACATGTTTAAGACTTATGGCTAATCAAATGACTGAACGAGATTGACTGGTTGATGAAGTTTTAAGTTGGCAAAAGTATGCATAAAAGCTCAAAATCTCGATTAATTAAATTCCTGTCCTAAATTCAGAAATTTAAGTTCCAGAATGTCATATATCAGAATGTCACTTTCTCCTGCTAAATTTGAATTGAGGGTTTAAAGAAGTTTCAAAATTGTTTCGTAAAAATTCAAAGAAAGTTGCTGAAGCATTTTTTGCTTTGTGATGTCACAAAGTATAAATTTGCATATTTTATCTTAATAAGGTCTTCTAATTAAAATGGTCAATATTAATATGACCGATTTTGATATTTGTATGGTTTGTTTAATCGTATTTTATTGCCCATTAAGCTCAATTATTTTCTATCCTAAAGAAATCAAGCATATATCTTTAATTACAAAATCAGATAATTTAGGATCACTATCCAAAAGATAGTTGCTAAATAATTGAAGCAACCATAGAAAACCGTAAAAACTTTCATAAAAATTGGAATAGAAAATAGGTAAATGGTCAATCAACAGTTACTATTGTGAAGCACCAATTACCAAAATACGCATGAAATTTGCTAAAGTACATCCCACCTCTTTAGCCGGTTGAATAAGACTGAATGAAGCCAATAAATGCCTACCGCCCACGCGGCTGGATTTTGATAGGAGAAAGAAATTAACTAATTTAAGAACTGAAAGCATTTTCTAGGTATTTTAAAATTTTGAAATCAGATATCTTAAACACATACAAAAGAAAGAAAAACTTATAAAAAGTGGATATGGACATATACGAGGCCGCATTAGCTAAATCTCTTTAGGATCTATCTGTCTATGGGCCTATGTAAAAACAATTATAGTAGCACAAGGTTTCATCACAATCGGTTAACGTATAACCAATGACAATTTGACGGTGTTCTTAATCTACCTACTGTGGTGTAGCGGTTATCATACCTGTCTACAGACCACGAGGCCCCAGGTTCAATCCTGGGGTGGGTAGACACGCCAGTGCACCACAACTGGTTATCAAAGGCCGTGGACATTGACTTGGTTGTCGATGTTATGCCTGTCCGTACGTCGTATCTGTATTCTCGTCCGGGTCGTATTAAGCGTTTCGTGATAGCATTTGTACTATCATAACCGAATACGCAGGCGACGACCCCGTCATTGTAATTGTGTGTTCATCTCTCTCTCTCTCACGGTGTTCTTAAATCTCAGGCATTAATTTGCATATTTTATGCCAATTTTGTGATTACAGGGCGATGTTTGTATTTTGTTTGATTATTCCTTTGTTTATTCAATGTCTGTCATAATTTCTTGAAGTGCTGCGATAAATTCCGCTAACCAAAATGTTTAGAGTTTTCGCCATACCCCTAATAAAATAATAACATGAACAGACTTTCCATCATTCTCCTCCAGTCACTAAGATTTAGGAAATAATTGTATTGAATTACATCAGATTTTGTGTTGTTCTTTTTTTATTTTTGTTTTTAATTTATTTCCAGTATAATTTATGTACAAGTTATGAAAAGGAAAATACAATAATACACAATTAACGAAAGAAAAAAATGTAGAAAATGAGACAATAAAACGATTAAAGATATGAAAATGAATACAGAAAATGATTAAGTTAAAAAAGTTTAAAATTGGGTCTTAAAATACCAAAATAAATACAAAATTACAGCTATATCTATAAATGAATTTTTAAAACTGTTGTTCTAAAACTTGGGATGGTGGCTGGGTTTCTCCAATTTTAATTTGTTTTATTGCACATGGATGTTATTTCTAAATTTAATGGGGTTTTTTTTCGTTGAAACTATGTTTTGGGCAGTCTGCCAAATTTTTCTTTGCTGCATTGTTAACTTTATTTATAAGTAAATCAAGGTCTAAACAAAATATATTGGCACAATATATCAATTAACATTTAATTCTATTTTTATATTTTCTTTTTTAAAAATGGTACCAAACTGGGACTGCATAAATGATATGAGGCAAGATGGAGGCTGTGAACATCTTAATCCAAGTTTCAGGAGGGAAATAAGGAACGATATAGGTTAATGTAGAGATAATATAATACACTTTGCACAACATCTTTGAAATATGGCTTGAAAACGATGCCCAGCCAAACATCACAAGTTTCGCATTTTGCTTATGTTTTGATATTCTTTCAACCAATAATGCTTCATGACCTCTAAGAATTCCCACTTACTGCAGATATGGTTACGAAAAGAATCAGACGTGGTTGATAGGCTTACTGTTTTTGTTTTAATGTCAAGATACAAAATACACTGCAACTCAACGTTTCTGATTGGTCGAAATGTTTCTATACTAATTGACAACCAATCAATTATCGGAAGTGACGTTGCTAGTACGTCTCGGATTTATTGGTGACGGGTCAACAATGATCTTCAAAGGATATTCCCTCAAATATTGCCCCCGAGTGCTATGTTTAAACAATTGGCGAAACTAGTTTAGGCCATCAGCATTTCCCCTCGATGATGGGAATTTAGGAATCGAAACCTCTTGCTGATGGTCAACTTCCACAAATTCACTTTTTTTTTTATCTTTTTAACAATTACATTAAAAAGCAAGTTCCCGTAGATCGTTATAACGTTATGCACTACGATTGAATCTTCACATACACACACAGACAGGGACCTTGTGTGTTCCAGAACCGGAAGTGACGTTAAAAGCTCTGCATCTCCCAATTTTAGAGAGCCCAACGATGTATGAGCTGTGACGAACCTCCCTCTTTCACTTATAATAGTATAATGAAGATTGGGAATTTAATAGGTTTTGTTTAATACGAACTTTATTTCAACCATTACGGCATATACACACACGTTAATATACAAACATAAATAATTGTTCCGGTGGAGGAGGCACTTGACAAGGTATTTTTTTTTTTTGAAGTCACAAATTTAAATAAAAATGTACATATTTTTTTTCATGACAAGGCTTTAAAATGTTGTCAAATTATTAATCATAAACTGAGGTTGATGAAACTTTGTGTTATTTCATTAATATCATGGTTCATAGCAATTTCTTTCATTTAAAGGAAAGATATCGTCCCGTAAATGAATTCAGAAGTGAACGCCGCCATGCTGGTAGCGTCACTTCCGGTTTTCAATATTTCTTATTGGTTGCGAGAAATCCGGGATGTTATCAGTAGCATACGTAGGCCGCTATTCGGTCCGGCGGCTGTGTGATTGATAACATTCCATATTTCTCGCAATCATAGCCAAGATTGACATCCGTAAGTGACGTTACCAGGCTGAGAACGGCAGCACTCATTTCTGAATGTATTTATGGGACGATACCTTTCCTTTAACTGATTAAACTCACGTTGTTTCTACCAGCCATATGTCTTTAAATCCAGCGGCGCCAGAAAATGTTCAAAATTTGGGGCCAATACCTTTAAATAATTTTAGTTTTTGTCATCGTAATTTTTTTGCTGGAAAGTAAATTGAAAGAGTGGGGACCAAAACTTTAATTCTTGAAAAGTTAGGGGACGCCAACTCCCCCCCCCCCCTCCCCCGCGTGCCCACCCCGCTTCCAGCGTTGCTGTTTAAATAAGATAAAGTACCTGGTCTTGCTGGTTCAAAGTTGACGCAGTTCCCGTTCCTGTCTTCCAGGTCCTCCTCAGGAAGTTACAGCAGTCAAGCTCCTCTGGCCAGGTTATCCCCATATCGTTCAGTCTGCCCTCACAGTCATACCGTGCCTAAACATTAAGAGAAGGTGACAAGCAGTCAGTCAAAGGATCAGCTTAGTGCTTAAACCTATTTCCACTGGCAAAATAGGCGGCGGAACCTCTTTTTTCAGAGGAAAAAGTGCCATTTTTCAGAGGAAGAAGTGCTCTTTCAAAGAGGAAAAGTGCCTTTTTAAAGAAGAAACATGCCCTTTCAAAAGCTTTTCTTCAAAGACTACTAGGCTTATATGTTTCACGCGCTTATCATATAAAGCTATACTGCTGTGCTACATGCTTTGAAATTACGACAGTTGAAAAGTGCCCCTCAGATTCTATGCCCCATTTCATATTTAAACATCTTACGCCGCCCCTGACTAAAGCAACAATAGGGAGAGAAGGGTGGGTAAACTCCAGTGGCCGTAGACCAAAAATCTGGATTTGGGGCCCCGAGAAATGACACTGCCACATTACGTTTTGGGCCCAAATTTTAAATTCCCCACTGGCCTCCATAAATCTATAGTTGAGCTACTGCATATTTTTAATATGATCAGTTGGGGAGAAATCTAGTAACTCAGATCTTTAAAAGTAAAGATTTGTAAAACAATTAAGGCCGCTGCGTTTCCATAATGCACCACGCTTCATAGTTTGGTATTTGAAATTGGACTTCGAAAGAAACAAAATGTTTAAGAAAGCATTCAAATAATATATAATTCCCGTTAAAGGAATTTCTAAATTATAAGTTAAAACACTGGAATCAGACGACATGTGACCCCACATTCCTAAGTCTCTCTGTATTATATCTGTCTATTACACTTTCTCCCGAGAACTTGTGGATTTAAAACATATTGATATAGGCCCTATGTTAGGAAATTAAAAGAACAGAATCTGGTGAGGTAATTATTATTTACCGCGTGAAGAAAGTTTGAAGAAAGGTATATTTAATGATTTCTAAGAAAGTGACAACCTTAGATAGTAGACTTTCCTTACCATTCGTTTCTTCACAAATGAGACAGAACTGTTTACTTTGCCTTTACCATGTCAACCAATCAACGCATTAAGCAGGTTCTTACCATTTTCAAATCCTCTTACTACTAATATTATGAACTTTATTAACCACTGAACTAATGCTTTAATGAGAGAAAAATATTGTCAATGTCTGTTTTTCCATTTCAGAAACTAGGGAAGTTTATTTTGTCGAAATTCAAATTAAAGATGAGTGTTCCTGTCGTGTCTATATAGATTGTAGTCAGGTGTGTTTGCATTGTTGAGACAAATACACCTGACAATCGAAATTGTTCTTGAATTTTATACCTTTACAAAGGTTAAACCTTCGCGGCCTCTTAAATGCATAGAACTATATGCAATTAGAAGATGTAAGCACGAAAGACAAATCGACTGTGCCTGTGTACGGTACCCTGGCGTATTGATAATGGATTACACAAGGCACTTATCCTCAATCCAGGCAGGCTTCCTCCACGAATGCAGGTAAAAACGCATATAGCTATCATTAACGAAGGCTGTATACATAATATAAAGTTATTTACACACAACGAAATCTGCACAATTTCTTTGAAAAGATCAAAACACTTCAATTTGCAATATGCAAACGACACTTCAATTAAAGAAGAAACTGTAGCAAGTGCAGTGTACGCTTCTAATTTAGATGCATCTTTAACGGTATAAAAGATAAGATAAGATCAATTTATTTCGTCCACAACAAAGAAAAAGCAAAACGTATAAAAAAAAGATATAAATTTAAAAAGAGTTACATAAAAGTAATATACAAAACAGTAAATTAGGAAAAATAAATATTTAGTAAATATTATTAAATGGTAAAAAACAATAACGTCAATAGATGTAATATATATATATATATATATATATATATATATATATATATATATATATATATATATATATATATATATATATATATATATATATATATATATATATATATATATATATATATATATATATATATATATATATATATATATATATATATATATATATATATATATATATATATATATATATATATATATATATATATATATATATATATATATATATATATATATATATATATATATATATATATATATATATATAAATATATATATATATATATATATATATATATATATATATATATATATATATATATATATATATATATGTATATATATATATATATATATATATATATATATATATATATATATATATTTATATATATATATATATATATATATATATACATATATATATATAGGCTACATATATATATATATATATATATATATATATATATATATATATATATATATATATATATATATATATATATATATATATATATATATATATATATATATATAGGCTACATATAAATATATATATATATATATATATATTTATATATATATATATATATATATATATATGTATATATATATATATATATATATATATATATATATATATATATATATATATATATATATATATATATATATGTATATATATATATATATATATATATATATATATATATATATATATATATATATATATATATATATATACATATATATATATATATATATATACATATATATATATATATATATATATATATATATATATATATATATATATATATATATATATATATATATATATATATATATATATATATATATATATATATATATATATATATATATATATATATATATATATATATATATATATATATATATATATATATATATATATATATATATATATATATTTTGTATATGTACATTGTCTATTGACTTTAAATACAAAAACACAAACTATCGGACCACTTTCAAGTTAAACAGGAAAATAGTTGGGCACAAATGAAAACCTGAATCTGTTATGCCTGGACATCTGTTGCTTGGATGCACGAAGTCTTTTCCGTGAACGGCAGAAAATATATTGTGGGAAGAGCGGGTGTTGTTGCCAAATCTCGTTGTACAGTCCGGGGGAATCGTAAAGGAACAATTAAGATGATTTTTTTACCACTGAACTGACCCTTAAACAGTCCGGTCCACGTTCCCATCAGATGATCGATTGGGAGATCTAGACATGCGCAGTGACCATAACTTAAACTGTTACTATTCAGTTCAGCCGTTAAATTTTTGCGGCTTTTATATTCTGTTATTCTTATTTAATTTTATTTTTAGTTTGAATAAAGTTGCAGCCTTGAAAATGAATATTGAAATTAACATTTCTGGAACTTAAAATTCTTTCTTGTATAATTTGAGCTTTTGACTGGTGACTAAAGTGCTCAAATCTGTTCGTCAGAGACTATTGAAATGTATTTAAAGTCAAATTTTCGCTGGTAAAAATGGAGAAAATAATTTCATCGTTCTGTTGCACCAATAAAATTGGAATATTTCGCAGGCAATTTCCCTACCTTTGGCTTAAACCTATCTTTATACCGCTATGTATTTCTATATAGAGATTTTAATTTTGAAAGATGCATTGTGGGTTATCTAGTCATAATGACTACAAATCTCCCGATTGGGAGATCTCCCCTTCGGGTCGTGGACCGAACTGTTAAAGGTATATGCACATGTAGAGGCAAAGTCTTTGCATTGCTTAAAATGTTATTATGTAACATCATAGTATAACAAAAAATCATAAAAATTGGTTAATTATTGACTCCATTTTCCAGCGTTTTCAAAACTCAGGCAACAATTTGCATATTTGATGCACATTCTGTGATGTTTCACTGGGCGACCTTGGTACTTTCTTTTTGTAAATTAGATGTTTGTCCTAATTCTTTGAAGTGATGCAGCAGCTTGCCATACCACCAGGAAGTGGTGCAGCAGCTTGCCATGCCACCAGGAAGTGGTGCAGCAGCTTGCCATGCCACCAGGAAGTGGTGCAGCAGCTTGCCATGCCACCAGGAAATGGTGCAGCAGCTTGCCATGCCACCAGGAAGTGGTGCAGCAGCTTGCCATGCCACCAGGAAGTGATGCAGCAGCTTGCCATGCCACCAGGAAGTGGTACAGCAGCTTGCCATGCCACCAGGAAGTGGTGCAGCAGCTTGCCATGCCACCAGGAAGTGATGCAGCAGCTTGCCATGCCACCAGGAAGTGGTGCAGCAGCTTGCCATGCCACCAGGAAGTGGTGCAGCAGCTTGCCATGCCACCATGAAGTGGTGCAGCAGCTTGCCATGCCACCAGGAAGTGGTGCAGCAGCTTGCCATGCCACCAAGAATCCACTTTCCTATCATTTTAAGTGATTACGATTTTAGAAAGTTTGTCTATGCAGTACATGTGAAAGGATATAGTGGTGCATTATGGGTAAGGCCTACATGGTCCACTTTCTGGGGTAAATCCCGCTTATGGTCTGTAGACTATAGCTTTACCCAATTAATTTCTAATTTTTTTCAGGATTAGACAATTCTATGAATACCACTTGTGGTTGTAGCTTGATTTTCTTTCTCATACTCAAAACACAGAAGGTGTTGATAGACTAATAGAACAGACAGTATATACCCCAACGGTATGCCGACTGTACCGAACTGCCGAATATACAACAAGCCAGGTACATGCATAAACCGCAGTAATATAATATTTTCATAACTATTTCCTGTGTAATTAACCATGAAAATATAATAAAACATTATTGATATAATCGCGATACGCTCATTTCATTCATTGTCCGAAGGTAGTACCCTCCTAAACGTTTGATATTTCCCGAAAACATTTCTCAAAATACCGTGACAATGACGTGAATTTGTTCTTCGCATTTCCGTCTTTTACTATCATTGTCACCTTAATTCCTTGAGATTTTCAATCGTTCTTCGCCATCTTTTGTGTTAAATAGAAGTAAAACATAAAGGTCACAGAATAACCATTGTTATGGGGAGGGGCTATTACGCCCTATAGAAATCGGACGATTAGTTTTATTCCACAGTGTTATGAATAAATCAATAATTGGTGACATTGTGTAAACAAAAACGAACCTTTAGATATTGTGATACCACAAAACACTAAATTGTTGTGGAACACCTACTCTATTATTTTTATGGTAAAACCATTACAAAAGAATATGTAAAATGGCGTGTAATCTGTGCTATAACGTCACGCCCGCGGGGATAATAAGAGTGTTATATAGTCATAAACTACGATAAGAGATTATTCTAAACATGTGGTTGGGTGGTTTTAAAGCGACGGAGCAAAGGTGATTTTGGTCTTTGGAAATCCAACTTTTCACTTTCATTACCTGCAAAATTGTCGGGTGACATTTTACAAAAATCCAACCGAAAGGATAAGGCTTGGTAATGAAATTCGAGAGAATGTCAATATTATCCATCACAGCATTTGCATGCGTGTTTAGCTATAGCTCAACTCAAATTTCTCACCTTATGTTCGTAAAGCCAACATTAGATTAATTATTTGAACATCTATTGAAAAAAATATGAAAACAAGTAAAATAATTATCAAAATTGGTTGTGAATTGATCATTTTTTAGCTTTTTAAGATTGTAGGTTCTAACAATAAAATTTCTTTAAGGAATATTTGAATTGATCATTTTTAGCTTTTTAAGATTGTAGGTTCTAACAATAAAATTTCTTTAAGGAATATTTACGTGATTTTTTTATTTTTACAAAAAATGGTAGAGGACCTAAAGAATTAGTTCAGTGACCAATCAAATTCATTTTAATGTAAAGGAAAATAGGATTTCAACAGAAACAAAATGGTGAAGAAAGCATTCAAATTTCTAATTTGTTTTCGTTAAGGAGATATTTAAGTTTAAAGTTCTGTATTATTTGAGATCAGGCTATTCCGCAAAGTTTTTTTGTTGTATTTTAACATATTTTATTCTGCAATTTTATGGCTTAAAAATCATTGGATATGTAAGGAAAGTGAAAACACTGAATCATAGTTTGGGTAATTATAATTTAGCACCTGAAAAGCGATCGAGGAAAAATAATTGAAATAGTAAAAAACTTAAATCAATTTTCTTTAAAATGCGTGAACAATTTTTTTAAGAAAGTGAGGATCAGGGTTCCAACTTTCCATAGTATAATACTAAACCAGTCATTTCTACACACACAGGACAGAACTTTAGATTGGATATCTCCTTCATGAAATAAGACATATCTTTCATATCAGATAAACTTGCTTGACCAAATTAATCAATTGTTGATATCTTATTTTTTCAGTTAGTCATTAGTGTAGGCCCTATTTCAAAGATTTCACCATTGTGCTGAGCAGTGACCTTGCAGTGTAAAATGTGATGACATTTGAAGATTAATGTCTTTTTAAACAAAAACAAAAGTTTTAAGTTTAGTTTTAAAGGAGGTCAAGGATACATTATACATTTGAGTTCAGTTGGGAGTGAATTCCACAACCAAGGACCCTTATAAGCAAAGGCCCTTTAGCTAAGAGTTTTGTGATTAATACGGGGAACAAATAGGGACTTGAAACGAAAGTCAAAACGGGATGGTTTTTAACTACTATTTCACATGAATAATTAGGAGCAAGGCCTTTAATGCACTTGTTGTTAGTTTACTCCTTGATATATATATATATATATATATATATATATATATATATATATATATATATATATATATATATATATATATATATATATATATATATATATATATATATATATATATATATATATATATATATATATATATATATATATATATATATATATATATATATATATAAACAAATGTCATCTCAAATTTAAAAATATAAGAATTCTCAAAATGACTGTTTTTACCTGAGCATTATAAAAAATGACGTGCACGGTGAAAATACAAACGGTAGAGGATAAAATTCAAGTTTAATATCACTGCATTTTCAGTCGCACATGACAAAAATAAATATCATGGATGTATAGGCCTAGACCCTATTTCAAATTTGCAATACATTTTTTTTCTTCCAATAAGTGTATCATTTTCTAGAACCACCTCAAGTTCATCTATACTGTAACAATATACAAAAAGAATGGTGCATTATGGGTAACATTGCTAAATGGCGACCTCCATTACCTGATTACCCTAAGAATCCTTTATTTACAGGTTTTACGGATAAGGGTAAATCCTTAAAGGAACACTAGACGGAAAAGGGCTCGTTTTTGAAAATTACACAGATATATCATCCACAACAGATCGATACATTTCATGCCTCCATAGCCCACAGACGACGTAACTATGTAGCGCAATTATCGGCGGCGTATCAATCAAGAGACGATATTCCTTTTAAGTAAAGTTATGTCCTTTATCAAAAACAAGATAGCAATGGCACAAATTTCCTCTTGTCTGATTGGCGTAAATTCTGGACCCTAGCTCTAATCATCCAGGGAAGATATTAAGAGCAGATTCGGGAAGGCCCTTCGTGCAGTTTAAAGACTGCAGTCCATTTGGAGTGCAAGGTCATCATTGCCCTACAGGAGTTACACTATGCCAAGCCCTTGTGATGTCTATTTTCCTTTACGGATCAGAAACATGGACGAAAGGAAGGTGAAAATAGACTTCTCGTTTTTGAGATGATATGCTTGAGGAAAGATTATCGGAGTATCCCGAATAACCAGAATCCGAACCTCTAATACGCCAACGCCACCGCACACAGCTGAAATGACGCTTCTTCGGACACTGAACAGAGATCATCACTGCGTCTTGACCGCACACAGCTGAAAAATGACTGATCGCTTCTGAAATGACTGCGCTTCTTCGGACACTGAACGCAGAGATCAGTCTTTGACCGCACACAGCTGAAATGACTGCGCTTCTTTGGACACATCCAGCGACTGCCTCCCACAAGATACCTCAAATTCCTCATGGAAGCAAGGGTCCAAGGAACCCGTCCAAGAGGAAGGCCTACAAAACGATGGATGGAATGCATCAGACAAGACCTTACACCCATGCACAACTTCACTAGTCGAGATAAGGGGATTGGCTAATGACCGTGAGGCGTGGAAAGACATCATGAACCAGATGGCAAGATAGTGTGCTCTCCCACCTGTGCCGACGCCTTAGGTCAAAATAGGTCAACCCTACCTAACCATAACTTAACTCAAATGAGTGCAATTGCTATCCTGTTTCGATTAAAAAATAGCGACCCATTAAAGGTATCAAAATAAAAACATCTCTATCTAGTGATATGATATATGTTAGACCCTCTGCTCATACTGATACAGCACTATGGGACTAGATTATAACTGAATCAGCATGGGGTAAAATACCCAACCTTTGCTCATCTCTATAATTGATCAAACGTTTGATAAAACTTATATTATAGGCCCCTACTAAAAACTCACATTATACCCCATACTGTCACATAATCGCTTCAATTTCCAACACAACCCACTTTCGTTCGGAAACAGCCTTTATTACAGTTCAGATTGATCAAAATGAAATTATGATCAGCCTCAGGCAAAAATGGTGCTACTATTTTTATACTCAAAGAAGTGATCCAATTGTGTGTCAGGGTTGCCAGGTCTGCCACTCGTTTACCGGCCAATTAACTTGATGAATAACTTGAAAATTGGCCAAATCGGACAAAAAAACGGCCAAATCAGTTTCCAATCGACTCAATCAGTGAAAGAAGTACAACACAGTGTAAAATAAGCAAAATAAAGATATATTTCTGCTTTCGCTCCTCCCAGTCACAAAGTATATACCAAAATATCGGTCAAATGTCATTTGGCCGTACTGAAACAATTTTACCGTCAAATATGTTTCAGAATATATATATATGTGTATATATATATATATATATATATATATATATATATGTATATATATATATACATATATATATATATATATAGATAGATAGATATATATAGATAGATATATATATATATATATATATATATATATATATATATATATATATATATATATATATATATATATATATATATATATATATATATATATATATATATATATATATATATATATATATATATATATATATATATATATATATATATATATATTAAATATATAATATTTGTAAAAGCCACATTTTTAGAAATTTGGCGCCTAAAAATACAATATTGGCCAACCAATCTGCCAATCCTGATTCCAATAGTGCAGTTATGACATCCAATATTTCTTCAGCGTTCAGGTCATTTTTGATTCTGTCTTAGGACTTACACTACGTTATACATTTCTCTCTTTGATATTGTTAGAATAAAATAAAACAATTTAATATGATGTCGTTCACCTTGAGAGACATGAATGTCTGGATTGGGTTTTCAAGTTCATTGCGTGACGTGTAATTATAAATGCGTTTGGTGTCTCACGTAAACATCTGGTTTCGAGAACGAAGGTTGAAATAGTAGGCCTAAATCTAATTTTCCATGCTGTCTGCCTATACACCTCTATAGACCTATGGGACTGAACTTGAGTTTAGCATTTATCAATGAAGAATCATTTCAGAATATCAAATGGGGGTAACTAATGTAAGTGAATGAATCATTTATTTATCTATACTCTGATATGAACTTTATTTTGACATTAGCAGAATATCATAGGGTTAGTATTATGTTAGGCTTAAATTAATTGATTTATTTCAGTTCTTTATTCTGTTTAGTCCCAAGGCTTCTTGCCATCAGGGCCCTGAGCAATATGCTCTTTGAAATATATATATATATATAATAAATAAACTATATTTCATATTTATTTATTTATCTATACTCTGATATGAACTTTATTTTGACATTAGCAGAATATCATAGGGTTATTATTATCTTAGGGATAAATTAATTGATTCATTTCAGTTCTTTATTCTGTTCAGTCCCATATATTGGTCTTACCCATATAAATATATATTTAATATGAAACAGTATATAAATTCAAAAATATAGATATATATAAATAATAGAATATCGAAATATACTACTCCTTTAATTTACTCTAGGATCGAACATACCAACTAATGCAAACTGCACATCACTTTCTTTATTTATATTCGGCTTTTATCATATTTTCAGGCACATCTTTTTTGAGTTTTTCTGCTCTCTGTTGTTACTCTGTGTTTAACGGATCTGTGCAGCAATCAAGCAAGTTTATCTTATATAAAAGAGGACTTTAAAGGATTAGGTCAGGGGTCAAACAAGTTGATCTTATATAAAAGAGGACTTTAAAGGATTAGTTCAGGGGTCAAACAAGTTGATCTTATATGAAAGAGGACTTTAAAGGATTAGTTCAGGGGTCAAACAAGTTGATCTTATATGAAAGAGGACTTTAAAGGATTAGTTCAGGGGTCAAACAAGTTGATCTTATATGAAAGAGGACTTTAAAGGATTAGTTCAGTGGTCAAACAAGTTGATCTTATATGAAAGAGGAACTTAAAAGGATTAGTTCAGTGGTCAAACAAGTTGATCTTATATGAAAGAGGAACTTAAAAGGATTAGTTCAGTGGTCAAACAAGTTGATCTTATATGAAAGAGGACTTTAAAGGATTAGTTCAGGGGTCAAACAAGTTTATCTTATATAAAAGAGGACTTTAAAGGATTAGTTCAGGGGTCAAACAAGTTTATCTTATAAAAAAGAGGACTTTAAAGGATTAGTTCAGGGGTCAATCATGTTGATCTTATAACAAAAAGACTTTGAGGAGGTCAGGGGTCAAACAAGTTTATCATATATGAAAGAGGACTTTAAAGGAGGTCAGCGGTCAAACAAGTTTATTTTATATGAAAGAGGACTTTAAAGGAGGTCAGCGGTCAAACAAGTTTATTTTATATGAAAGAGGACTTTAAAGGAAGTCGGAGGTCAAACAAGTTTTTTTTATATTAAAGAGGACTTCCAGAAAGGCATGCAAAATGGTGAAAAAACTACTTCAATATCTTATTCCGTTAAGAAGATATTTAAGTTTAAAGCTCTGTCTTATCTGTGTAGAAATGACTGGTAAGTCTACTATGGTAGTTTGGAGTCCCATCCTCACATTCTTAACATGTACAATTGCTAATGTATTTAAAGAAACTTGATTAAACTTTTTTACTGGATCTGAATTATTTTTCCTCAGACTTTCTTCGGTGGTCAACTATAATTATCCTTGCAAGATTGTTTTGTTACTTTCCTGACATATCCAATGGTTTTTAAGCCACAAAATCGCTTGATGAAATATGATAGAAGACCTTGAGCAATATGAGCATGTGACATCACTAGTCTGATTTTCAATCGTTTCTACACAAATGATACCAAACTTGAATAAACTTAAATATCTCCTTAAAGGAATAAGATATTATATTTCATTTTTTTTGAAATATATAAAATGAATTTCTTGACATGCTTGACCCATGAACTAATCTTTTCATTATTTTGTATTTATTTGAGCCAACTGTTTTCTGCTCTTTAACTTTTCTCTGACTCATTGTCTTCAAGCGTTGGCTTGACCCAACGCCCACCCCACACTATTCTACAATGTGTGGGTAAACGTGTCACCAGCGTAAGTATTTTGTGTAATCCCGTTTACGCTATGATTGAATTTATCACTTTCAGGAAAAAAGACAATTGCTGAAATATAAGAAATAAAAAGTAGTTTTACTACAGAAAAAAAAAAAAATCTTGGCATGAGTAAAGTTCCGGTTAACAGATTAATATCATTTGAAGAAAAAACAACAACAGTTAATTGCAAGTACTACCTTCACCTAATCAAAACAGCCTTGTGGTGCAGGAATCCAATTCACCCATGCAGTGGTGGCGACGCAATGTATTATTACATGGGGCAGTTGTTCCACACATGCTGGGAAAACGTTTTATGTTTGAATTAAACCTGAACAAATATCACTTTGGCATTTTAACGAGGGGCAATCGAGAGGGCGATGAAGCGTTCTCATGGGGAGAAACATTTTCCTTGCCATTTCCCCACCCCACAACGACCATTTCCCCAACCCACAACGCCGCCCATGAATATTTGAAAGGATTTTTTTGCATTGAATTAAATACGAAGTTTATTTCAACCAACCAAGAAAACACATTTGCAAGTTAAAATATAAATAAGAAAGTTCAGGGGGCACTCGAAGACAGGTGTTGTCCGTGGATGAGATACCCCTTACAAAAACATTAAAAAGGAATTGCCCCATATTAAATGCATTCAGAAGTGAACACCGCCATGATGGTAACGTCACTTCCGGCGTTTAATTTTCCTTGTTGATCGCGAGAAATCTGCAATGTTATCAATCACCCATTCACCGGACCGAAGATCTGAACATAGGGACTTCAAGTGTTATCGATAACATCAAAGAATTCTCGCGATCAATAAAGAAAAACGAAAACTGGAAGTGACGTTATCAGCACGGCGGAGATACCAACACGGCGGCGTTACCAGCACGGCGGCGTTACCAGCACGGTGGCATTACCAGCACGGAGGCGTTACCAGCACGGTGGCGTTACCAGCACGGTGGCGTTACCAGCACGGTGGCGTTACCAGCACGGAGGCGTTACCAGCACGGAGGCGTTACCAGCACGGAGGCGTTACCAGCACGGAGGCGTTACCAGCACGGAGGCGTTACCAGCACGGAGGCGTTACC
Source organism: Chiridota heheva (assembly GCA_020152595.1). NCBI lineage: Eukaryota > Metazoa > Echinodermata > Holothuroidea > Apodida > Chiridotidae > Chiridota > Chiridota heheva. Next base: position 688,304 of record JAIGNY010003830.1, read on the forward strand.
AGCACGGTGGTGTGACCAGCACGGTGGCGTTACCAGCACGGAGGCGTTACCAGCACGGTGGTGTGACCAGCACGGTGGCGTCATCAGCACGGCGGCGTAATCAGCACGGCGGCGTTACCAGCACGGAGGCGTTACCAGCACGGCGGCGTTACCAGCACGGAGGCGTTACCAGCACGGTGGCGTTACCAGCACGAAGGCGTTACCAGCACGGCGGCGTTACCAGCACGGAGGCGTTACCAGCACGGTGGCGTTACCAGCACGGTGGCGTTACCAGCACGGAGGCGTTACCAGCACGGCGGCGTTCACTTCTGGATTTATTCATGGGACGATACCTTTCCTTTTAAAGAATTACTCCAGGGGTAAAAAAAGGTTCATTTCATAGGCCTATGAAAGAAGACTTAAAATACAGCATGGTGAAGAAAGCATCAAACAATATTTTTTCCGTTCCGTCAGTCCGTACACCCGTCATTTAAGACAACTTTTAAACTTAAATATTTTCTTAGCGGAATAAGATATTGAAGTAATATCTGCACTTCTTTTTTTTTTAAAGTCTACTTTTATATAAGATGTATTTCTTGTCCCCCAGGGGGTCTCTAGTCATAAAGCTAGACTCTTTTCACACGTTTATAAGAAAAAATCCAACAGTGTACACACTGACACACACACACAATACACAGAACAACGATATAAAGACCGCGATGGGCCGCGGATGCGGCAGTACACGGCCTTCACCTCTGGAATAAAGTAAGAGGTCTTAAGTAGGCTAATTGTATATCAAGTAGATCGCTAAATAAGCCATCTAAATATTTACCAAAAAGGTAAATATTGGAGAATGGCACAAATTGATCTGACATTGACAATCTTTGTTTACTATTCAATGGGAAACAGATAAAGTGTTTTCTTTCGTACTTGTCGGGACAAATGCACGGTAGCACATTTGTAAAGTAAGAACTGGAGAAAGTGTTAATCGGCACCTCAGTGCTACTTTTCCTGAAAGTAAACCAAATTTGACATGTGTCTGCATAGTAAAAATATATTGCTATGTTTTACACTTCATTTAACTTTTAAAGGGATCGAAACCTATTTTTAAACTGGTTTTGTGAAAATCTCCAGCCCAAAGATTTCGCTAAACAATTCTAACCATTTAATCCCCATTTAATTCCCATAATTTAATCGTAATCGAGATCAAACAATTTTCATTTTGGTTTAATATTAACATAATCTGAAATTTGCCCACACAGTGTGAATGAATAATACAAATAATGTTAGGTTTTTATATAGAGCTTACAAGGCCGGGCCTTCGCAAAGCCCCTTACAAAAAAGCGAAAAGTCACGAACGTCCATAAAACCAAGATCGTTCTCAAGTATCCAGGACTGTGCAACGAGCGCCTTCACCCAGGACTGTGCAACGAGCGCCTTCACCCAGGTGCAACGAGCGCCTTCACCCAGGTGCAACGAGCGCCTTCACCCAGGTGCAACGAGCGCCTTCACCCAGGTGCAACGAGCGCCTTCACCCAGGTGCAACGAGCGCCTTCACCCAGTTGCAACGAGCGCCTTCACCCAGGTGCAACGAGCGCCTTCACCCAGGTGCAACGAGCGCCTTCACCCAGGTTCAACGAGCGCCTTCACCCAGGTGCAACGAGAGCCTTCACCCAGGTGCAACGAGCCCCAGACGAAGTATGTCTCATTTATAAAGTCATAACCCGACCCAGGATCGAACCCGGCCCTCCAGATTGAAAGCTGGGCGCTCTACCACTGCAAGTAAAAGTACATGTTGCAGATACCAGAATAATCGCAGCATCCTTAATTTATAGCATCTAAGTGATCCCTGAAATTAAAGGTTTCTGTTGGAATGTTGGAAAACAAGCCAAAATATTTAGTCGTCCTCAGTTTTTACACGCTGGCAACCGCCGCTGTCACTACAGCACTTCAAAGATCTTTTAACTTTGCACTTGAACTTGAAATCACGGTAAAAGAGGTCAAATCTCAAACTGCCCTAAATCTGTTAGTTTAATGCACAGGCCTACAAAGCCTTCACATCTCGCAAAGGTATTCTTTTTTAATTCGAAAAGTCAAATGGCAACATTTCGATAAATATAAGATAAAAAGGATGATATTTTGGAAAGAATTCGCTATATCAAGGAATAAATTTATGACATCTGATAAATGAAGTAAAATTCCTGATATATTTGTTCTCAAATCCGAAGATGGGTTTATTTTATTTTCACAATTATGTCTGACGTTGATGAAAATGATGAATGTAATCTAAATTTAGAAGATCTGAATTTTACGTCTTAATTCGGAATTTTAGATTGTCATTATCACCATTATGGTCGTCGTCGTCGTCATCATCATCATCGTCGTCGTCGTCGTCATCATGGCCGAAGTCGTCGTCACCTTCATCACTATCATCATTATCATCACCATCAGCATCAATAGGTAGATTAAACCAACTCGATGGTGGTATAAAAATGGGATTATTTTGTAAAGTTATCTTTTTCTCTGCTAGAAACACTTTTCGAGCCATGAATATACAGTTCTGATATAAAGCTAATGGTATAGTGTGGTGTAACCAGGGGTGATGGAAGGAATTCAGAAAAGGGGAAGAACATCGAGTGAGGGCACTTTCTTTGATTTCTTATGAGGATCTGGGGAGGTATATGAGATTTGTGTACGTTGGGGTCCGTGGGAGGGGGTGGAAACGCACCTGTCGCACCCCCTCCCTTGCATATAGGCCCGCCACCGATGGTTAAATATGATATGCTTTGTGTCAAACAAATATAAAGTGTGCGCTACATGTTCCTATGTATGACTTATGAGTGGATTTTATTTTCAAACTTCAAGGATGTCTTAGAATAATTTCATATAACTTTAAAAGGGCACCTTCTTCCCCCATCCGCCCCTTACTCTAGGACAGAGGCAGTGGCCATCGTCATTCCGCCATCACTGGGTGAAATCAGGTAATGATATCAATTCCTTATAATGCTGCTGTCAGGTTGTATTATCCCAATTGCATTGCGTGCAAGGAACCATAAGTTACTTACAGGAGACATACAGTCTAGCTTTTACTTCATTTAATGTGATAGAAATAATAATTATAAGTCATCTGAAGAAATTTCACATCATTCAAAACAATTTAGCATATATTTTTCATTTATTAAAACATTCATTGTGCCAATATGAATTTATATGGGAGCAGCCATTTTGTTCATACGCCCTTTAAAAATGATGTCATACACCCAGTACAAGACAGATGTCTACACTCAGTACAGATTATATTATTAATGTATTTTCTTTTTAATCTATTTCAAATTTTCTAACTTCTAAGAAATAATTTTTCCTTTGCATGGGTTTATCAATTTTAATTTGTATCTCATATTAATGATTCACGCCCATAGAAATTCATGTCAAAGCGTTTGGGAAAAAAAACATTGAAGAGAATTCTAAGGAAATACATTATGTGTGCTAGCACATAGGGAAAATGATGTCATCATTGGCATGATTTAAACACTTAATTAGACAAAATGGCAGCGTCCATGTTACAACTTTAAACTTGGATAGCATGAGGTTTTTCGTAGTTGATTTATTGTTTGATTCTCTGTCATATATCAAGCTATATCAAGCTTTGTCATATATCAAGCTATATCAAGCTCTGTCATATATCAAGCTAGAATGTCTTCTTTAAGACAGTTCAATATCTCGCCACTTTATTTCTTTTACACTTCAAGGAAGTAACTTCCAAATTCCATCACCTATAAAACGAATCAACAAGTACAACCAAACAACAAGCGTTTCGCAACACTACAATGCAAAGAAAGCCAACCGTTTCTCGCCTACTGGTAATTCTTTGTGTTTTCGTCGCTTTTTGCCTTAAACAGTTAAAATCCGTTGATCTTTAGTCAACAAATCGTTTCGTTCACAGTTGGCGGGGGAGATGGGGGACCAAAGAGGAGGGGATTATGACGCAATATTTACATGTAAAGAATGGCATCCCCACGGGGTGAACAACCAAACATACATGAGAAAAATGTCAAAGATTTGTTAAAGATCAAAAACAAACTCTGATTGTCCATTTCATGGCGATAGTTGTTAATGGTTTTAAAGCAATTAGATCGATATTTTTCTAATTTACGTCTATGAGAAAAATAGGTTCGGGAAGAAATTTAAATGGCATGGAGATTATCATTAAAAGCACATAGATAGCTAAAGAAGCATGGCATGAGGAAGTGAAGAGGCAACAACAGCTAAAATGCATTAAAAGCCATTAAAAACCATGATCATAGGCTATTAGCAAAATATTTCATCAAAATTGGTTAAACGTTGTTTACTTTATAGCGTCTTTAAATATCAGTCATCAATTTGCATATTTCATGCAAATTTTGTAATAGGGCGACCGTAGTATTTTCTTCTGTAAAACCTTTGATTTCTTTTAATTGTCTATCATAATTATTTTAAGTTTTGCAGCACATTCTGACTAAAAGTTTCTGAGTCGTTTGCCAATACAAAGTGGCAAAGATTTAAGAACGAAAGTTTAACGAATTACACAAGGATTTTAGGCACACGCATGTATCCCCACGTCACATATTTCGTATGAATCAAAAACTGACCTGTTCAAATTTTAATACTTTTTTTCAGCCAGAAGTGGCGATTTCTTTTCAACATTGGGCGGAGGAGGGAGGAGGGGGCAAACCCAGACAGTGTTGTAGCCAGCATATGGGATTTATATAAGGCTTCATTTTTAGGGGGACATAAGCATATTTGTCCCCCAACCAAATTATTTGTCCCCCAATAACTTCTGCATGTCCACCATGCCCAGAGACCTTTAAAGAGACTCACATTCTAAGTCGGATTAAAATACCCAAATATCTTCCGATTTTGCTGCCGATCAAACTCTCAACTCTTGAGATATATGTTTTGACATATATGCAGTTTTCGATGCATGAAAAGCTTAAAACCATGACACTTGAAGGTTCTAATGTACAGGTGCAATTCTTTAGATCAATTTCACTCATTACATTTTTTGAAAATTGAGAGAATATCTTCTGCACATATAGATGCTGATAATAACCAGAAGATTGGCTTTTTCCTACGGGTACCTAATGATTAGGTCCAAAACCCCTTAGTCACACTTATACACTCCCGTTAATGAATTCAAGCATTTGTGGTGCATTAATCATCTTATTATTGAAAAACAAAGGATATAGGCTTATGCCTATTAGCATAGTTTAGCAAGGTTTAACGTCCCGAAAGCATCCAGTGCTGGACATTATATCAAGACAGCCACGGCTTTTGATAATCAGTTGTGAACTCACTGGTTGCAGACCCACCGGGATACGAACCCGGGACGTGCGGGTGAGAGGACAAAGCACTAACCACCACACCACATAGGTCCATATCAACAAGTGGTGCAGTGGCTCAGTGGTTAAGGAATCATGCTCGTATTTGGAGACATCTGGGTTCGATTTCCCAGTGCTTAATTGTGTCCTTGAACAGGACACTTTACTCTGTACCTGCTTCAGTTCACTCAGCTGTAAAATGAGTACCAGCACTGCTGGGAGTTAACCTGCGATGGATTGGTGTCCCGTCCAGGGGGGAGTCGTGTGTTTTCGTCTGCTTACGCCAAGGAAACAGAGAATAAGCACCAGCCTGATTCAGTCCGGTTCGTAGCCCCAATTGGGGAAACAGTCTTGTTCTCCCTATCGGGGAATTCTTTACAGAAATATCCCACAATGCATCTATCCAAATTCAAAGTGTGTATAGGAATAACATAAGAATCGGACACATTTCGAGCGCGGGGAAGTCAACTACTGTGAAGGGTTTAAATTTTTATTCACGATTTGAAATAATGGCGTATGAACATCTTTTTACCGTGCGCCTTTAAAATTCACGGTGCGGTTTTCGAGAAATTTAAAGAAAAGTGATGACTTCTTAAATGTAGTCGCGATTTAACAAGATTTTATGAAATTATGAGAAATAACTTTGGGATTTCTGAAAATAAAATAACTGCGTGATAGTTACAAAGTCGTTTTACTTTCTCGAAAGTAAACATAAACAAAGCAAACTTTGTTACAAACCCTAAATAAGACGACTGATACGCGTCTATGGCTGAAACTTAACAATAAAAATGGCGGCTTCCATATATCACTGTAAGCTCAATGCGCATGCTTGAGTCTCCTGAATAGGGGACTTATTAAGTCCCCCGATCGGCGGTACGAACTGAACTGTTATTGGGCCTAATGACTCGGATGGAGTAACTATTCATACATTACATATTTGCGTAATTAACACGTTCATATTCTAAAGCCTCTCCATGCTTAACTTGTTACCCATTTTGAAGGAATTTGGGCTATTTTAATGGAATATGAAGCAATAGCTATAATGATGAGTTTACCAGCAGACATGTGCACAGACAAACAGACAGACAGATCTAGAAAAATCATGCATTATAAGATTATGCGTTGACGAACTTTACAAACAATTACAATCACACAAATATTTTTTTTTTCAAATATCAAATAAAACTCCAAAAAGTTAGAGATTCAAGGAATGCTTTATTTCTCGATTTCGAGAAAATGTAGATTAAATGACAAAATTTAAATAACGAATTTTCTGCTATTAAGTTTGGGGATTTCTGTTATCAGCACAACCAGTTTATCAGCACATCCAGTTTATCTGTTTTGTGAAGATCGTTAACAGACTGGTAGATGTTGTCTGCAGATAGATTTTGTAATAGATGTTACTCTTTAGTTGCAGTGCAAAATTTAGCAATGTTGGCCATTATGAAAGATATATATGGACAGATAATGAAACGTGTATTTAAGGAGCTTTAAAATATGAAAAGAACAGTTTTTTTGATTACGTCAAAAGCACCTATAATGTACCGAGTATATGCACGCATGCGCAGTTTGAATAATTCTTAATTGTTTGCAAACGTTGGACATGAAATACAAGCTGACAAGAGAGCTCAAATCTTGACATTTTTGTCCTAGATTTCAGTCATCCTCAAATTGTTATCTCCTGTTAAAATTTGATTGACAGGTTGCGTGGATATATGATGGAGATTATACACTTGTTGGATATATTCAACTGCCCCCGTTCAATTAAAGGAAAAGTATAGTCCCATGAATATATTCAGAAATGAACGCCGCCGAGCTGGTAACGTCACATTTAGTTTTCAATTTTCTTTATTGATCACCAGATAGCTGCGATGTTATCGATCTCACATTTGTCCCCAAACATAGGGGCCTTCATGTCTTACCGATAGCATCAGAGTTTTCTCGCAATCAATTAAGAAAATTGACAACCGGAAGTGACGTTACCATCATAGCGGCGTTCACTTCTGAATCTATTTATAGGATGATATATTTCCTTTAACGGTGTGATGACGGATTGAAAAACAAAAATGCATTTTACAAGTTTTGCTATTTATGATGTCACAACATTTTATAAAATTTTTTTTGTGCATGATTTTTAAAAGGCCTTACAATTAAAAATTACTCATTTTTATTTGATGATTTTTCTATTTTCATGAACATTTATATATAATAAAAAAATTTTATATATAATTTATTAAAATATATATATAATATAGAAATAATCATTTTATATATATATATATATATAAATATATATATATATATATATATATATATATATATATATATATATATATATATATATATATATATATATATATATATATATATATATATATATATATATATATATATATATATATATATATACATATATATATATATATATATATATATATATATATATATATATATATATATCTATATATATATATATATATATATATATATATATAGAGAGAGAGAGAGAGAGAGAGAGAGAAAAAAGAGAGAGTATTAGCTATTTGATTATTGCATACTGTATTAGCTAAATGATTATTGCATACCGTATTAGCTATCTGATTATTGCATACTGTATTAGCTATCTGATTTTTGCATACCGTATTAGCTATTATTGCATACTGCAATAGCTAGTATTGCATACTGTATTAGCTATTATTGCCTCTAAACAACTAAATTTCTATTTAGATTGAAAAAATTGATTGATACTACAAGCTCATCAGATAAGTTTGTGAATTTTGTAAAATGACTGATTAAAGCTGGTCAGGTTTAATTCATGTAAAATGGTTAGGCCTATGGCTGATCAAAGCTGGTCAGGTTTAATTCATGTAAAATGGTTAGGCATATGGCTGATCAAAGCTGGTCAGGTTTAATTCATGTAAAATGGATTGAGCCTATGGCTGATCAAAGCTGGTCAGGTTTAATTCATGAAAAATGTGTGATGTATGACTGGGCGAATAGCTTAAAATATTTACGTGATTCTTTAAATTCATTTCCTAAATCTTAGTCACTCAAAATGGTGAATTTTTTTATTTCTGCTATCAGTTTTGTGGAGGCGACAAAGACTCAAAAACGTTTGGTCAAAATTTTATGTATATGAAAGAGAACTTCAAAAGAAACAAAATTTTAAAGAAAGCATTCAAAACTCTTATTTCGTTGAGCTGTTAAGGAGATATTTCAGTTTAAAGCTTGGTATCATTTGTGTAAAAACGACTGAAATCAGACTATTTGTGATGGCATAGCCTCAGATTCCATAAAGTCTTGATGTATTCTATCACATTTTGCCCTGCGATTTTGTGGCTTAAAGACAAGCGGATATGTCCCAAAAAAAAATTAAAACTGAATATAGGAAGGATATTTATAATATACCATCTGGAAAAAGTTCAAGCCTCAGGAAAAATAATTTAAATAGGAAACAAATTAAATAAACTTTCTTTAAAATAAATTAACACCTGTTAAGAATGTGAGGATGAAGACGCCGACTTTCTATAGCAGATTTACTACACCAGTCATTTCTACACACTGATAAGACAAAGCTTTAAACTTAAATATTTCTTAACAGAATACGATTTTTGAACGTTTTCTTCACCATTTTATTTCTTTTGAAGTCCTCTTTCATAATTATAAGATGGACATGCTTGACCCCTGACCTAATGTTTTAACAGATCAATCAACAAGGTCATGGTCAAATGAATGCCAGTTTGCTTTAAAGTTTACTCGGGTTGATTCTAAGTCAATATATTTGTACCCCTCTTTTTTGCACGATGGTTACATCGATTTAACTCTTACCCTCTGGCATAGGCTTCTGCATGGTGGCACCGGTCCCTCTGGCGAGTCCCTCTTGGGACACTTCGGCACGAATGACGTACACAAGAACGCCCTAATATAAGGAGAACACCCAGTATTCACAAGTTCGGCGTACGGTTTCATAGCGTCCTTCGCTTCTTTTTGTACTTTATGACCCAAGAAATTAGGCAGGAATGTCTTGGTGTAGGATATTGGTGAATGTTCGTCACTGTCAGTTTTGTGACAGATTAAAGCTTTTACTCTCTGGCACGAAGCTGTATCAGAGCTCCGGAAATATAAAGTTACTGACAAAAATACGGTAATCCAGAAATGATTTGTGGTTGCCATTTTGGATTTTTCTTCAAGCACCTTGTCTTTATTTAAAAGAAAATTTCATAAATCAGATATCGGGAAGGGGATACAAATGATTCGTAAGTTTCTGAAAATGTAATCCACGCAGCTGTTACTCCGGTTTAACGAAATAACTCCACAAAGATTTTCTAATCTGGCAGATTAGAATTGACTTCAGTACAGTGAAGTTAAGCTCCGTAGTAATAGTGCACTTACAATGTAAATAGGTTGTTCGCTAGTAACAACGTCACATTCGACAGCAAAGAGAACATTTAATAGATTCCATGAAGCGAAAATAAATTTGTATCAGAAAGGTGTGAAGCTATTGATTATCCACAAACTATAATAACTTGGAGAAAAGCTTATCACGATGAAAGACAGGTAAGCTTAAGTATCGACAAAATTGAGCATTTTATTCCAAATCTGGTATCCTTAGTGGCGAAATCTTTTGACTTAATGGAATGTTACATTAATATTGCATATAACAGGTAACCTCCGGCTAGAATCCAAGACGTCGAATTACAAGTTTAAATGATTGTGTGAGAATCAAAGATTGTAAAGGTGTTATTCAAGATGCAGTTGGAGGCAAAAGTTTTCAATGACAATAGTAATTGCGGATTTGAAGCACCGCCTCTTATTACCATTGTGTGAAGACTTATTGAAAAGGCCGTTTCTTTGTATGAAAGGTCCTGGGTTCAAGCCTGGGTTGGGTAGACACGCCAGTGCACCACAACTGGTTATCAAAGGCCGTGGACATTGACTTGGTTGTCGATGTTATGTCTGTCCGTAGGTTGTACCTGTGTTCTCGTTCGGGTCGTATTAAGCGTTTCGTGGTAGCATTGTTACTATCATAACCGATTACGCAGGTGACGACCCCGTCATTGTAATTGTGTGTTCACTCGTCGTCGTCGCGTCGTCGATGAAAGGTCTATGATCATTGACAAAAATTCCTTATTTCTTCATTTACAAAGAGTAAATATTTTGAGAATAAGCCGAGCACACTTTATGTAGTTTCTTGGCTATATCTGATCAAAACCGTATTTTGGATGCACACAAAATGTGCAAATTCAGGGCGTTAATACCGTGGGGGAGGGGGATGGGGTGGGAGAGGAGGGGCGTTTATACCGGGGTGTGGCGGGCGTTATTACCGGGGTGTGGCGGGGCGTTAATACCGGGGGGTAGCAGGGCGTTAATACCGGGGGTGTTGCGGGTGTTATTCCTCCAAATTTTGAGACTTGTCGGCAAAATTGAGATTAGTCGATAAATCTGGTATCAGGTCCAACTTTAATCATTAACATTTTTACAGAAAGGCAGTTTTTTTTTTCTTCAAAGGGGAAGGTAATTTGAGACTGTCAGTAATCTTTACCCCCCCCCCCCTCCTCCACTCCCTCAGTCAAAATGGACTACTAATGCGGCTGTGTGTGATAAATATATACCGATATTAAGTTTGCAATCTTAATGCAATTTTAAATTATATTTCCTTCCTTACTTTTAATAAAATATTCAGCGAAGCAAAACGCCTTCACTTATGGATCTAGTTCTTCTATAAGCAATGTTACCATTGAAGTGCTGAAGGAGCACCACCGGACTATTAACCACGGACCATTGAGCTGCTGAAGGAGCACCCCTGGGCTATTAACCACGGACTATTGAACTGCTGAAGGAGCACCACCGGGCTATTAACCACTGACCATTGAACTGCTGAAGGAGCACCCCCGGGCTATTATCCACGGACCATTGAAGTGCTAAAGGAACACCACCGGGCTATTAACCACGGACTATTACACTGCTAAAGGAGCACCCCCGGGCTATAAACCACGGACCATTAAACTGCTAAAGGAGCACCCCCGGGCTATTAACCACGGACCATTGAACTGCTGAAGAAGCACCCCGGCTATTAACCACGGACCATTGAACTGCTGAAGGAGCACCACCGGGCTATTAACCACGGACCATTGAACTGCTGAAGGACCACCCCCGGGCTATTAACCACGGACCATTGAAGTGCTAAAGGAACACCACCGGGATATTTACCACGGACCATTGGACTGCTGAAGGAGCACCCCCGGGCTATTAACCACGGACCATTGAACTGCTGAAGGAGCACCACTGGGCTATTAACCACTGACCATTGAACTGCTAAAGGAGCACCACCGGGCTATTAACCACGGACCATTGAACTGCTGAAGGAGCACCCCCGGGCTATTAACCACGGACCATTGAACTGCTAAAGGAGCACCCCCGGGCTATTAACCACGGACCATTGAACTGCTGAAGAAGCACCCCCGGGCTATTAACCACGGACCATTGAAGTGCTGAAGGAGCACCACCGGGCTATTAACCACGGACCATTGAACTGCTGAAGGAGCATCCCCGGGCTATTAACCACGGACCATTGAAGTGCTAAAGGAACACCACCAGGCTATTAACCACGGACCATTAAACTGCTGAAGGAGCACCCCCGGGCTATTAACCACGGATCGTGGACTTTGGTGTCCAGTTTGAATTTCTGAGTACAGGGTTAAAACTCAGGTCTATTGAAGGGAATGGGGAGTGGGTGGGTGGGGAAAGGAGTATGCATATTCCAGCCCGACTTGATTCACCGCGGACTAAAATACATTAGATTCTCTGTCATAAGTGGATGGGATATAACTGGCACTAAAGTAGTCCATTATCGTCATGACTGAATACAGTTTCTGAAATTGTTTTGCTTGGAAATATTACTATATTTACCTTTCATATCTAAGAATTATTATCATTATTATTAGTGGTAGTATTATTATAAGAAGAAGAAGATTGGTATTATTATGATTATGATTATGATTATGATTATTATTATTTTAGGAAAGAAGAAGATTATTATTATCATTATTATTATTATCATTATTATTATTACTATTATAAGAAGAAGAAGAAGAAAGAAGAAGAAGATTATTATTATCATTATTATTATTATTATTATTATTATGATTATGATTATTATTATCAGAAGAAGAAGAAGAAGATTATTATTATTATTATTATTATGATTATGATTATTATTATCGGAAGAAAAGATTATTATTATTACTATTATTATTATTATTATTATTATTATAAGAAGAAGAAGAAGATTAATATTATTATGATTATTATTATGATGATTATGATTATTAGATTGTTATGATTTTTATGATTACTATGATTATGATTATATGATTATGATTATGATTATGATTATGATTATGATTATTATGATTATTATTATTATTATTATTATTATTTTATCATTATTATCATTATTATTATTATTATTATTATTATTATTATTATTATTATTATTATTATTATTATTATTATTATTATTATTATTATTATTATTATTATTATTATTATTATACTAGTTGTCCCACTGGCAGCACCCCTTCGAGCAGTAGTGAAAAACCATTAAAACACAAATAGAGTATGTAACACCGACGTCATCTGCGCACCGTGCAGGAAATCATCCAATCACTGGTTAAGGAATTTTAAACAAACAAAAAACGCGCAGCAGTTTTTGGTTTGCTTTCTCGGGTTGGCATCTTTCATATCAAAACTGAACATTGCGCAAATGATGGTGATTTTGCGTTTAAAAAGGATTATTTTTGCATTTTCTATTCTTTTTTTATTTTTGATTACTGAAAGTGTGTGTGTATGTATGCTTTTCACATTGTCAATAAGCGTAATTCGGGTACAGTGTACATTACATAAAAACTTACTTCCGGTTCCCAAGAAGTACCCAGCTGAGTTCGTCTGACGTCACATGCATCTACTCTATACTCAACCGGTTATGTATAACAAATTATCATAACGCTAGTATGTCTTAGAATAAAACACAGCTGTAAAATGGTTCAATTTTATGAGGGAATATTCTCTCAAAACTTGTTTTATCCAACATCCGTTACATACTAGTAACGTCACTTCCGGGTCGGTAACCCATTGGCTTGTATACATATATAGACCAATCAGAAACTTTACAATTGTATTTTCATCTGAATTTTAACAGATATTTGGCCTCGAACTCATTTAAATTGAGCTAACGTTGCCTCTTTTTGTCCATTTGTCCGTAGACTTTTGATTTCGGGTTTAATGAATATTTAGTGGGCGGAGTTAATTATCTTCCATAACATTATATCTGAGGAGTGACATGCGCACTTAAATCTTGAAGCAATCCGTGAATGCAAGGTTTTGGGACACATAAGAGCTTGCGGAATAATAACTAAAAACCCTAAGGTAGGATTAATTTATTTTAAATAGTACAGCTATTTCACATACAGAGAATCGTACAGAAAAGTCACCAAACCGCGCGTACTTATTGCGTACATTTGTTTTCATATTCCAAAATTATGTCAAAATTCACAATCGAATTGATTATTCTTTTGTTGGAAAATAAAAGGGTAAACTATGACTGAAATTAAGCGTGCGGAAAAACACATGATCGAACTTAAGAATGTTTTCTTTCATGCCAAAGATTTATTTTACTCAATTAAACGCGTATCACTGAGAAAATATGTCAAAGCATTTATTAGTGGTTAGCCATTTCCCTCTTAATATGATATGATAATAAAAATTGAATTTGATTGAAACACGGATTCAAATATTCACGTCCCGTTAAACTGTTAAAAGAAATATTTAATTTTAGGGGATTAGTTTAGTGGTCAAGCACGTTCATCTTGTACTGTTATATAGAAGAGGACTTGAAACAAGACAAAACTGAAGAAAACATTCAAAAAGAAAGCAAACATTCCTTTAGGAGATGTTTTAGTTTCAAGTTCTGTATCATTTAGGTGGAAACGACGGAAGTCAGACAGGTTGTGACGTTACATCCTCAAATTCCTCAAAGTCTTTATGTATTCTATATCATGTTTTATTTATATTTTGTGGCTTAAAAACTATTGGACATTTTAAGAAAGAAGTAAAACAGAAGGGTAATTCAATTTTGAAAGGATTCCTTATTTGAATAAATTATCTAATCACATTCTAAAAATAACTTTAGGTCTATAACTTAAAGCATTTAGGGGTTAATCTTCTCATTATTGAGGAGATTCGTTACCACCTACCGTCTAACACATCATTCATCTTTATCAGTTCAAGGAATATTCCCATGGATTATTATTTTGTCATATATGATAAAGAAAATTTATAGAATCAAAGTGGTGAAAAAGCTATGTTAATATCCTAATCCGTTTAGAAGTTGCGAAATTTTAAAGTATTTTTGAATTTGGACAAAAGTGACTGATTGGCAACATCTGTGATGTCATAGAGACAATTTAAAACAAAACGTCTTTTGTAATTCTTTAAGAATGATTTGGATTTTTAATCATTATAAATGTAATGTACACCAAGAAAAAAAAAAATGTTTTCTTGTCATTTATATATTTCACGCTATCTCTATAAATGAACCAAAAATGCTGTTTGATAATGTAACAAAAAAGTGTGATTAAATTTATAAGCAATACATAAGAACTGTGCTGGAATTGCCTTGATGACATCACCAAGCTGAAGGACATATACTGTATGAGGTGTTTTTAAGAACATTTTTCTATTTTTAAAATTGTTATAACTTCTAAACGGAATAAGTTATTAACATATTTTTTTTCACTACTTTCTTTCTACAATTTTTTTCTATATCATATATGAAAAAATGAAAAACCATGAGAATATTCCTTTAGTAGACTACAATTTGGTGTTAATGAAAGGATCAGATCAAGAGATCTGTGTTATAACAAACAGTCCGATTTACGATCCTGATCGGGAGATCTCTCGATTTGGGGATCGAGAGATGCGCAGTGACCATAATTTAAACTTCAAAATTGCATCCGTTAATTTTTATTTTGTTTTTCAAATTCTGTTATTCTAAAGTTGCATACTTTAGAAATAATACTGAAATGGATATTTCTGGAGCTTTCTTTGCATAATTTGAGCTTGTGCTAATGACTTAAATGTTAAAATCTGCTTTTCAGAAACTATTGCAATTAATTTTTAAAGATTACTTTAAAATTCCCTCGTGAAAGTCAAATTTGCGCTGGTAAAAATGGAGAAAATAATTTATCCTTCTCTTTCACCCCAAAAAATAGAATATTTCTTTTTCCTACCTTTGGCTTAAACCTATTTTACCGTTATGTATTTCTTTACAGAGATTTGAATTTGGAAAGATACATTGTGGGTTATAATGACAAGAAATCTCCTGATTGGGAGATCTGCAGATCGGGAGCGTGATCCGGACTGACGAATAACAGAAAGAAAATAGAGAAGGAAAGTAAAAAGGAAAAAAAAAAAACCTCGAAAAAAGCTCACTTGCAGATCACCCACGTCGATAATTGATTACAAGCTATGTATTTCGCAACCCGAAAGGTGCTGACGTCACATTTCAAATTCCGCCCTCTTGTCACAAGTGCATTGCTATTTTCTCTACCTGCGGCATTTGATCTTTTGTACGAATGATAAGGTGACACACTCACCGGCTTGCTATTTTTTTCCTAAACAAGATATAAATTCACTCATTTGAGTTAAAGGAGCACTAGACCAAAAAGTGAGGGCGCTTGTTTTTGTAAATTTCACAGATATATTATCCACAAAAGATCGATAAATTTCATCCATGCATAGCCCACAGACGACGTGAGGGAAAAGGATACTTGAATATTCATATTAATCAGACATTTGCTATACTGTTGCGCACTAGATAAACATTTGATTTGTTTGGGGACCCCTTAGACATACGCCCTCACCTCTTGGGCTAGTGCTTCTTTGAAGTTAGGGCTAGATAAGGCTTAGGGTCCAGAATCTAAGCCAATGAGACAAGAGGCAATTTGTGCCATTGCTATCATGTTTGCAGGAAATAAATTCGTAACCGGCTTGTAAAGTTTTAAGGTTCCCAAGTCTTCCATCCACGTTGTCTTCATAAGTGACTCGCTTCATGTGGGTTATGAATGATTGCATAACGTTACACTTTTTGGAAGGACTAACCTTGGACGGTACTCTACCATGCCATTGGCATACATGGCATGTCCTGTGGATTTAAGGGGCGGATCTTAAATTGACACACGTTTGACAATAAGAAGTACGTTACAATAAGACTCGCACAAACACACATCGCCATACCATGCAAGTGAGGACCATTCATACAAACACACTTTTGTTTGACTTTAAGAAGCACGTGACAATAAGACTCGCCCATACACACATCGCCATACCATGCAAGTGAGGACCATGAAATCTCCTTTCGATGACATTACTGAGAACTCACTGAAAACATAACGTGTGTCCTCGATAGGAATTAAAACAAAAATGTTCACACATTCCCCTGTAGCAAATTTTGGTCCCGAATAGAGGACAACTTTATGTGAGTCCGGGAAATGCCCTCCCACCTGTGTGATGTATGTATTTACCACATTCCTGGCCCTGTACCATTTTTGAAAGCTGATTATGGACAACGGTATGACCTTGCAACGTCATAAAAAGTGGGATCTCCAACCGTGACTTTAATACCAATGTCCTAAAATTGTGTGTGTGAGGTGAGGGAGGAGGGGGCATTATTATATCATTTCTGTAATGGTGCCACGCGATTGGTTAAATTGCCTCCTTTTCATCCAAATGACTTTGTTTGACTGTAATATTAGGCTCGTAGCCAGAATTATTTTAATGGGGAGGGGAGGGGGATACTTACATTTAAAGAGGAGGCACCGGGACAGAGGCTCCTTTTCCCCTTAATTCATTTTTGTTCTTATTCAAGAAAAGGGGACGCAGATTCCCGCAAGGGGACACATACCCTCGCAAGGGGACACATACCCTCGCATGGAGGACATAGACCATCACAATGTAAACACAGACCCTCGCAAGGGGAACTCAGACTCTCTCGCAAGGGGCACAGATCTCAAAAAGGGGACCCTCATTAGGAGACCCCATTCTGGCTACGGGACTTTTGTGATTAAACGTAACATTTCTTAGTTCTAACATCGTGCTTCCCCCACGGAACAGGAACAGAAAGCAGCTAAATCTGTCTTACATAATACTCCATGACTTACTCGCATTCATCATCTTCACTTTGCTATGACACTGATAACACAGTGTTATCATCATTATCTCATTGACATTACCTGTCACTTAGTATGTACATGTTCGAAAAGCGGAAAGTATAACCTTTTTTAAATTTGTTAAGCGTCTTGAAAAACATCAATGTATTCGCATCCTCTTTAGATGCCATTATCGATTCCGGAGTTTACCGCCAAAGGCCCGAACACAGACGATTCAAGAAGGTAACAAATGGTAAGCAGGTAAGTATTCCCTATTCAGAAGCACTTTAATAGACAGCTTAGATGGCTTCGATTTACTTTAATCTAATTACAGCACTGATAATGATTTGACTTTTAAATGAGAATAGTCTTATTTTCCGAGACCATTATTTCATCATCTTATTTCTCTGAAGGCCAGAGTGAGGGAAAAGGGAAAGATTGTTACAAGAGAAAGCACAAAGTGTGAAGTTGCTTAATTCAGCATGTTCACTTGTATGTGGACCGTCATGGTTCTCTCACACACTAATTGAAGTAGGGGCGGTTATTTGCTCGCCTTTCACTTCTACCCCCAACCCCTATCCCACCCACTAGATCCTTATGGTCCCTGGAAATTTTCGTTTGGTTATATTTAAGAGGATTTGCAAGCCCCAAAGTGAATAAGAGTGACTTTGCTCAGTGACCATTTTTGCCGAAATTATGTATTATAACAAATTAATCCATTTCTTCAGGTAATAAGTCGGCGACAATCGTTTTGGTACAAAGCTGAAAATTTGCGGCCTAACTTAAAGATTTTTGGTTCAAAATTAATTAATTTTTCCCTCCACAAAATTAGAACAGAGGTGCAAAATGAGCATACGTACTGACGGACAGACGGAGAAAGAGGTTATCATAATCTTTTCTAAAAGTCCGTTTTTGACAACAATTCCTTACGGGGAGGAAGGGGGGGGGGGTAGGGGTAAGTGAGGGGGATTTTCTCCTATCCTTTCCACACAAAATAGGCACTGCGTCAGGATTTTCGTCATGCACAAACCAGCGCCGTATCTTTTACAAACTGTATTTGTGGTGGTGGTGGGGGGGAGGGGGGAGGGGGGAGGAGGGGGTACATACTTTACCTCCACAAACTTATGTTATTCTAGGGGGTTGGGGTAAGGCACCTATCCCCATGAATTACGGCTTGCTACTGTGCAACAGAGCTATATTCGGAGCCAAAACTTTTCTATAAACTGATAAACCTAGAGGAAAGTACGACCCTTGTATCATTCATCATGGAGCCTTTCATAGCATCGGCGTTTAACGGTCTCTATGATCCCTTCCTATAGTTTCCCGCCCACAAAGGGAAATTTGCTCTACATAATGAGTTCTAACGCAACTATTGTGAGGACGACTTTCCTGTAAAAAGGATGATTATCGGCTCGTATAAATAAACACCAAAATCAATGTCAAATTGTCAAACAATATAATCTGGGCACTTCGACCCTATTGTTATCTTTCTTAATTACATGGGTTGCCGCCTCTTTACCTGATACCTTTTCCAGCTTCCTTTAAAAGCCCCCCAAAAAGGAAAAGCTATTTTCTGGGTATTTAGTTCGGCACCACCAACAAAAACTATTAGGTCAGAAGGTTCCGCTATCTATGTAACGCTGAATCAAATTAATTGATCTTCAGCGATTTATATTGTAATGGGGTGTATTAGCCTGGGGATACTATCGATTATTTACTGTAGGCATTTAAAGGTCATTTAATTAACACCATCTTTTCACACCGATTTGATTGTAATGATGTCATTAATTATTTCAATCTTTTAAAGGAAGATATTTGCGCCAACCAGAGAAGACTGTTTACAGTCCGGACGAAATCCCATTTCAAATGCTGAAGATGTTGAAAGCACCTATGACGATTTTATATGGTATGCAGTCGTTTTGTTAAAATTGTTGCTATGAAATTATTTTGCTGCACTCCTATAAGCAGATGAGGGGTAAGGGACCTGCTGAGAGTTAAGAAATTAAAGTACGGTGCACATCCGATATACAATCCGTTGCATTTTGACCACTTTATGCCTTAAAATGCGCTTAGGATGTAAATCTTGCTTTAACTGTTGAGATTATTTTCAAGGGTGTCGGAAGGAACTCAGGGCAATGAGGGAGAAGGAGGGTTGGGGGAGGGGGAAGAAAATCCAAGGAGGGTATCTCATTTATTTAAGATTTCTAATGAAGAAATGTCTTTAGTTTCATGACTCTGGGGGCAGAGGATTTAAGGGAAATTTTTTGACTGGTATATTTTCAAAAGTATACTTTTGGAGCCATAACACCCCCCCCCCCTCCTCCCCAAGTTCACTGGAAACATTATAAACTTTTATCAGTCAAAAAATTACAAATAAACTGTTTTACTTTTTTCTTAAATTTGCAGCCAGTAAAAATTTGTGAATTTTAGGTCAAGATATTTAGGACCAAAATCCGGGAAAATAGGAAATTTATAAACCAAGATCTACAAGAATTGAGAAATCTGTAGATCATAATTTTGAAATCAGAAATATTTATATTAAGATTAGTTGTGCAATCAGGGGTGTCGGAAGAAAATCGGCGCAAGGGGGTGGGGGGGGGTGAGTGCAGAAAATTAAGTAAGAGAACCTTTTGCCAGTAATTGAGGGGCATTTTTTTTTTTTTTTTACAGGGGCACTTTAGTAAGTTTTCGAAAAAGTGGGGGCACGTGCCCCTGGATGCCTGGCCCGGTTCATGCACATATGATTTGAGCATAGGAGGGATTGTCACTTGCCCCATTTCGCTTTTTACCAAATGTATACTTCTGTATGGTGGTTTTTTTTGGCGTGATTTTTCCCCACCTACCTCCCCACTTTTGACATTTTCCCCAATTTGAGGAAAATCACGCCTATAGGTTTTAGATTCGGGAGCAAGGACCAATGTTGGCAATTTGCCTGTCGGGCGAATAATTAAAACGCCTACTTATGAAAATTATTGCTTTAAAAATTACTGGGGGCTATGCCCCCTCCCACCACGGCCCTCGGTGTTGGGCCCTTGGTAAATGACATTCTTTAATTGTGTCAAATAAATACTAATGTGTTATAACTATACATTATGTAGGATTTATAAATGGTTGGATATCTATTTGCTTTCAAGCTTCAATAATCACCCATTATTCATATAACTTTCAAAAGGGCACCTCCTCCCCGTTTGCCTTTTACTTTCAAAAGAAAACCCTCCTGTCCCCCCCCCACCACCTAGAGTGCATGTTGTAGAACAATTGCTTTATTATTCATAAGAAGTCATAGGCCTAATGATAAATTTGAACTTTCGTAACATCAAACTTGCTTTTGGTACCAGTGTGCACAAAAAATGGTACTGTTCGACTATTCTTGAGACTAATCATTAAAAAGACTTTAACATAACATAACAAGATGACGGGCTAAGAAGGGTTAGTCACCCCATAAAACGCCAATAACTTTTCAGTCGCCAGCTCCTTTCAGTTTTTTGTATTACCTTATTTGAATTATCTTATCATTTCGCGCCCTCACATAAACGATTTTCCACATGTTGGAAAGCCAAACATCTCAAGGCCACCGAAAATTCTTGCCTCATTGCTCCACGCTCCATACATACTGTACGTACGTACGTATGTACGTAGTTTATTTCGGGAATGGTTTAAGCGTGATACAGTGTATACACTGTCCAGGCAATATTGGCATGATTAATGTTAAAAGTATGAAAATAGTAGGCCTATAGCTTTGAGAACACCAAATTGCACGATAGTTTAAACCTTAACTTAGGCATTTCTTTGAAACATGGCGGCTGTCAGATGGCAAAACACTTTCCAAATATTATTCGGTTAACAGAAAACACTATTTTTTGTTAATCTAATACGGTCGTTCTTCTTTTCAGACAAATCTTTTTAATCACGCTAATCGAAAATAATTAAATTTTCAACACTTTTATAAACTGATAAAAACCAAAACAGACCATTCATATTCAGGCAAGTTTTAGAAATTGTCCAGATTCTGGCAACCTACTCATTTTTGCCAATTTTGCCAAACGTTTCAGTATTTTTGCCAAGACCAGATTTTAATAAATTTGGTCCGAGAAAGTGGTCAAACGGAATACCATACTCTCTCGCTTATGCAATAGACGTTGATTGGTCAATAGTAGCATAGCATAACATAATGCAAAGATATTATTTTGTTTGTCATGAGAATTAAAAACTAAAACTGATAGACCTTTAAGAATCTGATTGTCAATCAGACGTTTCACTATCAGATGGTAAACGAGCCCGTTATACTTTTCGCCGTGTTGAAAAAACGGGAAAATGCGCATGCCGCAAATAAGTCTACCTTGAACAATTTGTAGGCCATATTCAAAACAACTGAAAGTAAGATTTACTGCAGCAGAGAAGTTAATCTAAGTTAAGGTTAGGGTTAGGTTTCCTAATTGTTTCTTTTTTTTTTTGCTTTTAATCGTTTATTATTGAGAAACAAAAATACAAAAATTCAGATGCCCTGATAGTTCAAGTTGGGTAACATATGTAACGATGCGTTATTCTATCTTTTGAAATGCTTTGATTTTGGGATGTATCTTGGGTAAAGCGTGGAGGTTCGGCCGCACAAGTTGACTGCAAAACCTTCCGCCAATTTGTATACTCTGTCATTTTCTGATTTGGACTTATGGACCCATACAGGACTATAAAGAATGCAGGTTTAACTCGGAAAGGGACATATTGCCCAACACACATGTAGCCTACATATAGATTTTGAAGTCTAACCCAAACCTGTTAGGGTGCAGGGTGAGAATAGTTGTTTCAAAACTGTCAAAACCTCCCTGTTTTGTTAGGTGGCAATATATACTTTTCCGTTAAACTCACCCTTTGACAGAGCCTTCTGCAAGGTGGGACTGTTTTTGTTTGGTGTTTGGACCACGGACAAGCAGATATGAAGGCGGCGCACAAGAACACCCTGAAATACGGCGAACAGCCTCCCTTGGCGGCCTCGGTGTATCGACGCATCTCCACCTTGGCTATTCGCTGATCGGCATGGCCGACGGCATTCGGAAAGAGGGTCTTAGAATACGGAACCTGCATGACACAAAACGAAGTTTTTATCCGTTGACATTCTCCAACCTTTTCCTCAGCAGATTCACAAACTTTGCACAGAAACAAGAAAAATACCGTCAAACTTAGGTAAGAGAAATGCATTTTTGTTTGCATTTATTTTCCTTAAGTGAATAATCCGATATCGTGTGTAAGTTTAAACCTTCTGTCATCAACGTTTTCAGAACTGTTTTCTTTCAACCTTACGCAAAGTTTAGTTTCACACTTACTCATTCACTATCTTCTTGAAAATATTACCTCTTTCGCATAATTCTACTTTTTATCATCAGAAGAAACCAGTTTTCTTCCCGTTCGTTACAATATGATTCAGAAATCTGATTCTTTATGAATATCATTTCATCTGTAAGTAATAAGTACAAAACCGCTAATTTGATCCAAAAGAGCGTCTCTGTGAAGTCGGTGTAAAATATTATCAAAAGTGTGGAATAATCCTTCAATCAAAACAGAGTCTCACAATGAAGCGATCGGTCAGTCGGTCAAGAATAATTTTAGCCTCGCTTGACCATTCAATGCCCCTGATAGCTGCCCGAGTTCTTAAAATATAACAGAAAGAAGTGTTTAAAAGACGAGAACTAACCTTCTTATATAAGTGAAAAATATAGAAACGGCGTTGTTAATTTACTTTGTCTTTGAGCATTTGCATAACTTACTTAAGGTATTTACGAAAGGTAAAAAGTAAACATTTATTTAACGATAATATAATATTGTTTGGAACAAGTGTGACACAATTTATAATATAATATGTAGGCTAAGTACACTAATTCAGTTGGACTGTGCTCAGGTGGTATTTGCTGGGAAAATATTCTCAGTGAAAGTATATCAAAAATGACACAATTTAGGTTTTTAGCTGCAAATTGGATACAACATGTAATATAAATCTTCTTTTTTCTTCTCAAGACGGACATGTGTGCTTGAGGTGGGAGTAATGGGTCTAGTGGGATGGCCATTGTACCAATGGCACAAGGGCCACTTGCTCAGAGCTTTAAGAGCCGTCCCGAATGGACATATTTTCATCATGTTGGTACTTTAGAGCATCCATGGTACCACTTCAGTCATTTGACAGTTTGATGGCATGGCCCTCATAAACAGATAAAGCATCATAGTCAGACTCTGGTCATATCTGCATGATAAGATTTGCTCAAATGTTTGCAAGGAGCTAAAAAGTTGCCAAAATATGTGGAAATCAAAAGGTAAAACATGGTCACCGAATTTCTTAGTTAATTCTTCTTTTTTTTTTACTCGAATTCATATAAGCAATTTGGGACACAATATTTTCGTAGCAGTAGAACATTAAAAAAAAAAAAAAAAAAACCTACTCATGAAAGTGTCTCGTTTGGTTCACAAAAGTTTGGAGTTTGATCAACTATGACAATTACGCAACTTTCAGTAGTAAATAACAGACTGACAGACAGACAGACTGACAGACAGACAGAACAGAAAACTGAGATTGGATGACTAACTGCTAACTGACCAATACTTTTACCCAGCTGCATGGATCAACTTTTCACCAGTTTAACCAACTTTTCACCGGATGGAGCAGCCTTGAACCAGTTTGACGAACTTTTGATCAGTTTGACCAACTTTTTTACCATTTTGACCAACTTTTTATCGAATGGAGCAACTCTTCACCAGTCAACCAGTGGATGAGCTTTTTACCATTTGGACGAAATTTTAACCAGTTGGACCAACTTTATACCGTTTGGACCAACTTTACACAAGTTGGGCCAACGTTCTACCACTTGGATCAAATTTACAACCAGTTGAATCAACTAGACACCCCAACACCGGCTGGGACAACTCTTCACCAGTATGCCAGTCAGTAGTCAGTTTGGGTAAATTTGAGCAATATCGATGATTTAACAATATTTAAACCGTTCAGTTTTGTTATTTCTTCCAGGCTCTGCAACCTTCACCCGCAGGATCCCCCTTCGTGAATGAAACCGCCTGGATTCATGTCATGGTGGGTCAAATGTACTGGAAAACAGAAACAAAAAACTAAATAAGTGATTTTTGAGGCCACGCAAGTCTTAAACTGTCAAAAGATCAAAAGGCGCAAAATATTCAGTAAAAGCAACATAATTTATCATGCGGCCAAAAGAACTCTCAAATAGCACCCTCTCCACCCCCTCTCCCATTTTTCATAAACTTTGGTTACTTTCTGATCACCATACATGACGGAACTTTTCATGTATTGTTTAATTGGCTGTCGATATGATTTATGTAAATTTTAACTCAAGATTTGCATACATAACACCCGATTTAAATGAGGCCTAAATTATAGGTCTTTAGTCATCATGCAACAATTTCTATTTCGTTTGACATTCTCAGCAAATCAGTTTTAGTATTTTAAAAAAAAACACTTCTAGTTTTTGAGTTATGGCTAATCAAAATTTGATCAGTTTTTAATTCATGCAAAATTTGTGATCATATTTGAGCAGAGACAAGTCACTGAAAATGATGAGAAATTCTTTTCCTGCTCTTTATTTCATTAGGGGCGTGGCTTAGACTCAAAAACGTTTAGACAGAATTTACTGCAGCTTCAAAGAATCATCATAGACATTTAAAATAAAAAGGGTTTACAAAGAGAAAAAAACCGTAATCACAACATTTGCATAAAATATGCAAATTATTGCCTGAGATTCAAAAGCGCTGTAACTTTGTCAATGTTTAACCTATTTTGATCAAATTTGTTGCTATACTATAATGCTTTTTAATCAGTAGTGTAAATAAATTTGACTAAAGTTACAACTGTACGTCCACATATACCTTTAATGCATGGAGATACTTAGACCAGTATAATACCAGTATAATATACCTGGAATTATTTATAAGTAGTTGAAACAGAATAAAAATATGATCAAAATCTTCAACGACCACCAAATCCAAGTCAAATCTCTTGATCTCAGATCCAAAAATTTCAAATTTATGTTGAGTTTTTAGCACAATTATTATTTTTTTTGATGAAAATCAGCAGAATCATTTATTATTATTAGTATTTTTTTTCTTCTCGTAACACTTATTACGATGTCCTTTTGAGTCTTACCATTTCAGCGTGCACGTGGGAATACAGAAATCAAACTCCCCAGGGCGAAGAGGGAAAAAAGAAGAAAAAAGAGTAGAAGTTGGTAAAATTCTTGATACAAAATAAATATTTAGATAGTTCTGTGTCAAAACCTGCGGGCTAACATCACGCAAATCGGTGAATAGTTTCATTAATTTTTGTCAGTTGCAAGTAAAAATAAACAGACACAAAATCATCAGAAGTTCAACAACCGAAGGGAAATATATTTTGCGATGTTCAGCTAATGTTGTCCGTTGAACTGGCAGGCGGGTAATGATGCACTTTTTGGCCGCTGTAGATTGCTCTATCCATTACCAGAACATACAATACATTTTATTTGGAGGTTCATCGGGGAAATAGGTCAATCATGTTTTTAAAGTATATTTCATACCCAATCTCAATAATTAAACAAAAACATGTTTCCAATAATTTAGAAAGAAGCAATTGATTTTCAAAGAAATGAGTATAAAACGTCGTGGATCAGCAATTACGACATCACACTATGCACTGCGAGGCCACTTATCAACACACCTGCACACTGTAGCAATCTTTAACTCCAACCATGGAGCTACTAACTAAATTAACTCAGTTAATAAATGCATGCTCCAACAGTCAGTCCGGGAGCATGTCTATAATAGGAACATTTATAACACACGAGAATATTGAAGTCATGCAGCCATATTGCCTAAAATGGCAGTTTCTAATTACGTACTTTGAATATTAAAATCAATGGTTTGAAAAACATTTGAATTTTCAAAATGGCTGTTTCGCGCCTAAAAGCCTAACTCTGTTGTCTATTATTTCTAATATTTCGAAAACGGCGTAGTGAACATATCAAATGGGAGTGGAAATTTTTAGCCATAATAGTTATGAAGGTATTTTCATAAGTTTTAGTTTTCCCTAGCAAAGATATTTTTCCCAGACGTATTTCAAATTTGAAAATGTAACATTGCATAAGGCTTAACGTTAGAATAGCAAAGGATCATGGGAAATATCAAAAATAGCGGCTTCCGTGTTTATGTTCCCATTAATAGGCATGCTGCCGGTGTGATAGTAAATTTTGTCCCCGTAGATTTGGGCCCGCAGACCTTATTTCCTAAGGAATGTCTAGTGAATTTGGTCCCCTCCGGACTGGTTTTACTAGGTAATTTATTAATGTGTCTGTACAGTTCCTTCAATTAATTTTGTGTACTGAAGTGATAAGCTAAAAAGTGATAAGAAGTGATAAGCTAATACCCTAAACTGCTAAAGAAAAAAAAAAAAGGGTGCTTCACGCAAAACGGCAGTGAGATTTAGTGTGAAGGGAGAAGAAGGGTTTTTCCTTTCAAAAGAGGGACAAATTGTTGTCTCCAAATTTCATAGGAAAGAAGGACCGCGGCCCAAATTTCCTAGCGGACCGTTTTTACTAAGAAGGGGAACCATATTTACTGGATGGCTACGGCTTAATTTTCTGGCGGCCGAAATTTCCTAGGAAATAAGGGCCGGGGGCCAAAAATTACTGGGGTGAGGGGGATTTACTTTTACACCGGACTGACAGTCCAAGGCGGAATAGCTGCTCCCTGCATGTCCATAGAACTTTAAACAATCTTAATATATGCAAAATGTGTGATTGAAACGTGAGGTATATGTCCTCTAATTTCTTTATGATATTTCAGTCCAGACATGTTGAATATTCTTGTGACTGCTCGCGCTAAGTTGACCGGATGATTTGGAATAATTATAAGTGGAATTTCAATGCTCTCCACAGCTGTTTTCCTTTCGAAGCAAAATTTCCCGAAAATCGCCAATGAGTTTTTTGTTGTTGTTGAAATATTTCGTTGTATATGCACCCCTCTGTATTGCTGATTATATGCAACCGTGTAGCACCCCTCTCTCTGTATTGCTGATTATATGCAACCGTGTAGCACCCCTCTCTCTGTATTGCTGATTATATGCAACCGTGTAGCACCCCTCTCTCTGTATTGCTGATTATATGCAACCGTGTAGCACCCCTCTCTCTGTATTGCTGATTATATGCAACCGTGTAGCACCTCTCTCTGTATTGCTAATTATATGCAACCGTGTAGCACCCCTCTCTCTGTATTGCTGATTATATGCAACCATGTAGCACCCCTCTCTCTGTATTGCTGATTATATGCAACCGTGTAGCACCCCTCTCTCTGTATTGCTGATTATATGCAACCGTGTAGCACCCCTCTGTATTGCTGATTATATGCAACCGTGTAGCACCCCTCTCTCTGTATTGCTGATTATATGCCACCGTGTAGCACCCCTCTCTCTGTATTGCTGATTATATGCAACCCTGTAGCACCCCTCTGTGTTGCTGATTATATGCAACCGTGTAGCACCCCTCTCTCTGTATTGCTGATTATATGCAACCGTGTAGCACCCCTCTCTCTGTATTGCTGACTATATGCAGCCGTGTAGCACCCCTCTCTCTGTATTGCTGATTATATGCAGCCGTGTAGCACCCCTCTGTATTGCTGATTATATGCAACCGTGTAGCACCCCTCTCTCTGTATTGCTGACTATATGCAACCGTGTAGCACCCCTCTCTCTGTATTGCTGATTATATGCAGCCGTGTAGCACCCTCTGTATTGCTGATTATATGCAACCGTGTAGCACCCCTCTCTCTGTATTGCTGATTATATGCAACCGTGTAGCACCCCTCTCTCTGTATTGCTGATTATATGCAACCGTGTAGCACCCCTCTCTCTGCGTTGTTGATTATATGCAACCGTGTAACACCCCTCTCTCTGTATTGCTGATTATATGCAACCGTGTAGCACCCCTCTGTATTGCTGATTATATGCAACCGTGTAGCACCACCCCTCTGTATTGCTGATTATATGCAACCGTGTAGCACCCCTCTGTATTGCTGATTATATGCAACCGGGTAGCACCACCCCTCTGTATTGCTGATTATATGCAACCGTGTAGCACCCCTCTGTATTGCTGATTATATGCAACCGTGTAGCACCACCCCTCTGTATTGCTGATTATATGCAACCGTGTAGCACCCCTCTGTATTGCTGATTATATGCAACCGGGTAGCACCACCCCTCTGTATTGCTGATTATATGCAACCGTGTAGCACCCCTCTGTATTGCTGATTATATGCAACCGTGTAGCACCCCTCTGTATTGCTGATTATATGCAACCGGGTAGCACCACCCCTCTGTATTGCTGATTATATGCAGCCGTGTAGCACCTCTGTGTTGCTGATTATATGCAACCGTGTAGCACCCTCTGTATTGCTGATTATATGCACCCGTATAGCACCCCTCTGTGTTGCTGATTATATGCAACCGTGTAGCACCCCTCTGTGTTGCTGATTATATGCACCCGTATAGCACCCCTCTGTATTGCTGATTATATGCAACCGGGTAGCACCACCCCTCTGTATTGCTGATTATATGCACCCGTATAGCACCCCTCTGTATTGCTGATTATATGCACCCGTATAGCACCACCCCTCTGTGTTGCTGATTATATGCAACCGTGTAGCACCCCTCTGTATTGCTGACTATATGTAACCGTGTAGCACCCCTCTGTATTGCTGATTATATGCACCCGTATAGCACCCCTCTGTATTGCTGATTATATGCACCCGTATAGCACCCCTCTGTATTGCTGAGAGGTTAACTTAAAGAGGGAATCTTGTCTTAAGAAAATTGCTTGACCCGTCACCAATACATCCGGTTTATACCAGTTACGTCACCGCAATGGTAATGGATTGGTTTGTCGCTGATTGAGTAAATATTTCAACCAAATCAGAAACGTTGGATTGTATTTCTTATATTTCTTTTTGTATCTCCACGTTAGCGCGATATGTGACCGTTAATCACGTTAGCGCGATATATGACCATTAAGTTTTAGTTAGTTCACACGTCGTTAACCTTTCGGTAAACCAAGGTGAATCTACGCATTTTGACAGTTTTTTTTATTTTTTATTCCCATGTTTTCATTATTTGAAATCAAACAAACCATTTGACAGAAATTCTCATGTAAGCGAATTGCCTTTTCTTATTTTCAAATTTTCGACTTTAATTTTATTGACAAAAGTAGTACCTCGGAGGGATACGAGATCTGCTTTCAAAGTCGTTTCGACACAAAACAAAGAACTTAAAGAATCTCACCTATAGGGACATCCTTTTGAAAAGGTTCGAAACTTTTCCTAGATTGAACTATGGCATGGGCGGGGTGAATAGACGTGAAGCCTAACAGGCTTACAGGGTGGTTGGATGAGGCAAGGTAATAATTGTGGTTGTGTGGAAAAAAGAAGAAGAAGGCATAATGCAGTAGCGTAACTATACTGTTTTGCCAGGGGGCACGTCAGATTATGGACCATTACTCAAGCATCAGGACCGCAAATGCATCATGACCGCAAAATTTCGAGCGAATTTCGTTCGATGATCAACATTATGATGACATGGTACAAGCAGCAGTTTGCAATAATCGTTTTTTAGTGATCATATCCTGAAATCCTGGCACGTAAACGGGGGATGCGGCCGGAGATGCCTTCTTAGCTATGCTTATGACGTAACACATATTGACTGAAATTTACAGCGTGTTGATAAAATACAAATGGTATATATAAACAAACCAGGCCTTTTTTTTCTAAAACCTCAAAGCGTTACCGCATGCAGTGTCGACAACATGATTTTTTAAATTTACACATTTATAAAGCGCATATATATATATATATATATATATATATATATATATATATATATATATATATATATATATATATATATATATATATATATATATATATATATATATATATATATATATATATATATATATATATATATATATATATATATATATATATATATATATATATATATATATATATATATATATATATATATATATATATATATATATATATATATATATATATATATATATATATATATATATATATATATATATATATATATATATATATATATATATATATATATATATATATATATATATATATATATATATATATATATATATATATATATATATATATATATATATATATATATATATATATATATATATATATATATATATATATAAATATATATACATATATATATATATATATATATATATATATATATATATATATATATATATATATATATATATACATATATATATATATATTTATATATATATATATATATATATATATATATATATATATATATATATATATATATATATATATATATATATATATATATATATATATATATATATATATATATATATATATATATATATATATATATATATATATATATATATATATATATATATATATATATATATATATATATATAAACATAAGCTACGGCACTGTACAATAGCCAAATAAGGTATAACAAAAAAAAATCAAGTAGCAATTAAAAAACTAAGTCCTAAAACAACTAAAACCTTAAATGACTAAAACCCATAGGATAAATCATAAAAGAGTCAAGCAATAATAAGATACATAAATAAGGTATATAAAACAAAAAGTCAAAGACAAATATAGTCAAAGACAAATATAGTAAAAGACAAATATAGTAAAAGACAAATATAGTCAAAGACAAATATAGTAAAAAGACAAATATAGTAGAAGACGAATATAGTAAAAGACAAATATAGTAAAAGTAGCAATTAAAAACTAACTCCTGACAAAACTAGAACCATAAATGACCAAAAACCAACAGATTATATCCTAAAAAAGTAAGTGAAAATAAAATAGATGCATCAATAAACACAAGAGCTAAAAAAGAAATAAATACATATAAGATTAATTATGGATAAAAAGGCTGTTAATAAAAAACAAAGTGATAATAGTACAAACGTTTAAAAATAAAGCTCATAAGATTTGATTTAAAGAGGCGATATCGTCATATGTGCACAATATTTACAATTCCTTTCAAATTTTTTGATTGGTTGAAATTTTGCTGCGCGATTCGTTGTCTCGTATTGCAAGGTATATAATTATTTGAAACGCTTCACAAGGTGACCACACAAGTTGGTACCAATGGCTGCGGCGATCGGAACAAACTTTTTTTCAAATCATGTGAGTTCGAGCCCCGGTAGAATCGTTTATTTTGACTTTTGCTTTTATCTTCTTTTTTTTTTCTCAGTAATTTTCATTTGGTGACTATCATTGTAGTATTATAATACTAATTTCACTTTCGCCTTCTGACAAAAACGCATTGAAAAAAACAACAAATAAGTTTTCGTCACAGTAACGTAATGCGCTGTGTATGTAATTTTGCACACACAACGTACATGCTAGTGTCTGGCTGTACTGTGTGGTACAAACAGACAAAGGATCGGATCTTGCCTCCACAACCGGAAGTGACGTCAAAATATAGTATCCCCATTTTTACCGTATTTTACTGAGACGAGCCTCCCTCTTTAAAACTACTGACAGCACTGAGTTGCGTATTGCTGACGGAAATGCGTTTCACAGTTTTGGGGCACAGGCACAAAAAGCTTATCGCCGAAGGACTTACAGCGAGTATGGGGGATACTTAAAATAAAATTATCATGCGAACGAAAAGAGTAGCCCACTGCACGTGGTTTTAGCAGGTCCTTAATGTATGATGGGCAGTTCCATGTAGCGCCTTGTAAGTAATACAATCTTAAAGTCAATTCGTTCGGGGATCTGAAGCCAGTTTAGGAGTTTGAAAGCAGTCAAATGTGTTCAAAAATATGTTGCCACAGCTTCTGTAAAATGTTGCTGCAGTTTTGACAACACGTGGCCCCAGCTTCCACAACATATTGCCACAACTTTACAACACACTGCCATAGCTTCGACAACACGCTGCCACAGTTTTGACAACACATAACCAAAGCTTCTTCGTAACGATGCTGCAGCTTCGATAACACATTGCGGCAGCTTCAACAACACGTTATCGCAGTTTTGACAACACGTTACCGCAGCTTTGCCAACACGTTACCGCAGCTTTGATAAACGTAGACTATTTTCTTCATGTGAAAGATATAAATCACATCATCAAAAATATTGTAAGATTTAGTCCTATCCCTGAATGCCTGATAAATGGTCATTCTAGATGTTGTCGGAATGTACACATTGGCGCAATCAATACTCCTGCACAGCGGCGTTTTTATCGGCAAATCCAAATTGATATAATCTGCCTAAACTGCTAAAACAACTCCGGAATATATCAAAATGCTTGACCTGATCATCCAACGTAACTTTTGTCACTTAATAATACATTTTATCTACAAAATGTGGGCGTTGCGAGGGGCTCCGAAGCATCTTCGGAATTTGCCGACATTGCCTTCCATACCCTGAAAAATCAAATGTTTGTTATCTAATCAAGTTCTTGTATGGAAAAAATAGAGATGACATCCTATTCTTCTTTTTCGATTCTGCATCTGAACTTACAGATTTTGTTGAACATATCAATCAATTCGATCTGACTCTGAAATTCACATTTGATTCATTGCTTGAAAAAATATCATAACTTGATATCAACATTTTTAAAGGAAATCGTTTCGCAGCCTGGAAGTCTCATTCTTGACACCAGCACTTTTATGAAATCTGGCGCAACTTTCCAATATTTGCCAAAATCATCTTGCCACCATTCTGCCATTAAGCCTGCTTTAAGGGCTTTATCAAAGGTGAAATACTCAGACATATGCGACTTTGCTGACAATTTTGCCTCAAATGTCGCATTATTCAAAGAACGACTGATTCAAAGAGGTCACACAGCAGAATATTTTGATAATATATCCAAACACATTAAATATTCATTCTGATAAAGCCTGTGCGTAAACACCAAGAGCAGAGTTATCTAAAATTCCGTTAATCTGTAAGTTCGAATACACACCTTGTATCAAAAGAAAGAACTGGAAGAATGCTTAACCAAAACATTGAGCAAAATTAGTGATCACCCCACGTTATCGCGCATATTTCCTGACCGCCTCCCCCTCTAATTGCCTATAAACGGGCTATAAATCTAAATGACTCTCTTTTCCGATCTACTTCTAGTTCAGGGAAGAAGAATGGGAGGAGATAGGGGAGGGGGCTAATAACGAGTGCAATCTCACTCTTGATACGGATAATGAATCCATTATCGGCATTAGCATGAGAACAGGAGTAGGGGTGGGAAAATTCCGGTATTTACCACCCTAAAAACCTAACCGTATCCATAATCATACTCTATTATGTGACAATCGGTAGCATAAACGCTATAATCTCTGTGTTATCAGCTACTGATGAGACTTGCCAAACAACCGGTTTAACCAGGCAACTTACTTGTTTTGCCATTAATTTGATCTAGAGGTGTCGCATTTGGATTTTATATCTTTCTTTTCTTGAATTGATCTTATTTGGATATCGTTCCATTCAATCATCATTATCATAAATTCAAGATACTAGTAAATTTTTATCTTACATTCATCGCATTATCTGATTATCATGCTGTACTATACCAGACTTCTTATTTTTCAATTTTGCGACATCTCTGAATTGGAGAAGATCCGACGTTTTCCTTGCATTGACAACAATATGCCGTAGCTTTGACAACAGTTTAACGCAGCTTCGACAACACGATATCTCAGTTTTGACAACATGATATCGCAGCTTCGGCAAAACAATTACTACAACTTATGCGACACATTATTGCAGCTAGAGTAATATCGAAGCTTCGACAACACGATGCCGAAGCTTCGACAACACGATGCCGAAGCTTCGACAACACGATGCCGAAGCTTCGACAACACGATGCCGAAGCGATATCGACAACACGATGCCGAAGCTTCGAGCTTCTCCTCCATTTGGAACACGATGCCGAAGCTTCGACAACACGATGCCGAAGCTTCGACAACACGATGCCGAAGCTTCGACAACACGATGCCGAAGCTTCGACAACACGATGCCGAAGCTTCGACAACACGATGCCGAAGCTTCGACAACACGATGCCGAAGCTTCGACAACACGATGCCGAAGCTTCGACAACACGATGCCGAAGCTTCGACAACACGATGCCGAAGCTTCGATAACATAACGCATTACTGCTGCTGTAATATTACGATATCGCAACTTCGGCAACACCGTGGGCGCGAATTCCAAAGAAAACAACATAGCAGGGTGACCGATCCAGGGATAGGGAAGGAGGAGGGGGGGATTTATCCCCCAATAATTATAGATGAACATGTATTATCACGTTACCCGACCTCATTAGCCCCCAATATTGCTATCACGTGTCACCTGACCTCATTAGCCCCCAATATTGCTATCACGTGTCACCTGACCTCATTAGCCCCCAATATTGCTATCACGTGTCACCTGACCTCATTAGCCCCCAATATTGCTATCACGTGTCACCTGACCTCATTAGCCTCCCGCTCCGCCGCTCCTGCATAGCCTACAATATGTTGCCGCAACTTCGACACAGAATATCGCAGCTTCGACGACACGCTTCCGCACCCTTGAAGCAACAGAAAGCATTCACAACATATTCCTAGATGTTAATTGTACCTTGATTTTGACAACGCGCATTACAGCTTTGAAGGTACGTGTGTTACCGACTAAACAGAAGACGACCGCGACAACGTTTCGTGTACACTGATGCTTTACCGAAGAGCTTTGCAATACGTTTGAAGAGACTCAGCCACTTGTACGATTCTTGCTTTTAAATTGAGTTTTCGACATTACGTTGAACAAACCCGGAAAGAGAAGGTGGGAAGGAGGCACCGGAGGGTACACTATCATGGGGCCCGTGTCGATTAGGGGCTCCCGTGGGGAAATGTATTTTGGGGGAATTTGCAATTACTGTCTTTACTGAAAGTTAAGTTATCGTTGTGAGAAAACAGTGCCAGCAACATTTATCCGAAACTTACCGCTACCAATATTAATTTTAAAAAAATGACTGAGGAAACGGTCACAGTATTTCAAAGTGATCCCATTATTCTCCGACTCCTTTATGCTAAAAATATTCCTTTTTTGTTATTGCCCCATCATACACGATCCTTGAGGCTTTGGATAAACGAAGGAGAACGGCAGAACGGTAACAATTTTAGCACTGAATCGGGCTGTTGGGGCGGTCAAAACTGACATTGCCAGGCTCTCTACAAATCTACAGAGATAAAAACCCAAGCTTTCATAGTAAAGTCTGCCGAATGGAGGTGTGCACCCAAGGGGAGCCCCTAACTTTACGTAGGTTTTTCTGACGTGTCCTAATTTCTATATTACCATGTAGCCGTGTTCATAAAAGCGTTGGACTCACCCGGCATAATGTGCCCCGACATCTACAAGAATGCTACTCGCACCGCCCTCACTCAGTATTTCTTAAATAGTGTACACTCTGTGTCACCCTTCAGCCATTTCCGGAACGTACGTACAGTGTATGTATAATTGTACACTGCAATGTATGGAGTGTGGGGCAGTGATGCGTGAATTTTCGATGGCCTTGAGATGTTCAATTTTTTAAATAGGTGCATTTACTCAGATGTTTGGCACCCCCCTTTCAAAGTAATGACTACGTCCCTGTCCCTCTGTATGTGAGAACAGAGGCGTAGGAAGTTGCTCTGAGAGGATTTCCCTGTTCGATTATATGCTTTCTTCCCAGTTTGGAGGTAAAATTGGGAAATTTTTGGCCAAAATGGTAAAATTAAAGGTACTTTGGAACAATTATTGGAAATTTTGGTTATAATTGGCAACATTTCCCGAAAATGTAGGAAATTTTCCCAAAATGGAGAAATTTCCCAATAAGCATTAAGGTTCGATGGGAGCTACCAGCGCAATTTTTTCGATGATTACCGTGAAATTTGTCGGCTTATTTCACCCTGCATGCCCTGAGAGGTGACCTCCCTAAGCCCCCTAGTAGAACGGATTTGGGAGGTTGGGGGAGTAGCTGAGGGCTCATAGTATATACACAAAAACGTTGTGTCGCAAATATGATCGGAGTACAGATAAGTAGAACGACTCTGCAGTATTTATGCTACATTTGTCACCAACGAATGAATCTGAACATTAAATACACTCGTACGTGGCCTCGTATGTGTATATCACCGCATGAGCGTAAAGATATCATTTTCGGGGAAGAATGGATTCTTTATGTAAAAGTTGGACCCCTGATGAGTCTACAAATATTGGAGGAAACGGAAAAAATAACCCAAATAATATAGAAAATAGGTCATGAATCTATCTTGAACCGTCAAAGAACTTTCCAGTCTCTTTTATTCCTTTGTTGCCGTCGTTTGTTTCTTAACTTTTTTCTCTTTTTTAAAGTATTATTTTCATGTTAATTGTGACACGAATCAACTAAGCTGTACATGAGCACTTTCAATAACATATTCAATATTTTCGTCAAATATTACTTCGTGAGCTTATAAAAACCACTTGCTCGGTTTTACCATGAATAGCACCAACGTCAGTTTAACCTAATTCTTCAAACTGTCAAAGGGGAAAAAAATTCGCAGATTCAAATTTTGGCAAATGAAAATTATTTTCTCTTTGACAGATGGTATTAATTTCGTGTTTTCAACCTAACTCTATTTGTATTTGGGGCAAAGCAAGTTATAAACGAAAGCTGTAAATATATGGAAGCGTCTGGTATAGATCTTTTCATATCTAAATCGGTAATTTCCGGAAATCTAATTCAAATGTCACATGGCTATAATTCACGTGACCACAATGGACCAATCAAATTCTGGAGGAATCCTGATCGTCTGCTAGCGTATGGGGTCAAGCCCATTAAAAACACAATTTCACACACTAATCAACAATATGCATACAGACTAGGCACTTCATTGAACTATTCAGAGACAGGTATTGCAGCTTAATTTGGTTAGGAAATTCCATACCAAACAGAAAACTTCGCATAAACTGTATCCTCTTCATTCACACACGTTTAGTAATTGGTGATTGGTTGGTTAGTAAAAGGTTCCTCCAGCATTTGAATGGTTAAAAGTACTCGTTTCACGTTCGTCTAAACTTGGCCGAATGTGATTTTTTCAGTACTTGGACCAATTAAATGCTGGGAAAATCATTTTTTTGTTGTTTCCTAATCAATCGGGTGCTGTTTTGAGCAAAAAATACGCTCGCGTATTACCTTCATGTATAACGCACGTATGAGGCGTGTGCTTGAAAACATGTTTTCATACGCTTGGTCCCATACTGTGTGTGAATTGTGCAGACTGTCAATATTCCTCTAGTATTTTATATTCCTCTAGTATTTTATAGACCTTTTCGTATCGGAATCGGTAATTTCCGGAAATCTCATTTAAATAATATCACATATAAATTCACGTGACAATAATAGACCAATCAAATTTTAAGAAATTCCGATCGTCTGTACAATTTACCAGCATATGGGGTCAAGCCCTTTAAAAATACAATTTAACACAATAATCAACAGTATATACATACACAAATAAGCACTTCACTGAGACTTAAATGATAGCGTAATTTGGTTAGGAAATTCCATACCAAACAGAAAACTTTGTATAAACTGTATTCTCTCCATTCACACAATTTGTTCGATATGCAAAACTAGTTGTCTCATTCACAGATAACAAAAGATTTGTTGGCGAAAGTTCTCGATACCATTTTCACATTTTGTGCAGTGAGGTCAATGGCACAATTTCATACCATTCAGCCATAAGGTTCTCCGCACTGAACGTCAACGTTTTCCGTCGTATGTTTGTCAGTGTTTGATATGTGCACAAATATTTTTAATGTTGAGGGAATGTGAACCCCAACGAACATACAATGTTCTGTCCACAAAAACAACATATTAACGTGCACACTAGGCCTAGGGCCTACAACCTACAACTAGGCCTACATGCATTGAACGTAGTGTTATAAACGTGCGCCAAGTTATAACTTCAAATCTTACCTGGTTATCGCGTGTTCCTTAATTGCGACAGTCTGAATGGAAGACAGTACGGATCTTCTTGGAATATGACAACAACAACAAAAATCCCCATAAAAAAGAATTATGCAGGCAGAGCAGTTGGAACTTTTCTAAATTTAGATACTTTACTTGTGCATACAACACAAAGCTTATACATTTCACATAACGTTTATGTACGTACGTATATGTAATGTACTTATTGTACTGTTGCCTACGTGCGTACAAGGCGCTTGTGAAGGTAATACGCGCGTATTGTTGTTGTTTACAATTTTCCCTGCAGCTGATTGGTTAGTAAGTAAAAAGAAAAAATCCCCGGCATTTTATTGGTTAAAGTACCCTGACGTTTCACGTTCGGCTAAACTCGGTTTGAAGAGGTTTATTCATTTGGTCAATAAACCTTTTCAAACCGAGTTTAGCCGAATGTGATTCGACCAAATGCTGGAGGAACTTTTTCTTTGTTTCCCAACCAATCAGGTGCAGGTTTAAGAAGAAAAAAAACGTAAGAAGCAATACGCGCGCGTATTTCCTTCATGTATAACGCACGTGCGCTTTTGATAACATTTTTTCATACGCTTGGAAAGCGTGCATGAGTTGTGCAAACGGCCAAGATTCCTCCAGTATTTTAGATTCCTCCAGTATACGATTGGTCCGTTATGGACACGTGAATCCTGGCCATGAGACATTGTTTATATTAGTTATCCGAAAATTGCCGATTCAGATCAAACGAAAACCTATAAGATTCCCCAGTATACGAGTCGTCTATTATTGACACGTGAATCTTGGCCATGTGACATTATTTAAGATAAAATGACCATTTCACTTTCTATTTATTCTCCATTAAACATTTTGAGAAAAGGCCAAAATTAAACCAAATATGTTTTGTTTCGGCCAAACCAGACCATAAAAATCTAAATTATCAGAACATTATTTAAACATAAATCATGATGCTGCCATGCAAAAGTGGGTTAACAGATTAGTCTGAAAGTACACTGTCAGTGACGTGATATTTACATGGGTGTATCCAGGGGGTAGAAGGCTCGTAAGACCCCACCCACCGCACAAAGGAAAATAAGTTACGTAAAAGGTCCAAAATATATGCTAAACGGATTCAGGTTTGAGGCGGGAAATCTTCCTCCTTTAATGAAATTTAACTCGAACAGTGTAAAAGAATGCTACTGAGTCAGTTTCGAAAATCAGCAATTTCACATTGTCGCCCCCTTCTTCTTACTGATTGGCTGCCAACATCTCTTATTCAAAATGAAGACCACCCAATTGAAATGAAATAAATTACGTCATTAACTACTCATTGAAACAAATAGCCATGAATAACCACTAGTCTTAGATTTTTTTTGTAGATTAATTTCTTTACCATTTTCTCCATATTTATCTTGTGTATGGGTAATTTATTGTCTGTTAGGGTGCTTTTATGATTTTACCATGCATAGTGGGTAAATTGATACCATGCACAGTGGGTAACTTGGTCCAATGCACAGTGGGCAAACGGTCCAATGCACAGTGGGTAAATTGGTCGCATGCACAGTGGGTAACTTGGTCCAATGCACAGTGGGTAAATTAATACCATGCACTGTGGGTAAATTAATACCATGCACAGTGGGTAAATTAATACCATGCACTGTGGGTAAATTAATACCATGCACAGTGGGTAAATTAATACCATGCACTGTGGGTAAATTGGTCCAATGCACAGTGGGTAAATTGGTACCATGCACAGTGGGTAAATTGGTACCATGCACTGTGGGTAAATTGATACCATGCACTGTGGGTAAATTGGTCCAATGCACAGTGGGTAAATTGGTCGCATGCACAGTGGGTAAATTGGTCCAATGCACAGTGAGTAGATTGGTCGCATGCACAGTGGGTGAATTGGTCCCATGCACAGTGGGTAAATTGGTCTAATGCACAGTGGGTAAATTGGTACCATGCACAGTGGGTAAATTGGTACCATGCACAGTGGGTAAATTGGTTCCATGCACAGTGGGTAAATTGGTACCATGCACAGTGGGTAAATTGGTACCATGCACAGTGGGTAAATTGGTTCCATGCACAGTGGGTAAATTGGTACCATGCACAGTGGGTAAATTGGTACCATGCACAGTGGGTAAATTGGTACCATGCACAGTGGGTAAATTGGTACCATGCACTGTGGGTAAATTGATACCATGCACAGTGGGTAAATTGATACCATGCACAGTGGGTAAATTGGTCCCATGCACAGTGGGTAAATTGGTTCCATGCACAGTGGGTAAATTGGTCCCATGCACCGTGGGTAAATTGGTCGCATGCACAGTGGGTAAACTGGTACCATGCACAGTGGTTAAATTGGTCGCTCAGTTTAACCTTTGTACGGCGGGAAAACGTTTTGAGTACTTTACTGCTTTGTGTGTCATTTTACTGTTTTTAAATTTCAAGGAATTGTACAGTTTTTTAAATTTCAAGGAATTGTACAGTTTCTTACACGTTCAGCAAAAAGTTCCTTCCATATATACACTCACGAACTAAGGGTTTCTCTTTTTGATAATACAAGAAATCTACAAACACCTTATGTTAAAAAAAAAAGGTACAAAGTTCAGTAGCGTATTAGCCAGTTAACTGCCAAATGCGAACCCAAATAATAATAATAAATCCGTAGTAAATGTTATGATGTAATCTTTTTTTCTTTCTTTATCATATCATAATTACTATCATATTATATGACTAAGTGTAGAAATCTTTCATTATCTCATCGGTCATCGAAACTGGTCAAAATTACCACAATTCAGGATTTAATTTCATATTAAAATATAAAAGAAAATATTGGGAAGGAAAACTTCAATTTTAGTGTAAGAAAAGCGCCCCAGGAGAAATTACAATATGTTTTGGTAATTTGCGTTAGCGACCATTGTCCAACGTAAACATTGCAAAGCTGAGAAAATTTTACAGAAATACGAAGCACCATGAAAATTCCAAAAGGAAAAATAACAGGAACTTGTCTGGTACGATATTACAATAGGAAGGACTCAAGCCCATTGGGATCGAATAGCTTGGAGCGACACCGCATGTTGTGGACATTTGGTGAGAAGCGCTTCTAAAGCTGTTAGATGCGTCTGTAGTCACGTGCCTGTCTTCATGCAAGCCATTGACCGTAGTGTTTTTTGACCAGCAAAATGCTACTTTCAAGGAATAATTTGCCTTTTGTGAGTAACTATCGCTCATTCTTGTGAAAAATGCTAATTGAAGAAATCAAAGGTTACATAAAAGTTAAAAAATTGACATAAAAATAAATTCGCATTATTTTTTTTATAACATTTCCGGCTTCCAAAAATTTGAGATTTGTAGGCCTATCAATAAAAAGGAAACTTCAATGACAATCCAGAATTAATTTCAGCCTATTCCAACAGTCCAACAAAAATGTACAAAAGCACATATGACCATATAATTGAACCCTGGCTATGCACATTTAATTAGTTACTTTGCATATATTGCAGTTATCATGCAAATCAATGTGGAGGTGCAGCTATGCAGAGGCTCAGTGGTTAAAGAGTCATGCTGATATGCGAAAGGTACCGGGGTTCGAGATCCGCCGCGAGCCCTGTATTGTGTCCTTGAGCAAGACACGTTACGCATTTTGCTCCAGCCCACTCAGCTGTAAAATGAGTTCCAACGTTGCTGGGGAGTTAATCTGCAATGGACTGGCATCCTGTCAGAAGATTTTGGGTTCAAAAATGTAGATTTTGGCGACAAAATTAAAGATTTTTGTCCAAAATGGAGGATTTTTGGTGCAAATTGTGACAGTTTTGGTCCAAAATTAACGATAACTTAGTCGACGTACGATTACAAAAAATCCCAACTTCTGTTTTCACACATCGTTCATTTAATATTTCAGTTAAATATATTTATGGTTTTGATTAAAAAAAATGGGGGCTATGGTATTTTTTAGGAGAGCTAAGCCCTGAATAGCCACCCCCTCCCCTTTAGACAAGCCACTGCCCGATTATGGTCGGGCAAAAAATTGTCCAACAATGGTCCGACCAAAGTTATACAATAATTATTCATGTATTTCACTGTAATGTTCTAACTAACGCTAGAACCGTAGAGCTTCAGGGGCTTTGCCCCTGGACTCCCATCGGGGCTTTGCCCATGAACCCACCAGGGCCTTTAAGCGGGCCCTGGACCCAACGCCGTTTGGGTTTACACTTCGCGTGAACATGCATGGTCGGCCCAATAACCTCAACCTTCCGCTGCCTCTGAGTACATACAACTGAGTTCTGCTCCATAAATCATGACCGTGAATACATGGACCCATACAGTAGTCGCCTGCTTTTCTGTGAGCTACTGCCAGGGCTTTCTTTTATTTTCGATCCAGATAATTTCTAAAAAAGCCTCGGTATTCATTTTCTCTTATGATTAATGACACCTTGAGCTCACTAAGTAAAAATTGTTTTGTTTTTTTCTCTCCAAGCTATAGGACTGTCAGAGATTGTTAGACGTATACATCCTTGATATATCCACCAATGCGGTAACAGAATAACGGTAGCAGTATTCAAGACTATGAAATTATCAAATTAGGGATGGACGAGTGATTCTTCTTAAACATATCCGAGTAAACTGCGTAAAGAAATTAGTGTTCTTGCCTCATCCAGAATATAAAAAATAAAAAAAAAAAACAGCCAATGCTCTTTACCTGTCTACGGGTAGAATGATAAAAGGTGCATATTGGAATTGCCAGCACATACAGACCCATAACTTGCGAACAACATTACTCTCTTCAAAGTCATATAGCTCTGAAATATGATTCCAAAAACGTACCATTTTTTTTATGTTAAAACTATGAAAACAGATTTAATAATAAAATGGCCACCAAGGACAATGGCATTTCTTTTCATCGATTCAAACAAGTTTAGAACCATTACGGTAACTTGAAACGCCCTCTATTCACCAGCAGAAATTTGCCTTTCTTTTCAATCATTTGTGTAAACATTACTCAGTATTACCAAATCTATTCCGCAACTTAGCTAAATGTTTACAGAGGTTAAATAATTTTCCGATAATTCATCTTTTCTTCAAAAACCGATACCATTTGATTTCTACAAATCAGAAAGTCTTTTGTGCTACCGGACGCGAGGGGGCGCGTTCGCCCGAGGATATTTCCAAAATTAAATATTCCATTGTGTGCATGGCATCGTATATGAAAGGCGCGAGTTCTCCTCGCTTAAAGATAATTACAGAACAGATAGTTTTACAATTTTGTTCTCCCAAGTTAGATTATAGAAAGATGGGTAAGCCTATTGGGTTCATTGATCTGCGGTTGTCTCCCACGAAATGGTAATTACGGTCAAGGGCAGGCTTGGTAGAGCATCCCAAGCGCAAAAAGCCAAACCAGCTTAAAAAAGAAGAAGAAGCCAAGTTTAGCTCAATACCGTAATGTAGTCGGGAAAATCTAAATTTTGAAGGGATCGACCACTGGCGGGTACAGAGGCTTTTCTGGGAGGGGTAAAATCATGTAAACTAATAACAAAAAATGTAAGTACTGTACCTAACTTTAAAAAAAAAAAAAAACTGTGGTTTAAACGTCATCAGAAAATTAATTTTTCACTTTCTTTTTATTCTCCATTAAAGCCTTTGAGAAAAGGCAAGAATTAGGCCAAATAAAATTTTACAGCCTCAAACTGTCCTAAAAAAGAATATAAAAAAAATAGTTAAATTATCAATTTCAATATCAAAATCGCCAAATAATACCGTACTCAAAAAAGCCACAAAAACAAATTCGGAAAAAAGTCAATTTTATTTATTTTCTTCAAATTTGGCTTCTAAAATGCCAATCAAGGGTAAAATTAGACGTATTGAGAGCAAGTACGACGCTTTTCATTTTCTTTTCAGATAATAGAATATTGCCGCCTGAAGGGAATGACTCCATAAACGCAAAGAGAAACTAATAAATAAATTTTGACGAATCACTTAGCTCAAATAGGCGCGTGATCCATTTCTGTAAATAGCGCCATAACCTATGTGACAAAAAGGTAATAGGCC
This sequence comes from Chiridota heheva, assembly GCA_020152595.1. NCBI lineage: Eukaryota > Metazoa > Echinodermata > Holothuroidea > Apodida > Chiridotidae > Chiridota > Chiridota heheva. Next base: position 732,947 of record JAIGNY010003830.1, read on the forward strand.
AATAACATGACTGGAGCATACAGTACAATGTTTTTTTCTCTCATTGGTGCAGAGCTAACTATACAGCAGCTCCCTGATTGGTGGAAGGAGATGAATTAGTTCACGCCCCTTTAAGGTGGCTCTGTATTCAATGGCGAAGTGACAGACTATTTCCCAGCGGCGACAAATACGTTCGAATAAGCCCATTTTGACGTATAATTTTTTTTTTTTTCTTGGCCACAGATTTCAAATAGTAAAAATATCGTCACCAATGTTCGAACCAAATTTAGCTTCAAAATCAAAACAAATTTGTTATCCTATATTTTGCGAAAGTTCCGGCCACGGAGAGTGGGGAATATTGCCGCAGTAGTGTCATGGGGAAGACTGTGGGGAAAGGGGCGGAAGGGAAGGGGCGGGGTGGAGAAGGGAAGGGGAGAAGGATCCATCCCCACTTCTTACAAAGATCAATTTTACAGTTCGTCCACAACGGAGGAGAATGTGTAGAAGCTTAGTTGTGAATACAAAATAGGCAGTCATTAATTTTTCCGCCCAAATTTCGAAACAAAAGGTGGTGTAAAGTTTGCTTCTGACTTCAATATATCAAAGTTTAAAGAGCTTTGATTTACACGCATCGAAACCACATCATGTCAAGGAGGGCTGAGAGATGATTTAAATGAACTATCATTTGATGTTGATACACTTTTTAAGCATAACAAGAAGGAAATAAAATCCATTAAAAAAATTACTAAATGAAATTTCGCAAAATGTGATGCCAGCTGTGTATTCTATCATGCTGATGTGAAAGGGGCATTCAAGTTTATTTAAGACTCCAATCGTAGCGTAGCCAAAAAGAAAAAGGGCAGGGCGAGGGAGGGGCCATTTGGGGAAATGGATATGAAATGCGGCCAACAAAGTTTAAATATAGATTTTATTATTTGAAAAATAAGAAAATGAAGCAACTTTTTTTGGAAAATTAAAGGTCTTGATTCGAAATGTAATGTTTTGCCACTACTAGAACATGCTTCTAGGTTCGCCACCTCTGACATCCTATTGTATTTATTCCCGTGTGATATTGAACATTGTGTTATGGTAAGGGAGGGGAGGGGTTGCTCATTGGGAGTTGTGACCAATTGGTGGGGTTGTGGCCCATGGGGTGTGACCTATATGGGGAGGGGAGGGATTGTGGCACATAGGCCCCTCCAACTCAACATGTCTATATCTTCAGCTTGGGGGAGTAACAGGCCAGAGTCCGACTTTCTAAAAAAATAAGTTTTAGGCACATCTTTTTGCAGCATAATATGTAATTCTGACCAACACTTTTAAATTTCAACAATAGGCGTGAAGCAATAATAGATATTCTGATCATTTTTCGATGTAGAAAATCAAAAAGCTTTAGATGTCCGTATACGTTTAAACTTATAGTGAATGACATATAAACTTATACATATTCAATACGTTTATTGTTTAGGAAATATTAACAGTTACTTATAATACCCAAATATAATTCTTTCTCAAATTGCACCCATTTGTAAAACATTAAAATGAAAGAAAAATAGAATAACAGAATACAAATAGATTTTAAAAGTAACAAATTTCCAAAATTCAACTTGATATAATGCAAGCAAAATTTAATACAGCATACAGAAGCGATTAAGTATTCATTTACAGAAGCTGGGAAAATCACTATTTGCTTCAAACAAGATGAAGCACAAAAAGACAATGAGAGTTATGACAGGTAAATGCCTGTCTTTGCCAGAGAATAGAACTAAATAAAATACATTTTAAAATCTGATTTGGTTTGTTGATGTTTGACGGCACTACGACAGTCAGAGTCAAATGTGCCAAGAGGGTGTTAAAAACTAAGGTTCTTGAGTTAGGACAGAGAGGAAAGAGAGATGGGATAGAGGGAGAGAGGGAAGGTGAATAAGAGGGAAGGAGGGAGAGAAGGTGAATAAGGGAACAAAAGTTATGGTAATAAAAGGAAGGTGGGGAAGGTAAGGCAGAGAAGGGAAGGAAAAGGAGGTTTAGATCAGGTGGAATAAATTGCTGTTGTGGAGGAAGGTGATGAAGTTGGAGGTAGGATTGTTCTTGAAATGATTGGAAATTGAGATGGAGGGGGAGAGGTGTGATCTGGAGTTCAGGTAAATAGGACAGGGTTAGAGGATATGCTTGATCGAGAGATCTGTGCTGCATGTAGGACATTACAAATCTGGATCCCATGATTTAACCATGCATAATGCATTTGACCAAGAATATTGCATTTACCCCATGCATATTGCATTTAACCATGCATATTGTATTTAACCAGGCATAATGCATTTAACCATGCATATTGTATTTGACCATGCATATTGCATTTAACCATGTATATTCTCAATTAATAGTAATAACAATAATAATACATAAATTTATATAGCGCTAATTTTGTAAAAACATTCAAAAGCGCTTTACATACAAGGAAATTGAATATGAAAACAAAAATAATACAGAAATGACAACATAAATAGAAATACAATGGATCAAGCTGCACATTAGATTAATGTCTTTTTAAACAAAAAAGTTTTAAGCTTAGTTTTGAAGGAGGTCAGGGATACATTATCAATACATTTGAATTAACTATGCATATAACCATGCATATTGCATTTAACCATGCATGTTGCATTTAGCCATGCATACTGCATTTAATCATGCATACTGCATTTAACCATGCATATAACATGCACATTGCGTTTAACACGCATGTTGCATTTAACCATGCATGTTGCATTTAACATGCATGCTGCATTTAACATGCATGCTGCATTTAACCATGCATACTGCATTTAACATGCATATTGCATTTAACCATGCATAATGCATTTAACCAAAAATCCCATACAGCATGCATGTAATTGAACCGGATATATTAGCGAATTTCATTTGGATCCATTGCATTAGTGATCATATTTTGCCAAATGGAGTCCGTTTGCCAACTTTTGTAACTTTTTTGTAACTGTAACATTTTGTTAGGCCTGACGTTAGGCCTTGTGGTAAGTCTGTAAGTTGTACTTTCTAGGCTGTATTAGTGTGTTACTGTACCAGGTGAACAGAGACCAAAAAAAAAACAGATCCAATGACATCTCGTGCGTGATAAGCGCGGGATGATACCACATGCTGCGGGACTGTTTAAGCACCTAAGCCATCTATTCTGGGGCACGTGGCCCTTTAAATCTTTGCAGACAACTGTTTTATTTCGAACGTGATAAAACAAAAAATGGGAGTGGGAAGGTACATATTCTAAAGGTTACCTGACACACCTTACAAGTTTTAAAGTATTCAAACATCTGCTCTTGGGAGAAATTTATCAGGCTAGGAAGAGGCACTGTATGAAACTGATACTGACAGCCCTCAAAAAAAAAAAAAACAGATACCAGCTATAATGCAGATTTGGGATTGATATCAATTCAGATTTTGAGTAGATATTGATTCCAGATCTGGCAAAATAAAGTATCGGGCAGATATAACTTGATATAAATTTATTTGTGTATCAAATTAGCAATAATAAAGTTTATATCTGGCTCGATCTGGCCAGATCAAACTGGATTATTCCACCACATATACATTTTATGCAGATCTGGATTTTTTTTAAAGGGTAGCCTTGCTTGAATTTTGACTACTGTTAATTTATTTTTATCACGGATGGTTCTGATTTAGCAATAATAAATCTAGGAGGGTATCAATGACAAAAATATCATTTTTTGCCAGAAAATATTGAGAAGCAAAATTGAAATAAGCACAAAGAAAAACAATTAATACAAATACATAAAAGATAATTATCTGAATAATTATTGGGGTATGGGAGATTCATGCATATACATGTTGACATGAATTTTTAAAAATAATTTTCAAAACTTCAAAATCCTTTTCACTTTCCTCTTTTTAAAGGAAAAATTTGAAAGAGGCTTTGAATTTGGGCCCCTGAATCCCCTCTCGCCCATACAGTTCATATAATTTTAACAAAGGGGGCATGCCCCTTCATTCACCACTGATTCTACTAACATTCTAAAACATGTTATGGCTCACAAACAAATAATGCTGTAGAGTAATTACCATTTTCATTTAAAATATGTTTTCAAGAAGAGTTACAAATTCAAAAGACTAAGAAAGTGCAAAAACTATGGATAAAAGTATTCAGAAGACAAAAAAGATATTTGAATAAGGGAAAAAAATGATTTCCCTTCATAATTTGTACATTTGATGTACTTTCAAAAGAAAGATTTTCAAGCAGAAATGCACCTGTGTACTAGTTGCTCCCAAGTGATTCCAAGTAAGGAATCTTTAAGCCTTAAAGAATTATTTCAGTGGTCAAGCATGTCCATCTGATATGAAAGGATTAGTTCAGTGGTCAAGCATGTCCATCTGATATGAAAGGATTAGTTCAGTGGTCAAGCATGTCCATCTCATATGAGAGAAGTGAAAAAAGTCACTTCTTTTGAAGAAGTAACATCCGATCAGAGCGCAGAGGGTGCTATTCCCCTTTTATAGGCAAGTCTTTTAAATTACTTTTTGTGTAGTTACAGCTAGTCTGATTTCAGTCATTTCTACACAAAATTATACCAAAGCTTAAACAGAATAACTTCAGTGGTCAAGCATGTCCATCCGATATAAAAGAGGACTTCAAAAGAAATAAAATGGCAAAGAAAGCTTGCAAAATTCTTATTCCATTAAGGAGATATTTAAGTTTAAAGCTGTCTTATCTGTGTAGAAACGACTGGTGTAGTAAGTCTACTATGGAAAGTTGACATCTTCATGCTCACATTCCTAACAATTGTTAATGTATTTTTTTTAAAGTATTTTTTCTTTCCACTATTTAAAATATTTTTCATCAAACTTCCTTCAGGTATATTATAAATAGATTCACTTTTACTACTTTTTTTGACATATCCTAATATTGCTACAAATTGCTAATTATTATGCAACTGTGTGGCGGTATTTTGTTGTAAATCTTTCTATCCTCATAGTTCTTTGATGTGGAGCAGAAAATTTTACCCAGTAGGTTTTTTTTTGTCTTTATCATATTCCTGATCAAATTCTAGCAAAAATAAACTAATCCATTATTTTCATTGATTGAGATTCAGGATTTTTTTCTCAAAGAATTAACATACAGATTTGGACCTGTTTGACCAGTAATATATACATAACAAATTCAGCATAAATTAAAAATTGATCAAACTGTGATCAGCCACATTTCAAAAACTAAAAATTCCAAGCTTTATCTGTTCTACTTTTTACTCAGTATAGTAATTGCTACATATCCATAGACTTTTAAAAGTATATGATCCCCAAGACTGATCACGCACATACCAAGTTTGTAGAGTGTATTGTAGAGTGTATTGTAGAGTGTATTGTAGAGTATATTGTAGAGTGTATTGTAGAGTGTATTGTAGAGTGTATTGTAGTGTGTATTGTAGAGTGTATTGTAGAGTATATTGTAGAGTGTATTGTAGAGTGTATTGTAGAGTGTATTGTAGAGTGTATTGTAGAGTGTATTGTAGAGTATATTGTAGTGTGTATTGTAGAGTGTATTGTAGAGTATATTGTAGAGTGTATTGTAGAGTATATTGTAGAGTGTATTGTAGAGTGTATTGTAGAGTGTATTGTAGTATATTGTAGCGTGTATTGTGGAGTGTATTGTAGAGTGTATTGTAGAGTGTATTGTGCTGTGGAGTGTGCTGTAGAGTGTATTGTAGAGTGTATTGTTCATTAAACACCAAAGAGAACCATCAAAGTTACTTCCTTAAAAATTGCTGATATGAGTAAATACAATAAAAATAGTGTTGATAATACTTGTTCCTTCTTAGCTGCAAATTCATGAAGGTCTTCCATGGCGGACAGACCAAATTATCCAACTTGATTATTACAATTCCTCTTGCACTTAATGAGATGTATGGACAGGTAAATGCAACAAAATGCATACAAATTAATTCTTTAAAACAAAAATAAAAACAGGAAACAATTTCCATAAATATCCAACATGCCCATGAACCCTACCCAAGCATATAATTATAATCTATATAACTTAAAATTGATATCTATCTATCTATCTCTCTCTCTTTATATATATATATATATATATATATATATATATATATATATATATATATATATATATATATATATATATATATATATATATATATATATATATATATATATATATATATATATATATATACATATATATATATATATATATATATATATATATATATAGATGTATATATATATATTTCTATTTGTTACATTTTGTTTACTACTTTGGTGGCTCAGTGGTTAAGGAGTTATGCTCCTATGTAAAAGGTACCAGGTTTGATTCCCGTCGAGAGTGCTGCATTGTCCTTGAGTAAGACACTTCGGTTTACTTGCTTCAGTCCACTCCGCTGTAAAATGAGTACCAGCATTGCTTGGGAGTTAAGCTGTGATGGACTGGTGTCCATCCAGGGGGAGTCATGTGCTCTCATCCACTTGCGCCATGAAACCAGGGATAAGCACCGGCTCTATGAGCCTAATGGCTTGGATGGATTTAAGTTAACTTCTTAAAATGTTTGTTTATTACTTTGCTCAAATGTTGACGGATTCTTTGGTCGGTGTTCACAGGTTACACCCTTTCAGAATGGGTTGCAACTCCACCTCTGGGCTACCGTAGTCCGGACTCGTAATTTCTGAGCGTCTCACCTAAATGGTGGAAAAAGAAACACATGAATATGAAACATCTGATTCTGCTTTAAACCCAAAACTATGGTTTTGATTAGTTGGCCGCGATTACCATGTAAACAATAAGTAAACATTGAATGCGTTAAAGGAATGTTCTTTCATATATATGATAAAGGATTATTGTTGTAAAAACCGTGTTCATACCATTAGGAATTTTTATCCCTTGGGCCCCTCCAACCCGACACCCTCAGTTTTCTCCAAATCAGGGGTAATCCACACCTTCCAACCCGAGAGCCGCTCCACAGTTCACTTGCTAGCTATTGTTACACTGCACACAATAGGTAATTCATCTGGGGCTGAAGCCACAATTCTGCTTTCAGTAAAGTGGAACAGATTAGTCCTTGGCTGACTTTATAAATAAATATGCAATATATGCCTGGAGGAATTTGTGCAATGCCCATGAATGATTGATGGACCATTCCTCCTAAAGAGAGTTATTTCATCATGCCTTATTCTGTTTGGGAGTTATTGCATTACACATATTCCTACAGCAACAGGATGTTTTTCATTATATAATATGTTCAAAATAACTGGCAATGTTTTGTATTTTAAAATCCAGCAATGCTGTGGCGTCTGTAAATCCCTTCTCCGGCAAAAACATTACATTTTAAAATAATTATATTTCCTGGATATTTTACTCATATTTTCAATTAAAAAATACTGATAATACTGTAATTTAAAAGGAAATACTGTGCATTCTAAAAAATTATCTCATATTTTCACAAAATTGGTATGACTGCAATTTCTAAAATCTGAGGCACTAGTGAAAGTTTTCCTCAAATTATATTTTCATGACTTCTCTCATAAAACATGGTATTTGATATTGCCCCAATTTACCACATTTTAGGAAACACATGGCATTCTGGAAATTTCCTTCATATTTTCAGAATATACCATCATTTACCAATTACCACATTTCATGCAATACTGTGCTTCCTAAAAATGTTCCATTTCATTAACTTTCCACATATGATATTACAAAATCCTGATATTTCCCCCATTTACCAAACTTTGGGAAACAGTGCATTCTGAAAAGTTCATCTTATATTTTCAAAATATATATTTCTACTATTCAAGTTAATCTGTAAGTTTTCCTCAAATAATATTTCAACAACTTTCCCATAAGATATTACCTAAATACCTGATATTCCCCCATTTGCCAAAGCTTTCTAAAAAATTCCCTTTTATATTTTCGAGATATATTTTACTGCCATTTACCAAATCTTAAAGAATATTGTGCTTTCTGAAAACAAATAATATTTTCAAAACTTCTCTCATAAGTTATTTTCTAAATTATTGATATTAACTTTATCTAAAAAAAACAGGCAATGCTCTTTGAAACCTTTGCTCATATTTTCAAGATATAATTTACTGACATTTTACCAAACCAGGCAATATTGTGCTTGCTGAAAATTTACATCCAAAAATATTTTCAAAATTACTGACACTACCTCTATTAAAGAAAGAAACCAAATATATATATTTTTTTCTTTAGATACACTGCTCAAAATAACTGCTAATGTTTTACTTTATAAAAACCTCTAGCAATATGCTTTCTGAACAATTTTCCCAAAAATATTTTCCAAATCATTAACATAACAACATAACCTCTAATAAAAAAAAGAGGGAAAAATGTTTCCTGATAATTCCATCAAAAGTTATAGCGCCCAAAATAAATGCCAATGCTTTACTTCTTAACAAATCTCAGGCAATATATGTTCTTTAAAAAATTCCCTCATATTTCCAAGAAATAATTTACTGACATTTTATCAAATCAGAATTAGTTGTTCTGATCCTTAAAGTTTCAAACAGTCATACCCGACCTGATACATAACCAGGTCGGGTCAGATTTTTCCTCTTTATTTTCTTTATTCTGAAAACCTTAGTTGTTGTGGAAGTTGGTGCTGAGTATCATATTAGCAATGGATGAAGTCCTTATTGTGTGGTTATTTTAATAAAGATAAAGTTGTCTCATTATTTGTTACAGTAGGTTTGTGGTTATGATTTGCTGGAACAAATTTTTAAGGAGAAGGACAAGTCATGGGCAATATTGTGCTTTCTAAAAATTTACCTCCAAAGCTATTTTCGCAATTACTGATATGCCTTTATTAATAAGAAGGAAACATTTAAAAAAATGTTTGTCGTAAGGTAAAATAATCAAAATAACTGGTAATTGTTTTTTTCTGAAAAATTTCCTCCAAAGATATTTTAAACATCACTGACATTACCTCTACTAAAAAAGAGTTTTCTAAAAAATTTTATCTGTAGATATACTGCTAAAAATAACTGCCAATGCTTTACTTTTTAATAACCTCTATCAATATGCTTTCTGCATTTTTTCCCACAGGTATTTTCAAAATTACTGACATTACCTATATCCAAAAAAAATCAAAATAGGAAAAGTGTTTTCTGAAAATTTTCATCTGCAAAAAAATTGCTAAAAATAACTGCCAATGCAGTCTCTAGCAATGTGCTTTCTGAAATTTTTTCCCAAAGATATTTTTAAAATAACTGACATTAACAAATAAGTAATTGTGTTTTCATCATAAGATACACTGCTTTAAATAAATGGTTATGATTCCCTTTCATTAACCAGAAAATATTGCGCTTTCTGAAAACTCCCCCCAAAGATATTCTTTAAATTATTGACATCAAAAGCAGGGAAAAGTGTGTTTTCTGAATTAAAAGAATTTCTAAAAAGATGCTTCTCAAAATAGCTGGCTTTTATTCTTATTTTTAAATCACGCAATATTTTGCTTACTGAAAATTTTCCTATTAAAAATAATTCAAAATAACTGATGTTTCTTCCAATTTAACCAAAAAAATTCAGTAATATTGAGTTATTTTGAAAAATTCCTTCCATACAAAGTTTGTAAAGGTATTTGACATCTAATTCCAGATGGGGTAAGAAATTTGTTCTCATATTCCAGAGGGGGTAACAGATTTGTTCTCATGATGATTTTGTGAAAGAAAATAAATCCTTTTTTTGTTGTGTATTTTCTCAGGTGGTATTTTTAGTGTCTGTTCCCAGTGGACAGTTGTAAGTCAAAACAAATTTTGACTACACGTAACCAAGGCTGCATTTGCACTTGTTCGCATAGCGATCCTGCAATGATAACCTTGCTCAATCACTGTAGAAGAAAAAATGTACTGCGTTTCTCACTTAAAGGATTAGTTCAAGGGTCAAGCAAATTCATCTTAAATGAAAGAGGACTTAAAGAAACAAAATGGTGAAGAAAGCATTCAAAAATCTTATTCCATTAAGGAGATATTCAAGTTTAAGGCTCTGTCTTATCTATGTAGAAATGACTGGTGTAGTAAGTCTACTATCGAAGATTGGCGCCATCATCCTCACATTCCTGATTAAAGATTAATGTTGAGGCAGAGTGTTTATATGCACATTCAATGCACGGGCAAAGGACTTTGACACAGAGTGGAATGACCTGACTTTAGGAGGGTCATTCGCGAGTACAAAGTCCTTTGAACCTTAAAGTAAATACCCATATAAACACGATGCCAAAACATTTTTTATTAAATTTTCGTTTCAGATGCTAAAGAATGCATAAAAAACAACAAAAAAGGATGAAAAACGAGAAAGGTTTATATATGGAATAAACCAAATTATCATGGTCGTGCATTAACGATATTTAATGCACGGGTCATAATGCACATACTCCAAGAAATTTTATAACAACTTTTAATGTTTTTAAAGAAAATTTATTTCAATTTTTTATTATTTGAATTATTATTCCTCGAACTTTCTTCAGGTGGTAAATTATAATTACACTTACTAGATTCTTTTATACTTTCCTGATATATCCGATGGTTTTTAAGCCACAAAATTGCAGGACAAGCTATGATTGAATACATAAAGACTTTAATGAATCTAAAGCTGTGATGTCACAACTAGTCTGATTTCAGTCATTTCTACACAAATAAGACCAAACTTAACTTAAATATCTCCTTGACGGAAAAAGATTTTTGAATGCTATCTTCATCATTTTGTTCATTTTGAAATTGTCTTTGATATGAAATGGGCTTGCTTGACCCCAGAACTAATCCTTAAAGTGCAAGCCAGCAATTAGATCATACACAGGTGATCTGATCACGGGCATGAGTGAACCGCAAGTCAAAATGTGGGTCATTGAAAACCCCAAAGAAATATAACAGAGTAGGCTCACTGTTCACACAAAATATTAATGAGTTATAGCAGAATTGTGAAAATAATGTGATTGCAGAACACTGATCCGCGTTCACACACGTCTTTTGAAAATCTCATAGGTAGATCTGACTGCCTGCTCCGGATCATGATTGACTAGGATCAAGATCAAGTGACTGCAATCCTGACTGTCTGCTCCAAATCATGATTGACTAGGATCAAGATCAAGTGACTGCAATCCTGATTGTCTGCTCCGGATCATGATTGACTAGTATCAAGATCAAGTGACTGCAATCCTGACTGTCTGCTCCAAATCATGATTGACTAGGATCAAGATCAAGTGACTGCAATCCTGATTGTCTGCTCCGGATCATGATTGAGTAGAATCAAGATCAAGTGACTGCAATCCTGACTGTCTGCTCCAAATCATGATTGACTAGGATCAAGATCAAGTGACTGCAATCCTGACTGTCTGCTCCAAATCATGATTGACTAGGATCAAGATCAAGTGACTGCAATCCTGATTGTCTGCTCCGGATCATGATTGAGTAGAATCAAGATCAAGTGACTGCAATCCTGACTGTCTGCTCCAAATCATGATTGACTAGGATCAAGATCAAGTGACTGCAATCCTGATTGTCTGCTCCAAATCACGATTGAGTAGGATCAAGATCAAGTGACTGCAATCCTGATTGTCTGCTCCGGATCATGATTGAGTAGGATCAAGATCAAGTGACTGCAATCCTGATTGTCTGCTCCGGATCATGATTGACTAGGATCAAGATCAAGTGACTGCAATCCTGACTGTCTGCTCCAAATCATGATTGACTAGGATCAAGATCAAGTGACTGCAATCCTGATTGTCTGCTCCGGATCATGATTGAGTAGAATCAAGATCAAGTGACTGCAATCCTGACTGTCTGCTCCAAATCATGATTGACTAGGATCAAGATCAAGTGACTGCAATCCTGATTGTCTGCTCCAAATCACGATTGAGTAGGATCAAGATCAAGTGACTGCAATCCTGATTGTCTGCTCCAGATCATGATTGAGTAGGATCAAGATCAAGTGACTGCAATCCTGATTGTCTGCTCCGGATCATGATTGAGTAGGATCAAGATCAAGTGACTGCAATCCTGATTGTCTGCTCCGGATCATGATTGACTAGGATCAAGATCAAGTGACTGCAATCCTGATTGTCTGCTCCAAATCACGATTGAGTAGGATCAAGATCAAGTGACTGCAATCCTGATTGTCTGCTCCAAATCACGATTGAGTAGGATCAAGATCAAGTGACTGCAATCCTGACTGTCTGCTCCGGATCATGATTGACTAGAATCAAGATCAAGTGACTGCAATCCTGATTGTCTGCTCCAGATCATGATTGACTAGAATCAAGATCAAGTGACTGCAATCCTGACTGTCTGCTCCAAATCACGATTGAGTAGGATCAAGATCAAGTGACTGCAATCCTGACTGTCTGCTCCGGATCATGATTGACTAGAATCAAGATCAAGTGACTGCAATCCTGATTGTCTGCTCCAGATCATGATTGACTAGAATCAAGATCAAGTGACTGCAATCCTGACTGTCTGCTCCAAATCACGATTGAGTAGGATCAAGATCAAGTGACTGCAATCCTGATTGTCTGCTCCAAATCACGATTGAGTAGGATCAAGATCAAGTGACTGCAATCCTGATTGTCTGCTCCGGATCATGATTGAGTAGGATCAAGATCAAGTGACTGCAATCCTGATTGTCTGCTCCGGATCATGATTGACTAGGATCAAGATCAAGTGACTGCAATCCTGACTGTCTGCTCCAAATCATGATTGACTAGGATCAAGATCAAGTGACTGCAATCCTGATTGTCTGCTCCGGATCATGATTGAGTAGAATCAAGATCAAGTGACTGCAATCCTGACTGTCTGCTCCAAATCATGATTGACTAGGATCAAGATCAAGTGACTGCAATCCTGACTGTCTGCTCCAAATCAAGATTGACTAGGATCAAGATCAAGTGACTGCAATCCTGATTGTCTGCTCCAAATCATGATTGAGTAGAATCAAGATCAAGTGACTGCAATCCTGATTGTCTGCTCCTGATCATGATTGACTAGGATCAAGATCAAGTGACTGCAATCCTGACTGTCTGCTCCAAATCACGATTGACTAGGATCAAGATCAAGTGACTGCAATCCTGACTGTCTGCTCCAAATCACGATTGACTAGGATCAAGATCAAGTGACTGCAATCCTGATTGTCTGCTCCAAATCATGATTGAGTAGAATCAAGATCAAGTGACTGCAATCCTGATTGTCTGCTCCAAATCATGATTGACTAGGATCAAGATCAAGTGACTGCAATCCTGACTGTCTGCTCCGGATCATGATTGACTAGAATCAAGATCAAGTGACTGCAATCCTGATTGTCTGCTCCGGATCATGATTGACTAAGATCAAGATCAAGTGACTGCAATCCTGATTGCCTGCTCCGGATCATGATTGACTAGGATCAAGATCAAGTGACTGCAATCCTGATTGTCTGCTCCAAATCATGATTGACTAGAATCAAGATCAAGTGACTGCAATCCTGATTGTCTGCTCCGGATCATGATTGACTAGGATCAAGATCAAGTGACTGCAATCCTGACTGTCTGCTCCAAATCACGATTGAGTAGGATCAAGATCAAGTGACTGCAATCCTGATTGTCTGCTCCAAATCACGATTGAGTAGGATCAAGATCAAGTGACTGCAATCCTGATTGTCTGCTCCGGATCATGATTGAGTAGAATCAAGATCAAGTGACTGCAATCCTGATTGTCTGCTCCAAATCATGATTGACTAGGATTAAGATCAAGTGACTGCAATCCTGACTGTCTGCTCCGGATCATGATTGAGTAGGATCAAGATCAATTGACTGCAATCCTGATTGTCTGCTCCAAATCACGATTGAGTAGGATCAAGATCAAGTGACTGCAATCCTGATTGTCTGCTCCAAATCATGATTGACTAGGATTAAGATCAAGTGACTGCAATCCTGATTGTCTGCTCCGGATCATGATTGAGTAGGATCAAGATCAAGTGACTGCAATCCTGATTGTCTGCTCCAAATCACGATTGAGTAGGATCAAGATCAAGTGACTGCAATCCTGATTGTCTGCTCCAAATCACGATTGAGTAGGATCAAGATCAAGTGACTGCAATCCTGACTGTCTGCTCCAAATCATGATTGAGTAGGATCAAGATCAAGTGACTGCAATCCTGATTGTCTGCTCCAAATCACGATTGAGTAGGATCAAGATCAAGTGACTGCAATCCTGATTGTCTGCTCCAAATCATGATTGACTAGGATCAAGATCAAGTGACTGCAATCCTGATTGTCTGCTCCGGATCATGATTGAGTAGGATCAAGATCAAGTGACTGCAATCCTGATTGTCTGCTCGGATCATGATTGACTAAGATCAAGATCAAGTGACTGCAATCCTGACTGTCTGCTCCAAATCATGATTGACTAGGATCAAGATCAAGTGACTGCAATCCTGACTGTCTGCTCCAAATCACGATTGAGTAGGATCAAGATCAAGTGACTGCAATCCTGATTGTCTGCTCCGGATCATGATTGAGTAGGATCAAGATCAAGTGACTGCAATCCTGATTGTCTGCTCCGGATCATGATTGACTAGGATCAAGATCAAGTGACTGCAATCCTGACTGTCTGCTCCAAATCACGATTGAGTAGGATCAAGATCAAGTGACTGCAATCCTGATTGTCTGCTCCGGATCATGATTGAGTAGGATCAAGATCAAGTGACTGCAATCCTGATTGTCTGCTCCGGATCATGATTGACTAGAATCAAGATCAAGTGACTGCAATCCTGACTGTCTGCTCCAAATCACGATTGACTAGGATCAAGATCAAGTGACTGCAATCCTGATTGTCTGCTCCGGATCATGATTGAGTAGAATCAAGATCAAGTGACTGCAATCCTGATTGTCTGCTCCGGATCATGATTGACTAGAATCAAGATCAAGTGACTGCAATCCTGACTGTCTGCTCCAAATCACGATTGACTAGGATCAAGATCAAGTGACTGCAATCCTGATTGTCTGCTCCGGATCATGATTGAGTAGAATCAAGATCAAGTGACTGCAATCCTGATTGTCTGCTCCGGATCATGATTGAGTAGGATCAAGATCAAGTGACTGCAATCCTGACTGTCTGCTCCAAATCATGATTGACTAGGATCAAGATCAAGTGACTGCAATCCTGATTGTCTGCTCCAAATCACGATTGAGTAGGATCAAGATCAAGTGACTGCAATCCTGACTGTCTGCTCCAAATCACGATTGAGTAGGATCAAGATCAAGTGACTGCAATCCTGATTGTCTGCTCCAAATCATGATTGACTAGGATTAAGATCAAGTGACTGCAATCCTGACTGTCTGCTCCAAATCACGATTGAGTAGGATCAAGATCAAGTGACTGCAATCCTGATTGTCTGCTCCAGATCACGATTGAGTAGGATCAAGATCAAGTGACTGCAATCCTGACTGTCTGCTCCAAATCATGATTGAGCAGGATCAAGATCAAGTGACTGCAATTCTGATTGCCTGCTCCAAATCATGATTGACTAGGATCAAGATCAAGTGACTGCAATCCTGACTGTCTGCTCCAAATCATGATTGACTAGGATCAAGATCAAGTGACTGCAATCCTGACTGTCTGCTCCAAATCATGATTGACTAGGATCAAGATCAAGTGACTGCAATCCTGACTGTCTGCTCCAAATCACGATTGAGTAGGATCAAGATCAAGTGACTGCAATCCTGATTGTCTGCTCCAAATCACGATTGAGTAGGATCAAGATCAAGTGACTGCAATCCTGACTGTCTGCTCCAAATCATGATTGAGCAGGATCAAGATCAAGTGACTGCAATCCTGATTGTCTGCTCCGGATCATGATTGAGCAGGATCAAGATCAAGTGACTGCAATCCTGATTGTCTGCTCCGGATCATGATTGACTAGGATCAAGATCAAGTGACTGCAATTCTGATTGCCTGCTCTGGATCCTGGATCATGATTGACTAGGATCAAGATCAAGTGACTGCAATCCTGATTGTCTGCTCCGGATCATGATTGACTAGGATCAAGATCAAGTGACTGCAATCCTGATTGTCTGCTCCGGATCATGATTGAGTAGAATCAAGATCAAGTGACTGCAATCCTGATTGTCTGCTCCGGATCATGATTGACTAGGATCAAGATCAAGTGACTGCAATCCTGATTGTCTGCTCCGGATCATGATTGACTAGGATCAAGATCAAGTGACTGCAATCCTGATTGTCTGCTCCGGATCATGATTGACTAGGATCAAGATCAAGTGACTGCAATCCTGATTGTCTGCTCCGGATCATGATTGAGTAGAATCAAGATCAAGTGACTGCAATCCTGATTGTCTGCTCCAAATCATGATTGAGCAGGATCAAGATCAAGTGACTGCAATCCTGACTGTCTGCTCCAAATCATGATTGAGTAGAATCAAGATCAAGTGACTGCAATCCTGATTGTCTGCTCCGGATCATGATTGACTAGTATCAAGATCAAGTGACTGCAATCCTGATTGTCTGCTCCAAATCATGATTGAGTAGAATCAAGATCAAGTGACTGCAATCCTGATTGCCTGCTCCGGATCATGATTGACTAGTATCAAGATCAAGTGACTGCAATCCTGATTGTCTGCTCCGGATCATGATTGAGTAGAATCAAGATCAAGTGACTGCAATCCTGATTGTCTGCTCTGGATCATGATTGACTAGGATCAAGTCAAGTGACTGCAATCCTGATTGTCTGCTCCGGATCATGATTGAGTAGAATCAAGATCAAGTGACTGCAATCCTGATTGTCTGCTCCGGATCATGATTGAGTAGAATCAAGATCAAGTGACTGCAATCCTGATTGTCTGCTCCGGATCATGATTGAGTAGAATCAAGATCAAGTGACTGCAATCCTGATTGTCTGCTCCGGATCATGATTGACTAGTATCAAGATCAAGTGACTGCAATCCTGATTGTCTGCTCCGGATCATGATTGAGTAGAATCAAGATCAAGTGACTGCAATCCTGATTGTCTGCTCCGGATCATGATTGACTAGTATCAAGATCAAGTGACTGCAATCCTGATTGTCTGCTCCGGATCATGATTGAGTAGAATCAAGATCAAGTGACTGCAATCCTGATTGTCTGCTCCGGATCATGATTGAGTAGAATCAAGATCAAGTGACTGCAATCCTGATTGTCTGCTCCAAATCATGATTGACTAGAATCAAGATCAAGTGACTGCAATCCTGATTGTCTGCTCCAAATCATGATTGAGTAGAATCAAGATCAAGTGACTGCAATCCTGATTGTCTGCTCCGGATCATGATTGAGTAGAATCAAGATCAAGTGACTGCAATCCTGATTGTCTGCTCCGGATCATGATTGAGTAGAATCAAGATCAAGTGACTGCAATCCTGATTGTCTGCTCCGGATCATGATTGAGTAGAATCAAGATCAAGTGACTGCAATCCTGATTGTCTGCTCCGGATCATGATTGAGTAGAATCAAGATCAAGTGACTGCAATCCTGATTGTCTGCTCCGGATCATGATTGAGTAGAATCAAGATCAAGTGACTGCAATCCTGATTGTCTGCTCCGGATCATGATTGAGTAGAATCAAGATCAAGTGACTGCAATCCTGATTGTCTGCTCCGGATCATGATTGAGTAGAATCAAGATCAAGTGACTGCAATCCTGATTGTCTGCTCCGGATCATGATTGAGTAGAATCAAGATCAAGTGACTGCAATCCTGATTGTCTGCTCCGGATCATGATTGAGTAGAATCAAGATCAAGTGACTGCAATCCTGATTGTCTGCTCGGATCATGATTGAGTAGAATCAAGATCAAGTGACTGCAATCCTGATTGTCTGCTCCGGATCATGATTGACTAGTATCAAGATCAAGTGACTGCAATCCTGATTGTCTGCTCCGGATCATGATTGAGTAGAATCAAGATCAAGTGACTGCAATCCTGATTGTCTGCTCCGGATCATGATTGACTAGTATCAAGATCAAGTGACTGCAATCCTGATTGTCTGCTCCAGATCATGATTGACTAGAATCAAGATCAAGTGACTGCAATCCTGATTGTCTGCTCCAAATCATGATTGACTAGGATCAAGATCAAGTGACTGCAATCCTGACTGTCTGCTCCGGATCATGATTGAGTAGAATCAAGATCAAGTGACTGCAATCCTGATTGTCTGCTCCGGATCATGATTGAGTAGAATCAAGATCAAGTGACTGCAATCCTGATTGTCTGCTCCGGATCATGATTGACTAGTATCAAGATCAAGTGACTGCAATCCTGATTGTCTGCTCCGGATCATGATTGAGTAGAATCAAGATCAAGTGACTGCAATCCTGACTGTCTGCTCCGGATCATGATTGAGTAGAATCAAGATCAAGTGACTGCAATCCTGATTGTCTGCTCCGGATCATGATTGACTAGGATCAAGATCAAGTGACTGCAATCCTGATTGTCTGCTCCGGATCATGATTGAGTAGAATCAAGATCAAGTGACTGCAATCCTGATTGTCTGCTCCGGATCATGATTGAGTAGAATCAAGATCAAGTGACTGCAATCCTGACTGTCTGCTCCGGATCATGATTGAGTAGAATCAAGATCAAGTGACTGCAATCCTGACTGTCTGCTCCAAATCATGATTGACTAGGATCAAGATCAAGTGACTGCAATCCTGATTGTCTGCTCCGGATCATGATTGAGTAGAATCAAGATCAAGTGACTGCAATCCTGATTGTCTGCTCCGGATCATGATTGAGTAGAATCAAGATCAAGTGACTGCAATCCTGATTGTCTGCTCCGGATCATGATTGAGTAGAATCAAGATCAAGTGACTGCAATCCTGATTGTCTGCTCCGGATCATGATTGAGTAGAATCAAGATCAAGTGACTGCAATCCTGATTGTCTGCTCCGGATCATGATTGAGTAGAATCAAGATCAAGTGACTGCAATCCTGATTGTCTGCTCCGGATCATGATTGAGTAGAATCAAGATCAAGTGACTGCAATCCTGATTGTCTGCTCCGGATCATGATTGACTAGTATCAAGATCAAGTGACTGCAATTCTGATTGTCTGCTCCGGATCATGATTGAGTAGAATCAAGATCAAGTGACTGCAATCCTGATTGCCTGCTCCGGATCATGATTGACTAGGATCAAGATCAAGTGACTGCAATCAGATCCAGTGAGCATTCTCACAGTTAAAAATCAGCAGACCTGATCGCTTGCAGTACTCAAGTAGGTACAAGCTTGCGACGTCCCATGACACTCCCTGAGATAGGTATTAACTCTTTCCATTTTTAGAAAAACTGTTATTTCTTTGATTGCAATTTCCTTTCCAATTTCAATGAAAGAAGATTCTCAGACTGTATGATGTGTGAAAATACTACAAATTTTGACTAGATCAATATGAAAGTATCTAAAATATTACAAAAAAATTTGCTTATTTAAATTTTTTAAGAAATTAAATCGATTGCTCCTAATAAGGAATGAAAATTCATCCTTGACAGGTAGTGAAATATTATGGAAAGAGAGAAGAATGTATTAATGAGAAAGGGAGGATAAGATGGGAGGGGAGAAAGAAAAAAAGGGGGTTAGTATCAAAATCTAAACAGACCAGTTTTAGATTTTTGAAAATAGCACTTTCAGTTTTTGAGTTTTATAAAGAAAATACTAAGATTATATTCTGATACATCACAAAATTGTATATTGATGCCTGAAACTTTAAAAAGCTGTAAATTGTCTGATTTTGCCCCTTTCATGGTTTTAATAAACATCCACATCCACCACCTCATGTTGCCTCTACACCTCCACCACCTCATGTTGCCTCTACACATCCATCACCTCATGTTGCCTCTACACATCCACCACCTCATGTTGCCTCTACACATCCACCACCTCATGTTGCCTCTACACATCCACCACCTCATGTTGCCTCTACACATCCACCACCTCATGTTGCCTCTACACATCCACCACCTCATGTTGCCTCTACACATCCACCACCTCATGTTGCCTCTACACATCCACCACCTCATGTTGCCTCTACTCATCCACCACCTCATGTTGCCTCTACACATCCACCACCTCATGTTGCCTCTACACATCCACCACCTCATGTTGCCTCTACACATCCACCACCTCATGTTGCCTCTACACATCCACCACCTCATGTTGCCTCTACACATCCACCACCTCATGTTGCCTCTACACATCCACCACCTCATGTTGCCTCTACACATCCACCACCTCATGTTGCCTCTACACATCCACCACCTCATGTTGCCTCTACACATCCACCACCTCATGTTGCCTCTACATCCACCACCTCATGTTGCCTCTACACATCCACCACCTCATGTTGCCTCTACACATCCACCACCTCATGTTGCCTCTACACATCCACCACCTCATGTTGCCTCTACACATCCACCACCTCATGTTGCCTCTACACATCCACCACCTCATGTTGCCTCTACATCCACCACCTCATGTTGCCTCTACACATCCACCACCTCATGTTGCCTCTACACATCCACCACCTCATGTTGCCTCTACACATCCACCACCTCATGTTGCCTCTACACATCCACCACCTCATGTTGCCTCTACACATCCACCACCTCATGTTGCCTCTACACATCCACCACCTCATGTTGCCTCTACATCCACCACCTCATGTTGCCTCTACACATCCACCACCTCATGTTGCCTCTACACATCCACCACCTCATGTTGCCTCTACACATCCACCACCTCATGTTGCCTCTACACATCCACCACCTCATGTTGCCTCTACACATCCACCACCTCATGTTGCCTCTACACATCCACCACCTCATGTTGCCTCTACACATCCACCACCTCATGTTGCCTCTACATCCACCACCTCATGTTGCCTCTACACATCCACCACCTCATGTTGCCTCTACACATCCACCATCCACCACCTCATGTTGCCTCTACACATCCACCACTTCATGTTGCCTCTACACATCCACCACCTCATGTTGCCTCTACACATCCACCACCTCATGTTGCCTCTACACATCCACCACCTCATGTTGCCTCTACACATCCATACTATTTTAATCGGAGGGAGCAAAGTTTCTAGGGCAGAAGGATATTTCTGTGCTAGGGGACGGTAAATATATCTAATACATACGATATTGCATTATAAAGGAAAAATAGTTGGTACTAGCCTGGTAGTACCATAGGGGAGATTTGTTTGGCGCAAGGAAGAATTTCCCCCACCCCACACTTGTGTCCATATCTATATCTATTGTTTGGTGATTTTTTTGTGCATTTGAGTGCGATTTAATAATTTACTTCTAGTAGACAACTATTTCCTCCGCATCCCACCCATGGCTCACACGTACCTGACTGCATCTGAGTGGTGTTGGTGTGTGGAAAGTCTTGAAAGAATGTTCAGCGTGAGCAGACCTAAAAAAGAAAGAAAGTTTGGAGAAAGAAAATTACTTTAATGGCCCTATTCCTAAAAGAAGTACAGAAGCAAATTAGAGAGAATTTAAAATCTGAATACTTCAAAATTGCGAGAAAAAATTTAGGCCCAGTACTCCTTTAACTAATAGCGCTATTTAGTCCTACTTTTTTAACATGATTTGCCCAGGCAATAACTGGAATAAATTTGATATGTTTTTGCATGGTATCACACTATAGATCAGGTATACTCTACCATCATGGTATCACACTATTGATCAGGTATACTCTACCATCATGGTATCACACTATTGATCAGGTATACTCTACCATCATGGTATCACACTATAGATCGGGTATACTCTACCATCATGGTATCACACTATAGATCAGGTATACTCTACCATCATGGTATCACACTATAGATCAGGTATACTCTACCATCATGGTATCACACTACAGATCGGGTATACTCTACCATCATGGTATCACACTATTGATCAGGTATACTCTACCATTATGGTATCACACTACAGATCAGGTATACTCTACCATTATGGTATCACACTACAGATCAGGTATACTCTACCATTATGGTATCACACTACAGATCAGGTATACTCTACCATTATGGTACCACACTACAGATCAGGTATACTCTACCATTATGGTATCACACTACAGATCAGGTATACTCTACCACTATGGTATCACACTACAGATCAGGTATACTCTACCATTATAGTATCACACTACAGATCAGGTGTACTCTACCATTATGGTATCACACTACAGATCAGGTATACTCTACCATTATGGTACCACACTACAGATCAGGTATACTCTACCATTATGGTATCACAGTATAGATCAGGTATACTCTATCATTATGGTATCACACTACAGATCAGGTGTACTCTACCATTGTGGTATCACACTACAGATCAGGTATACTCTACCATTATGGTATCACACTACAGATCAGGTATACTCTACCATTATGGTATCACACTACAGATCAGGTATACTCTACCATTATGGTATCACACTACAGATTAGGTATACTCTACCATTATGGTATCACACTACAGATCAGGTATACTCTACCATTATAGTATCACACTACATATCAGGTATACTCTACCATTACGGTATCACACTACAGATCAGGTGTACTCTACCATTATGGTATCACACTACAGATCAGGTACACTCTACCATTATGGTACCACACTACAGATCAGGTATACTCTACCATTATGGTATCACACTACAGATCAGGCATATTCTACCATTATGGTATCACACTACAGATCAGGTATAC
The DNA here is from genome assembly GCA_020152595.1 of Chiridota heheva. Lineage (NCBI taxonomy): Eukaryota > Metazoa > Echinodermata > Holothuroidea > Apodida > Chiridotidae > Chiridota > Chiridota heheva. Next base: position 755,732 of record JAIGNY010003830.1, read on the forward strand.
TCTACCATTATGGTATCACACTACAGATCAGGTATACTCTACCATTATGGTACCACACTACAGATCAGGTATACTCTACCATTATGGTATCACACTACAGATCAGGTACACTCTACCATTATGGTATCACACTACAGATCAGGTATACTCTACCATTATGGTACCACACTACAGATCGGGTATACTCTACCATTATGGTATCACACTACAGATCAGGTATACTCTACCATTATGGTATCACACTACAGATCAGGTATACTCTACCATTATGGTATCACACTACAGATCAGGTACACTCTACCATTACGGTATCACACTACAGATCAGGCATATTCTACCATTATGGTATCACACTACAGATCAGGTATACTCTACCATTATGGTATCACACTACAGATCAGGTACACTCTACCATTATGGTATCACACTACAGATCAGGTATACTCTACCATTATGGCATCACACTACAGATCAGGTATACTCTACCATCATGGTATCACACTATAGATCAGGTATACTCTACCATCATGGTATCACACTATAGATCAGGTATACTCTACCATTATGGTATCACACTACAGATCAGGTATACTCTACCATTATGGCATCACACTACAGATCAGGTATACTCTACCATTGGCATCACACTACAGATCAGGTATACTCTACCTTTATGGTATCACACTACAGATCAGGTATACTCTACCATTATGGTATCACACTACATATCAGGTATACTCTACCATTATGGTATCACACTACAGATCGGGTATACTCTATCATTATGGTATCACACTACAGATCAGGTGTACTCTACCATTGTGGTATCACACTACAGATCAGGTATACTCTACCATTATGGTATCACACTACAGATCAGGTATACTCTACCATTATGGTATCACACTACAGATCAGGTATACTCTACCATTATGGTATCACACTACAGATTAGGTATACTCTACCATTATGGTATCACACTACAGATCAGGTATACTCTACCATTATAGTATCACACTACATATCAGGTGTACTCTACCATTATGGTATCACACTACAGATCAGGTGTACTCTACCATTTATGGTATCACACTACAGATCAGGTATACTCTACCATTATGGTACCACACTACAGATCAGGTATACTCTACCATTATGGTATCACAGTATAGATCAGGTATACTCTACCATTATGGTATCACACTACAGATCAGGTATACTCTACCATTATGGTATCACACTACAGATCAGGTATACTCTACCATTGTGGTATCACACTACAGATCAGGTATACTCTACCATTATGGTATCACACTACAGATCAGGTATACTCTACCATTATGGTATCACACTACAGATCAGGTATACTCTACCATTATGGTACCACACTACAGATCAGGTATACCCTACCATTATGGTATCACACTACAGATCAGGTATACTCTACCATTATAGTATCACACTACAGATCAGGTGTACTCTACCATTATGGTATCACACTACAGATCAGGTATACTCTACCATTTGGTACCACACTACAGATCAGGTATACTCTACCATTATGGTATCACAGTATAGATCAGGTATACTCTACCATTATGGTATCACACTACAGATCAGGTATACTCTACCATTATGGTATCACACTACAGATCAGGTATACTCTACCATTATGGTATCACACTGCAGATCAGGTATACTCTACCATTATGGTATCACACTACAGATCAGGTATACTCTACCATTATGGTATCACACTACAGATCAGGTATACTCTACCATTATGGTACCACACTACAGATCAGGTATACCCTACCATTATGGTATCACACTACAGATCAGGTATACTCTACCATTATAGTATCACACTACAGATCAGGTATACTCTACTATTATGGTATCACACTACAGATCAGGTACACTCTACCATTATGGTATCACACTACAGATCAGGTATACTCTACCACTATGGTATCACACTACAGATCAGGTATACTCTACCATTATGGTATCACACTACAGATCAGGTATACTCTACCATTATGGTATCACACTATTGATCAGGTATACTCTACCATTATGGTATCACACTACAGATCAGGTGTACTCTACCATTATGGTATCACACTACAGATCAGGTATACTCTACCATTATGGTATCATACTACAGATTAGGTATACTCTACCATTATGGTATCACACTACAGATCAGGTATACTCTACCATTTATGGTACCACACTACAGATCAGGTGTGCTCTACCATTATGGTATCACACTACAGATCAGGTATACTCTACCATTATGGTATCACACTACAGATCAGGTGTACTCTACCATTATGGTATAACACTACAGATCAGGTATACTCTACCATTATGGTATCACACAACAGATTAGGTATACTCTACCATTATGGTATCACACTACAGATCAGGTATACTCTACCATTATGGTATCACACTACAGATCAGGTATACTCTACCATTATGGTACCACACTACATATCAGGTATACTCTACCATTATGGTACCACACTACAGATCAGGTATACTCTACCATTATGGTACCACACTACAGATCAGGTATACTCTACCATTATGGTATCACACTACAGATCAGGTATACTCTACCATTATGGTATCACACTACAGATCAGGCATACTCTACCATTATGGTATCACACTACAGATCAGGTATACTCTACCATTATGGTATCACACTACAGATCAGGTACACTCTACCATTATGGTATCACACTACAGATCAGGTATACTCTACCATTATGGTACCACACTACAGATCGGGTATACTCTACCATTATGGTATCACACTACAGATCAGGTATACTCTACCATTATGGTATCACACTACAGATCAGGTACACTCTACCATTATGGTATCACACTACAGATCAGGTATACTCTACCATTATGGCATCACACTACAGATCAGGTATACTCTACCATCATGGTATCACACTATAGATCAGGTATACTCTACCATCATGGTATCACACTATAGATCAGGTATACTCTACCATTATGGTATCACACTACAGATCAGGTATACTCTACCATTATGGCATCACACTACAGATCAGGTATACTCTACCATTATGGCATCACACTACAGATCAGGTATACTCTACCTTTATGGTATCACACTACAGATCAGGTATACTCTACCATTATGGTATCACACTACATATCAGGTATACTCTACCATTATGGTATCACACTACAGATCGGGTATACTCTATCATTATGGTATCACACTACAGATCAGGTGTACTCTACCATTGTGGTATCACACTACAGATCAGGTATACTCTACCATTATGGTATCACACTACAGATCAGGTATACTCTACCATTATGGTATCACACTACAGATCAGGTATACTCTACCATTATGGTATCACACTACAGATTAGGTATACTCTACCATTATGGTATCACACTACAGATCAGGTATACTCTACCATTATAGTATCACACTACATATCAGGTGTACTCTACCATTATGGTATCACACTACAGATCAGGTGTACTCTACCATTATGGTATCACACTACAGATCAGGTATACTCTACCATTATGGTACCACACTACAGATCAGGTATACTCTACCATTATGGTATCACAGTATAGATCAGGTATACTCTACCATTATGGTATCACACTACAGATCAGGTATACTCTACCATTATGGTATCACACTACAGATCAGGTATACTCTACCATTATGGTATCACACTACAGATCAGGTATACTCTACCATTATGGTATCACACTACAGATCAGGTATACTCTACCATTATGGTATCACACTACAGATCAGGTATACTCTACCATTATGGTACCACACTACAGATCAGGTATACCCTACCATTATGGTATCACACTACAGATCAGGTATACTCTACCATTATAGTATCACACTACAGATCAGGTGTACTCTACCATTATGGTATCACACTACAGATCAGGTATACTCTACCATTATGGTACCACACTACAGATCAGGTATACTCTACCATTATGGTATCACAGTATAGATCAGGTATACTCTACCATTATGGTATCACACTACAGATCAGGTATACTCTACCATTATGGTATCACACTACAGATCAGGTATACTCTACCATTATGGTATCACACTACAGATCAGGTATACTCTACCATTATGGTATCACACTACAGATCAGGTATACTCTACCATTTATGGTATCACACTACAGATCAGGTATACTCTACCATTATGGTACCACACTACAGATCAGGTATACCCTACCATTATGGTATCACACTACAGATCAGGTATACTCTACCATTATAGTATCACACTACAGATCAGGTATACTCTACTATTATGGTATCACACTACAGATCAGGTACACTCTACCATTATGGTATCACACTACAGATCAGGTATACTCTACCACTATGGTATCACACTACAGATCAGGTATACTCTACCATTTATGGTATCACACTACAGATCAGGTATACTCTACCATTATGGTATCACACTATTGATCAGGTATACTCTACCATTATGGTATCACACTACAGATCAGGTGTACTCTACCATTATGGTATCACACTACAGATCAGGTATACTCTACCATTATGGTATCATACTACAGATTAGGTATACTCTACCATTATGGTATCACACTACAGATCAGGTATACTCTACCATTATGGTACCACACTACAGATCAGGTGTACTCTACCATTATGGTATCACACTACAGATCAGGTATACTTTACCATTATGGTATCACACTACAGATCAGGTGTACTCTACCATTATGGTATAACACTACAGATCAGGTATACTCTACCATTATGGTATCACACAACAGATTAGGTATACTCTACCATTATGGTATCACACTACAGATCAGGTATACTCTACCATTATGGTATCACACTACAGATCAGGTATACTCTACCATTATGGTACCACACTACATATCAGGTATACTCTACCATTATGGTACCACACTACAGATCAGGTATACTCTACCATTATGGTACCACACTACAGATCAGGTATACTCTACCATTATGGTATCACACTACAGATCAGGTATACTCTACCATTATGGTATCACACTACAGATCAGGCATACTCTACCATCATGGTATCACACTACAGATCAGGTATACTCTACCATTATGGTATCACACTACAGATCAGGTATACTCTACCATTAGGGTACCACACTACAGATCAGGTATACTCTACCATTATGGTATCACACTACAGATCAGGTATACTCTACCATTATAGTATCACACTACAGATCAGGTGTACTCTACCATTATGGTATCACACTACAGATCAGGTATACTCTACCATTATGGTATCACACTACAGATCAGGTATACTCTACCATTATGGTACCACACTACAGATCAGGTATACTCTACCATTATGGTATCACACTACAGATCAGGTATACTCTACCACTATGGTATCACACTACAGATCAGGTGTACTCTACCATTATGGTATCACACTACAGATCAGGTATACTCTACCATTAGGGTATCACACTAAAGATCAGGTATACTCTAACATTATGGTATCACACTACAGATCAGGTATACTCTACCATTATTCATCAAATCTGTACATTCAAAATGGCATCCTCCATTTTTAGCTTTAACTTCCCCAAAATGAACCCCATAATTAACTTGACAAATCCAACATTTTGACTTTAACAAAAGTCACCCATATAATTTCCTAATCTTCCAGTTACAGTATGATTTCCACAAATGAGGTGACTACAACTTACTGAGTTGCAATGAATTTTTATATAAGTTGAAATTTTTACTCAAAGTTGAGAAGCATATTAATTACTCATCAAGTTTGAGAAATATTATTACTTATGATTGTTTAAAAAAATGCATTCTCAAACTGCCGCATGCTCTTAGAGCAATTACAGCCTTGGCACTGTTTTATCTTCTCCGTATATCAATATCTATTTTCATGCTGTATTTCTGTATTACTACTACTACAATTGTATTTATTAACAGAACCTCAAGAAATCATGTTGATTTGTAATGGCTGCAAGAAGCTGCTTTATATTGATTTGATGTAATATCGTGTGAAATGTTTATCAACCACAAACATAATATGGAATGTTGAAACCTGTATAAATGGTAATGGGGAAAAAACAAATTGACAAATCTAAAATAAAAACTTACTTATTCCGCATTTTCCTGAGAGATCTTGAGTGGCATGGGCTTCCAAATTTCATGCCGGACATTCCACCGTTGGACATAGCCCTTTGTCTCAGCTGCGGAGTTTGAAAAATTTCAGGTCGATACGAGGTCGTGAGGCAAGGAGTGGCTGGTTGCGGAGTTGTTTGTGGTGTTAATCTGCAATGAAAATATGAAACATTATTTGATCTGGTGGTGTTTAATGGCATGTGGACAGTGAGGTCTAATATTGCAGAGACTCAACAATTTACCATTTAACAGCATGTTATATTTACAAGCCTTATTATAATAAATTATGCAAATTTTATTGTAATTTTTGACATCACAACAAGAAAACCTACAAATTTCCTTATGTTAACCTATTGCTTTTCAATTCTACACCATTCTTCTTTAAATGGGAGCAGCTTAATTTTAAATGGGGCTATTGAGATTTTGAATTTCAATCGTACCCTTTATCAAAAAAAACTTAAATTTAAAGAATTTCTTTGCGAGCTGTCCTCTTTCATACATCCCAACTTTCATTGCAATTATGAGAGATTTTAAACTGCTATTAATCATAAGTTAGAAACAGCAGGTGTTACATCTCTCCATGACCATAGACCTTTACAGGATTAGTTCAGAGGTCAAGCAAGCCCACCTGATACAAAAGAGGAACTCAAAAGAAACAAAATAGTGATGAAAGCATTCAAAAATATTCTTTTATTAGGGAGATATCTAAGTTAAAAGTTTGGTATCATATTTTTAGAAACGACTGAAATCAGACTAGTTGTGATGTCATGTCCTAAGATTCCTCAGTCTCTATGTATTCTATCATATTTTGTCTTGCAATCTTGTGGCTTAAAAACCATGGGATATGTCAAAAAGTAGTAAAACAGAATCTAGAAAGGTATTTATATTATACCACCTGAAGAAAGTTTAAGGAAAAATAATTCAAATAGCAAAAAAATTAAATAAAATTTCAAAATACATTAACAATTGCTAAGAATGTGAGGATGAAGCGCCAACTTTTTATAGTAGACTATACTACACAGTCATTTCTACACAAATAAGACAGAGCTATAAACTTAAATATCTGCTTCATATAATAAGATTTTTTAACGCTTTCTGCACCATTTTGTGACATTAAAGTCCGCTTTCAAATAAGATTGGACTTGCTTGACCACTGAACTAATTCTTTAATACAAGCAAAGTTTGAGTCAGCCATTGATAACATATACAACAGCCATCTGATCAAATGTTTTTGAATATTTTCTTGAAGTAGGTCTGAATATTCAACAAAATGCTGTAAAATGGTCAATTCAACCAGGTCGTTTTATTTTCCCATTTTCTCCGTTCATGATTTTCTACAGAATTTGAAATTGCCTCTCATACAAATAACCAGACATCGCAAACGATACACATCCCCTCGCCGCTAATAACATGCTTTCCAGCCTCTGTCACACCTGCCATCCCACCCTCTGTTCCACATATCATACCATGCTACTTTCCTTCCTTCAGGAAGTCATACATGAAATCCAGATACCATTCCACAACATGACCTGTATGCCATCACACCTGCAATTAAGATAACATCCCACCTTGTGCCTGTCCCATATACCATGCTACCCTGTTCCACATGCCATCTCTCCCTGTCCCATACATCACGCCATCTTGTCCCACATCCCATCCCTCCCTGTACCATCCTACCCTGTCCCACATGTCATCTTTCCATGTACAATGTGCCATCCCACCCTGTGCTACAGGCCATTTCATCCAATCCCACATGCTATCTCACCCTGTTCCATATGTCATTCCACCTGAAATCCAGACGACATGCCATCCCGTCTGACATGTCATTACACTGCCCCCATGCCATCCTACATTGTCCCACATGCCATCCCAGCCTGTCATAAATGCCATGACACTACCTTGTTTCACATGCCACCCTGACCCACATGCTACCCCACCCTGTCTTATATGCCATGACATCCTGTCCCACTTTCCATGGTACCGTCCCACATGCCACCCTGTCCAAGATGCCACCATGTCCCACATGCCACCCTGTCCCACATGCCACCCTGTCCCACATGCCACCCTGTCCCACATGTCAACCTGTCCCACATGCCACCCTGTCCCACATGCCACCCTGTCCCACATGCCACCCTGTCCCACATTTCATCCCATCACATCCCCCTGCCATCCAGCCCTTATCCTAATTCCTACATCTACCAATCATTCTACCATCTTCCACCCAACATTCTTTCCTCTAACTCCCATTCCCTCACTTCTATCAACTCAACATGCCTCATTCACCTACCACCCCCTTCACCTGCCATCCCCCGTTCATCTACAATCATCCATTCACCTGCCATCCTCTATTCCCCAACATGCCCCATTACCGTACCATTCCCCATTCACCTACCATCCCCATTCATCTACCATCCCCATTCACCTATCATCCCCATTCACCTACTATCCCCATTCACCAACCATCCCCCATTTATCTGCCATCCCCATTCACCAACCATCCCCCATACACCTACCATCCCCATTCACCTACCATCCCCATTCACCTACCATCCCCCATTCACCTACCATCCCCATTCACCTAATATCCCCATTCACCTACCGTCCTCCATTCACCTACCATCCCCCATTCACCTACCATGATCCATTCACCTACCATGCCCCATTCACCTACCATAATCCATTCACCTACCATCCCCCCATTCACCTACCATCCCCCATTCACCTACCATGATCCATTCAACTACCATGATCCATTCACCTACCATGATCCATTCACCTACCATCCCCATTCACCTACCATGATCCATTCACCTACCATCCCCCATTCACTTACCATCCCCCATTCACCTACCATGATCCATTCACCTACCATGATCCATTCACCTACCATCCCCCATTCACTTACCATCCCCCATTCACCTACCATGATCCATTCACCTACCATGCTCCATTCACCTACCATGCTCCATTCACCTACCATGCTCCATTCACCTACCATGATCCATTCACCTACCATCCCCCATTCACCTACCATGCTCCATTCACCTACCATCCCCCATTCACCTACCATGATCCATTCACCTACCATGATCCATTCACCTACCATCCCCCATTCACCTACCATGCTCCATTCACCTACCATGCTCCATTCACCTACCATGCTCCATTCACCTACCATGATTCATCACCTACCACCCCCATTCACCTACCATGATCCACTTACCTACCATCCCCTATTCACCTACCATGCTCCATTCACCTACCATGCTCCATTCACCTACCATGATCCATTCACCTACCATCCCCCATTCACCTACCATGCTCCATTCACCTACCATGATCCATTCACCTACCATGATCCATTCACCTACCATGATCCATTAACCTACCATGATCCATTCACCTACCATGATCCATTCACCTACCATGATCCATTCACCCACCATCATCTATTTACCTACTACTCCAACCCACCTTTTGCCATCCACTCATCTATTAAATATACTCATAACCAATTCATCATTCTAACCTACACTATAACCTCCACTCTCTCCACTGCACTATAGTCCCCCTTCCCCCCAGCCTTAACCTAAATCTGACACTTCCAATAGAAACATGTTTCACATTCTCCCCTTATAAACCAGATAAAGCTGATCTTTAAACTAAATCAGAATAACAATCCAGTACAGATACATTCACAGATTATCATAAGTCTGTTATGTGTCCCTCTATTCAAGTGAGGACTTATTGTTTTTTTGCTATTCATTCGCAAGAAACTTTGTTATAAACTACATTCAGTCGTCAGATCTATCATTCACCTTTTTTCATCCCTGAACAAATCCTTCAGTTGCTGCTATTCAAGTCTGGAATGCATTTGTTCTCCTTTATATAAATTTATTTTCAAAAAATAATTGGGATTCTTTTCCTAGGGCAGCAATGTTTTGTTCCCTAGTAGCTGCACAATGCATGAGGCCGGACGGACAATAGATGTGGACAGACGGACAATAGATGCGGACGGACGGACAATAGATGTGGACAGACGGACGGATGGTACAGATGCTATATTCCCTCTTCACCAAAACCCTTTCAAATGAATATAAAAATTTAATTTTCAATGAAAGATCATCTTACTGTTCCTCTGATGCAACTTCACATGGAGAAAGTTTGTTGACCTTTACTCCAGACTGAACTTTTCTCTTCACTAATTGTGGATTGATAAAGAAACAACCCCCTCCATCTGTCTCGTCATTGCTTGATTTCTTCAGTGGTAATGGAGTAAGTTCTTGACTAAAATAAAAATATAAACAAATATAATTTTTCTGCACAAAACCCCACTAGCTGCAAGAAAAAAAAATGCATTTTTTGTCACGACGCAAAAACCAGAATAAGGCTCAATGCGCAATGACGTCATCTTGGGAACAACTGTATGTTTGTTTATCTGTTTGATGAGAGTTTAACGGCACCACAACAGCAAGGGTCAAATTGTGCCTAAGAGGCTAGATCATTCCAGAGGTAGGAAGGAGAGTAAACAGTAAACAATGCATCGATGCAATGTATAACATGTGGCTGCCATTGACATTTCACAACTAGTATCAATAGCTTCTCTGTTTGTTCTTCTAAAACATTTCATTTTACAAGAAAATATTAAACAAAATGCTGCAGCGTTGTGTAGTTGGAGGAGGCAGTAATATAAATTCTCAAACTAAAAGTCGTTTATCAATGGCAAAGTGCAACAAAATAAAACGATTCTGGACGTGTTTTGTGCACTTGACATGAACCGAATTTTCTGGGCTTACCGGGTACAGTGTCATATTCAGCTATACCAGATTGTTCTGTTCAATCTAAACAGTAGATTGACCATCTCTGACATGACAATTTACTGTTTCAGGAGTAATTAAAATTCAAATGAAAGAAACAGAGGAAGAAAAAAAATAAGACTCAGAGATTCATTCTATAACCTTTCACTCAAAAAACAAAGACGTTACCATCGGGCTACTTAATCAGTTGAAAATTTGTATGATTTATCTTATATAATGTGTGGAATATAATCAAAGGAAGAAAAATTGATAAAATAGAACAGAATTGTAATTATTGATTCATATGCCAAGCCGTCCCTTTTATTATATCAAAACGTAAACAAATTATGCATGACCTCTAAATAACCACAACTATACATCAAAATTACCTCTGCTTGGCTTTCAATCTTGGGCTGGGCCTGATGTTAGGGCTCCGTTGATTTCTCACTCTAGCTACTCCTGGCCTCTAAACCTCTGACCCTGGGTTGACCTTTGACCTATCCGTCTTGGTGGTGATGGTTGTCTTGGTGGTACGTTTGAGGTGTCCTTGAGTACATACTGGCTGAGAGGTGTGAACATATTTACCACTCGTCTGAATAAGACAGAAGTCTTTGTTTGACCTGAAAATATTATAGACGCAAAAGTAGATGTATTGACCAAACTAATTGATCAAACATATTAACCAAACTTATTGATCAAACATATTGATCAAACTTATTGATCAAATCCTTATTGATCAAACATAACCAAACTAATTGATCAAACATATTGACCTAACTTATTGATCAAACCAAACTTATTGATCAAACATAACCAAACTTATTGATCAAACATATTGACCAAACTTATTGATCAAACATATTGACCAAACTTATTGATCAAACATATTGACCAAACTTATTGATCAAACATATTGACCAAACTTATTGATCAAACATATTGACCAAACTTATTGATCAAACATATTGACCAAACTTATTGATCAAACATATTGACCAATTTATGCATAATCCTTGTGAGATACAGCAAATGCATACTTATTTGAAACAGTGTTAAATTCTTTGATTGACCTAAAAATATTATAGATGCAAAAGTAAATGTATTGACCAAACTAATTGATCAAACATATTGACATACTTATTTGAAACAGTGTTAAATTCTTTGATTGACCTAAAACTAATTGATCAAACATATTGACCAAACTTATTGATCAATTTATGCATAATTTTTGTGAGATACAGCAAATGCATACTTATTTGAAACAGTGTCAAATTCAGTTAGTCCGATGGGGTATTGTCTAATTTGATCAAAATTTACCTCATTTATCAAAGTTTCTTGAATTCTTAATATTTGAAGGAATGACTAAGCTTTCAAGAAACTTAAATTTTGAGTCAAATTCTGGTTTTAATGTCTTCAAACGCAATGGACATCTGAAATTGGAGAAGTATTCAACATACGACAACACAAAATGCACATTTTATTAAAAAACAACTAGAACTTGCAGTCTAGCTATACAGCTGTACCCTAAGCAGAGTTGAAATTAATTATAAAACTTCCCACAGTTCTGAATAAAGGTGTTGATAAACTTCCACAATAAATTGTGACAAAAATAATATTAAAGTAGTAATATATCTTTATATTCATCCCTGTTTTAGTAATTTATTGTACTTTTCATCGCAAAATTACACAGAGGATGTTTCTAGAGCACACGTTTCCAATATATACTGTTGTTTGCTCAAGAAATCTTCTTCTTTTTTTTTCTTCTATTAATGAAGAGAAAAAGGATTCCCACAAATTCCTGTTTTGAAGCATAGATTTTCCAGGTCTGGCCTTCCTATTAGGTGCTGCTAATTATCTTAAACCATGCATGTGGAGTATCTTCACTATATAGAGGGGATTTCATCATGTGACTTTAACTCAACTGGGAGCCATTTTGTAGGGAAGAGCTTTGTGCATTGAGTATTTCACTCATCTGATTTTCACATCAAACGTAAAACAAACAGACTCAATCTAAAACAAGCGCTAGCATGCACTGGTGATGAAAACACGCGCTGGGCATTTAAAACATGTGCTGGGCATATACATAAACATTTAAATGAACTGGCCAGATGAATTAAGTTTTTAATATAAAATGTTATCTTAAAGAAAAACATACCCTCGAACTAATCTTAATCCGTGGATTCTAAACACGTCTATTACTTAGTGCAACCAATGGCACAGCAAGATTCCGGCACACTACTTACAAAAGTAATCTTATATAACAACATGCAAACGTATGTAAGTTTACAGCAGACGGTAGTCTGCCCCACAAAATGGCGATGTAAACAAAGTCATGTGACCTCATGTTTGTTTGATGAGAGTTTAAACGGCACCACAACAGCAAGAGTCAAATTGTGCCTGAGAGATTAGATCATTCCAGAGGTAGGAAGGAGAGTAAACAGGAGGAGATTTAGAGAAACACGAGAACTAAAAGCCAGAAAGCTGGGGTCGAGAGAGGTGTATGGATGGAAAAATAATGTAGAGAGAGAGGGGGTGGGGAAGGAGGACTAAATATGGTTGTAGAGGGAAGCATGATAAAGGAAGGAGATAATGTTGTCTAGATTTTTTTTTGGTTTTGGTAGAACTCGGCTACCGAGTTGTGGGCAGCGAGGGAAGCTTTGGGAAGGTTGTACAGGGGGCAAGCAAGGAGAATGTGATAGACTGTGAGGGTGCAATGGTAATTGTTGCAGAGGGGTGGGGGAAGCCAGTAATGACGTCACCTGAAACATCGTTATACTCCACCATAAATTATTATATCTTAATTTTTTGAAATACTCTATAACCTATGCATATTTCTTATGTCGTTTATCTCTTCAAGGATTCCAATAGCAAAAATATAGAAGACTTACTCGGTTAGGATATCCTTGGTACTCAATATACTTACATGTACCTTGTTTATGTTGCTCTTTTCTACATGCTCCAGAAGTATGGTCACTTCTAAAGTATGGTCACTTCTGAAGTATGGTCACTTCTGAAGTATGGTCAATTTTGAAGTATGGTCACTTCTGAAGTATGGTCACTTCTGAAGTATGGTCACTTCTGAAGTATAGTCACTTCTGAAGTATAGTCACTTCTGAAGTATGGTCACTTCTGAGGTATGGTCACTTCTGAAGTATGGTTACTTCTGAAGTATTGTCACTTCTGAAGTATGGTCAATTCTGAAGTATGGTCACTTCTAAAGTATGGTCACTTCTCAAGTATGGTCACTTCTGCAGTATGGTCACTTCTAAAGTATGGTTCCTTCAAGTATGGTCACTTCTGAAGTGTGGTCACTTCTAAAGTATGGTCACTTCTGAAGTATGGTCACTCTTGAAGTATGGTCACTTCTGAAGTATGGTCACTTCTGAAGTATGGTCACTTCTGAAGTATAGTCACTTCTAAAATATGGTCACTTCTAAAGTATGGTCACTTCTGAAGTATGGTCACTTCTAAAGTATAGTCACTTCTGAAGTATGCTTACTTCTGAGGTATGGTCACTTTTGAAGTATGGTCAATTCTGAAGTATGGTCACTTCTGAAGTATGGTCAATTCTGAAGTATGGTCGTACTTGTAGCTTTGTTCAGTTTTACATATGCAATATTTCTGGATCTAAACTCATTTTGATTGCATTATATCTTTTATAATGTTTTGCATTTTGTATGAATATTCATGCTTCTGTGTTGAGTTTCAAACAAATAAATCAAACAAAACCCTTACTTTGTTCCTGAACAGGTTCTATCTTTGCTCTCTTCTGATTGGCTTTGCTGTCCGACTCCACCTCAGATCGATGTCTCCTTTTACATCCTTAATAAGAAAATAAAAATGAAGCATTTGTTGAGTGGTCTGACAGGAAACACAGAAATATGAAGAAGGTACTTTTAAACATATAGAGGTGCAGTGGATCAGTGGTTGAGGAGTCATGCTTGTATACGGAAGGTCTCGGGTTCGATTCCTGCTGCCAGCGCCGCATGTGTCCTGAGCAAGGCACTACTTGCTCCAGATCACTCAGCTGTAAAATGAGTACCGGCACTGTCCTATCCTGGGGAGTCGTATGCTTTCATCCTCTTGCACCATGGAAACCGGGAATAAGCACCTGGCTCGGATGGATTAAACATCAACTTTTAAAGCTACAGTTTGTGAACCACTTGAACGAAAATACCACTTCCAAGGAAAACGTTCACAAAAATTCCGTCTTTATCGAACAAATAATAATACCACCGAAAATTTGTAAAATCTATTGGATTCCACCTATAACAGGCATCAATATTGTTTTTATTGAAATCTTTAAGAAACTGTAATGCTATTTGTGAGGGTAATTTTTCTAACCATACTGCCATTTGTCTGTTTACTCATAACCACTCAGAAACTTGGAAATAATCAAATAATTCTTCTTTGCTAATAGTTTTTCTTTATAACAGGAAGAACTGCAAATATGTTTTCTGTCTACCATTGTAATTTTGATTTAATTTTGTCAAGATTTTATAGTACGTTTAGAAATTTAAGTCATGGGACTAGTTCCACTAAAGATTTTAGTTCCAAAATGTGTAAAATGGAGCGTTACGTCATGCTCACAGAGCATGATGGAATTTGTTGTTACATACACCATTATTCTAGTCTTACCTTAAGGCATTAAGGGCAAATTGATTACTTGGGTAATACATGTTATGCCCTACCTACAAAGCCTACAAGTTATGCACAAATATTGGTGATCAAATGAAGTTTGTCACTCTTTTGATCAAAATTGAAAAAAATAACAAAAATGCCTTGAATATACACAATTTGTACATGGAAAATGTAATTGCAAATAGTTTGGTTTGTTTGTTGATGTTTAACGGCACCGCGACAGTCAGAGTCAAATGTGCCAAGAGGGTGTTAATAAATCATGGTGTAAGAGTTAGGATAGTGATGTCTTGGAAGGTTTGTAAGGGGGGAAAAGCTGAATGTGGGAGGAAATTCAGGTAAAAAGAAAGAGGTGTGTAAGGTTAGGTGTAGAAGGGGAGGAGATAGTTCTGCAATCCTAAAAATTAAAAATATGAGACAAATAAGGAATTACAGTATGAAATAAAAAACACATTTTTTCTTGGAACATGGTCCACATACTGTAGTTCCAATCAAGAGATGTACTTTTAAGAATGTCAAAACTCTGTTTTGAAATAGATGGTATAGAAATTCGTTAATACAAGCAAGGTTTCAAAAATCACTTCTTTTTCACCTGTCGCTTTTCAGCACACACTGGTTATTCCTGAAATGGTATAAGATATCAACGTGTAAGTGAATTTTGCCAAGTTATAGCACTCAAAGCAGTGAAAAAATATGGTACAACATTTATAATATTTTGATTATTCATGCAAAGTATTTTATTTTTTGTTCCAAATCCAAGACCTTAAACCATGCATTTCTTATTCTCCTAATACTTTTCAGTTTTCTCTTTAAATTGAAAAAGAATTATTTTCCGATAGCAACACTTACGACAAGTTTATTGATCTTATTGAAAGTATGCCAGCCTATATCAACATGCTGTAAAAATATTTTGTATGTCTTAAGCTTGTATAATTTTAAGTTCTCTCTTTTTCAATAACTGCAGTATAAAACTGAAATGGCATGGATTTCTTCTTATTTTGTAATCTTCATCACTTGCCATAGTCAATTGACCGTGGCCGCCTTTCCCTCAGATTATAATGATTTAGTGGAACAGTAGGTAACGCTGCAACCAGTTGTTCATGTGTCATTGTAAATTTTTGTAATTTTTTATTTTTTTATTTGTGTATATATAAGTTGTTTATGTTAATTCAAAAACAAAAATTAAAATAAATAAAAGACAAATTATGGTACACTAATAAGGCAAGGTTTTATGCCAGCTGGAAATATTAAACGCAACTCTGAATTTTGAGGAACACAGTTTTATTCTTATAGCAAGAGTCTGCATACTGATATCTATTGATGTATAATTTACCTGGTCTTTCAGCAGTCTCTTCATCCACGATTCCCTGAAGTGCCTCTATCTCCCATTTCTCCACCGTAACCTTCCATACTGCTGGCATAAGATGTTCATAATTCACTCTGAAAAACAAAGAATCCCGAAATAAGGAAGATAAAGAAAATGGATTTAAGTAAGAATATAGAATAGTCTGCAGTGACGTACTACAACTCAAACTTGCATAAAAATTGGATATCAAGACAAGAAAATTTATAATGCTGTAAAACTGTCCATTACTAACAGATTTTTAAGGGAATTGTTTGCTTATTTGCATCATTTTAGGATAAATTTAAAACCCTTAACCAAACATTCTCAGAAAGAGATCAAATTTTGACAGTAGGATCTTTACTATTCCCAATATCGACGTTTCAATATCTGAAATTTAGTAAAGAAATTAAAATGCCTCTATTTCCATTTCTCCATGGTAACCTTACAGAGACTGCTGGCATAAGATGTTGATAATTTACTCCAATAAACAATGAATTCCAAAATACAAAAGATATTAAGAGAAAGATCAAACTAGAGTGTCAATGATACAGGAGCTCAACAGGTCATCAATGCCATAAAAAGCTTTGGACATCTACAAGTAATATTAGCTTTATAAGGGGGTTTTCAAATTTATCACAAACCGACGCAAATAATCAAAACAAAATATTATCAATGCTTTTGACCTTGAACCACAGTTCAGCCATTTGTTTAAATTCCTTATATAATTGCAGCCTATCTGCGCCATCTCAGTTCACGGTTGGGTGAGTACGGATTCTGCCATTGTTATTCATGTATGTAAGGGACTATGGATGGTCACTAATATATGTCCACTTCTTTTCCTTTTCTTTTTGATCAATTATACTGCAGTTTAACAACTCAGTTTATTTACATTAGTTTGTTTCTTTGATGAAGGCTTAACAGCACCACGACAACGAAGGTCAAACTGTGCCTGAGAGGTCAGATCATTCCGAGGTAGGTTTGTTTGTTTGTTTGATAAATGCTTAACGGCACCGTGACAGTGAGGGTCAAATTGTGCCTGAGAGGTCAGATCATTCCAGAGGTAGGTTTGTTTGTTTGTTTGATGAAGGCTTAACGGCACCATGACAGCGAAGGTCAAATTGTGCCTGAGAGGTCAGATCATTCCAGAGGTAGGTTTGTTTGTTTGTTTGATGGAGGCTTAACGGCACCGTGACAGTGAGGGTCAAATTGTGCCTGAGAGGTTAGATCATTCCAGAGGTAGGTTTGTTTGTTTGTTTGATGAGGGCTTAACGGCACTGTGACAGCGAAGGTCAAATTGTGCCTGAGAGGTCAGATCATTCTGAGAGGTAGATAAGGTTACCATGGAGAAATAGGAATAGAGGCATTTTAATTTCTTTCCTAAATTTCAGATATACTGAGAGGTTGAAATAAAATAAAATAAGAGGAGTCTGAGAGAAGTACGGGGACTAACAGCCAGGAAGCTGTTGTTGTAGTAGTTGTTGTAATGAAGGTAAGAGAGGATTTTTGGGCAAGAGTCAAAATTTAAGTTTTTTGCCACTGTTCCACGGACAGCAATTTCTTAAATAATTCTTTTTCAGATCAGATTTCATTGTTCCAACTTTTGGCCGATAACAGGACAAATTCTTTTCTTCAAAATGGGCTTAATTTACAACTACTTTATTGGTCAACTGAAGAGGTGCAGTGGCTCAGTGGTGAGGAGTCATGCATGATATGCAAAAGGTACCTAGTTCGATTCCCGTCATGAGCGCTGCATTGTGTCCTTGAGCAGGGCACTTTACTCTACTTGCTTCAGTCCACTCAGCTATAAAATGAGTACCAGTACTGCTGGGGAGTTATTCTGCGATAGACTGGCATCCTGTGCAAGGGGATTCATGTACTTCATACGCTTGCGCCATGGAAACCGGGAATGAGCGTTGGCTCTATGAGCCTAATGGCTCGGATGGATTTAACTTTATCCAAATTGGTCAATATGTGCAAATATGTCTGTCAGTTATTAGCATTACATGCACATGATGTTGCATCGAGTTATATACGGTCATGCAAGCATCCTTGCATACAGGTATGTGTATTCATGATAACCTGAGCTGACAAGCATCCTTGCATACAGGTATGTGTATTCATGATAAACTGAGCTGACAATTGCAGGCAAGTTGGGAAAAGCTTGAAGGAAATTCTTTTGATGATAATCTTGTTTAACAACATGCACTTTTTCTTAGCAGAAACTAAGCTATTGATCAGTGATGCCACATTGCTTGTGAAAAGAACACTTTTCCACTGGAACAGTGATGTGTGAAAATTCACTGTTCCTGCATAAAATTCACTGTTCCTGCATAAAAAGCACTATTCTCCGAAAATTTGACTCCTGTTGAGGTGGGTTATTTGTGGAAGAGATTGGTGATGGTATTGGTGGGGCTGAAAGATGCATGCTCTGGAGAGTGTGAAGAGATGACAGTCTATGACAATATGTTTGACTGTCAGTTGTTCGTGGAAGTTCTTGCAAAGAGATGGCGAAACTATTAAGATGGTAGTAGTAGAAGTGAGTGTGACCGATTGTAATGCTGACTTCATCTTTATGAGAAAGGTTTGGGGTTGTAGGGCTGGTAGGTATTTTGTGTTGAATGTTGTAGAATTTGTTGGCCTGTGTGTGAGCCTTAGTCATTTTGGCAGTCGTGGTGGAAGAGGGAGGGTATGAGGGGTCTGTTTAGAAGCTGAGTCAGCTTTGTCATTACAAGCATGCGTACATGGCTGGGTATCCAGACCTTTGGCACCATGTTTGGTGGTTACATTGTACATATTCTTATTAGTTCTAAAGCTCACATGTCTGGGCTGGGATGAAGAAGCTGTGGAAGAATTTGCGCCATGTCTGATGAGCTCAGACAAGAACCCTGGATCTGCTGAAGAATAGCCAAGCCCACCCGAAAGATGGTTGAAATACCTAAACAAGAAATATAAAACATGTGTTATGTTATTTTCAAATAGGTTGCACTGACTTGTGCGATTCATTCATTTCTAAAGATATACGGACATGCAGATGATATTTCAGCTGACTTGTAATAAAATCAATCAAAAACTACATAAGTTAAACAAGCTGTCCAAATCGGTTAGCAATTGACCATTTTACACATTTTGTGTCAATTTACCTTCATGATAAAATTTTGAAGAGTGATTGATGTAGTAGTGGTCTGTAAAGGTCAAAGAGAGCCAAGGAGGTCAAAGTAGCATAGAACTAATCAGGTATTATCCTGCCAGCCAAAAATGATAACCTCAGAGATAGGCGCAATTAATATTTTCGGGATCTTAAAAAGTTTTTCAGGGATGGTAGAGAAGGGTAGGTCTTGACTATGCATGTACAAACTGAACAGATCTGCTTCAGAAAAAGTTTCATGGGAACTAATTTACCATGGACCCATGCCAAAATTTGAATCATTCCGTGAGGGTGCACAACACCTTTTTATTTCCGCCTTAAAATAAGGGGCCAATTATTGAGCCTTATTGAAATTACTGTCATCCGAAAGATATTAGATAATACTTTACAGAAAACATCATGAAATACCCCAATTCAATCGAGCTCTGGTACGAAAAGGACCACAAACTATCTAATCACAGGTGTCCGTGGGACAAATTATTAGTTCTGTTCTACCTGTAGTAAGACTAATAGAACAAATGGCGCAAACTAAGGAAAGTAAAAGTAGCATAGGACAGAGTAGGTAGAGGTGCAGGAGAAAAAATAAAAGGTAAATGGACAGGTAGATATTTTTGACCCAGATAAAAGATCATTAAATTCTAAGCAGCAGTCTTTAACAATCATAATCAGATCCCTAGCTTGATTTAAAAAGGAGCAGGGTGCTAGATTTGTTGAGAGGCACATTAATGTGCATGCAAAGGGCTGCTCCTTTTTGCCATGGGGCCAGGGGCTTAAGCCCTGGTGAAGCTCTGGGATTTTAGCTATAATCATACCTCATAATGAAACTATTCTGATTGATAAGGGACCATTCATGAGCCAAACAGGATAATTGCTTACTATTCTATCATTCTGTCCCCATGTAAGGTATTTCATTTATGAGGTTAATTAAGATTATTAAGTTATTAAAGAAATTTTGGAAAAAATGATGAGAGACAGGGCATACCTAAGGGGGAAAAGGAGGCCAATGTAGGGGCGGGGCGGGTGGGCCGCCCCTCTGAAACAGCAAAGCTAGGGCACTGACAATAGTAATTTTAAGTTATGTAGTTCTTAAGTAATGATAAATTAGAATTTGTAACAATTTTCAAAAGTACAAAATTTATGATTCTTTACATTTCTTTCACAAATTTCATACAGCATTTACTCATAAATTGATAAACTTTGATCAGCCAAAACTAAAAAACAATTAGTGTTATTTTCAAAATTTAAAAACTGATTTGCCCAGGTTTTGATACTTGTGATACTTTTTTGATATGTGTCCATAAACCATCAACATGAAAGGAAGAGGTAGTACATTGATGAGGTCTTACCATCAAGAAGAAGGAGATCCCAGATGGCCAGCACCATGTCCCAGCAGGGAAGGGAGGTGTAGAGGCACATGAACCACGGGGTGACAAACATAAGGGGGTTTACATCATGAACCGCCTACAAGATAAAACAAAGTTACATTTGTTACGAATGGAGAAGATGCTGATGATGGTGATGATGGTGACAATGACTGTCTTATGATGCATGCAACATCTCACCTCTACTAATTCGAAAAACCCCTCAAAAGTATTATCGACTTTCAAGCATAGCAGGATAATTTGCAGACACGATTGCATGCCTAACAATCATTAAGTTAGGTTAATCACTTATGTGTGAATTGCGGAGTTTGGAAACTGTATCCTACGACCCTGTGCAAACTCAGAAATCTGCTTTTGTTTCAAAGGATTAGTAGTTCAGGGGTCAAGCAAGTCTGTCTTATATAAAAGAGGACTTAAAAAAAAAATTAGTCAAAAAAGCATTCAAAAATCTTATTCCGTTAAGGAGATATTTAAGTTTAAAGTTTGGTATCATTTGTGTAGAAACGACAGAAATCACACTAGTTGTGACGTCATAGCCTCATATTCTTCATCAAAGTCCTTTATATAGTCTATCATATTTTGTCCTGCAGTTTTGTGGCTTAAAAACCAAGGGATATGTCAAAAAAGTAGTAAAATTGAATCTAGAAAGAGTATTCATAAAATACCACCTGAAGAAAGTTTGAGGGGAAATGATTTAAATAGTGAAAAATTTAAATAAACTTTCTTTAAAATACATTAACAATTGTTAAGAATGTGATGATGACGACACCAAGTTTCCATAGTAGACTTACTACACCAGTCATTTCTACATAGATAAGACAGAGCTTTAAACTCCTTCAAGAATTGAGGTTAAGGATAATGAAGAAAACAGATTTGCATAAGAGAATGCATGTGCATCAAACATTGAAGGGGTCTGCCAAAATTTGCATATTGATATATGAATATTCATAAAACTCCAGCATAGGCATTGCTATAGTTACCACCAAAAAGTACTATATTTATATTACTACTTATCTCTGAACCAAATATCAATTAAAAGGATTAGTTCAGCTGTCATGTTTTTCCATCCTATATGAAAAATGATTTTAAAGGGGAAAACATGGCAAAGAAAGCACTTAAATATCTTATTATGTTAAGGAGATCTGTAAGTTCTGTCTTCTGTATGTAAAGACAATTGAAATCGTACTAGTAGTGAGTATGTGCATCACATTCACAGATTCCTCAAGTCTTAATACTTACCATTTGAAGAATGTTTGAAGAAAGAAAAATCCAATTAGTAAAATGTTGAAAATATTTTTATTAAAATACAATTAAAAAAGATTGTAAACAAAAGTGAGGATGAGTGTGCCAACATTTCAGAGTAGACTTTACACACCAGTCATTTCAGAGTAGACTTTACACACCAGTCATTTTCAGAGTAGACTTTACACACCAGTCATTTCAGAGTAGACTTTACACACCAGTCATTTCAGAGTAGACTTTACACACCAGTCATTTCCAGAGTAGACTTTACACACTAGTCATTTCAGAGTAAACTTTACACACCAGTCATTTCAGAGTAGACTTTACACACCAGTCATTTCAGAGTAGACTTTACACACCAGTCATTTTCAGAGTAGACTTTACACACCAGTCATTTTCAGAGTAGACTTTTTACTTTACACCAGTCATTTCAGAGTAGACTTTACACACCAGTCATTTCCAGAGTAGACTTTACACACTAGTCATTTCAGAGTAAACTTTACACACCAGTCATTTCTACAAAAATTGAGACTTTAAACTTGAATATATTCAAGTATTTTCCGAACCATTCTGTTTCTTTTCAATCCTATTTCATACAGTACCTGCTTGATCACCTGCTTGATCACCTGCTTGATCACCTGCTTGATCACCTGCTTGATCACCTGCTTGATCACCTGCTTGATCACCTGCTTGATCACCTGCTTGATCACCTGCTTGATCACCTGCTTGATCACCTGCTTGATCACCTGCTTGATCACCTGCTTGATCACCTGCTTGATCACCTACTTGATCACCTGCTTAATCACCTGCTTAATCACCTGCTTGATCACCTGCTTGATTACTAGACTAATTTTGAACACCAGCTTCAAGTAATTCTCACAACATATTACAATGAGAACTGGCAATTACAGTGAATCATCGATCTGTTATAACTTTTTTGCATATACGTACTTTCTCAGAAAAGCTACTTACAAAATGTCTGGATAACCTGGGCATCCTTTGTTGCACTAGTTTATGGAAGATCTTAGCGTGTGTCTGAATTCTGGCAGGAGAAATGTAAATAAGAAACATTTGGACAAATTCTAGTATAGCGGTATTACTGTATGGAGTTAATGAAATAAGCTTACTATGGGTTTCATAGTTTAAAATTTGTATTTATGTTTTTTATTCTTGAAAATTTCATTTATAACACAAATATTAAAAAATATATTTTTAGTTACAATTATTTTTAAATGATTTATAAAAGCATGAACAAGTCTAAAGATTTTCAGTTATTTTAATAACGGAATA
Organism: Chiridota heheva; assembly: GCA_020152595.1. NCBI lineage: Eukaryota > Metazoa > Echinodermata > Holothuroidea > Apodida > Chiridotidae > Chiridota > Chiridota heheva. Next base: position 779,819 of record JAIGNY010003830.1, read on the forward strand.
AAACTTTATTACAAGAAACTTATTTTGCCAAAATTGTACCAGATGTAACTTTAACTAACTACATCTCCTAAACTCGGTACTTATAAAAGTGATATAAAACCCTCTGAGCCAGCGCTTATTCTCGGTTTCTTGATGTAAGTGGATGAGAGCACATGACTCCCCCTGGATAGGATGCCAGTCCATCACAGGTGAACTCTTTAGAAGTGCTTGTACTCATTCATAACTGGGTAAACTGATGCAAGTAAAGTGTCTTGTCCAAGGACAAAATGCAGCGCTTGCTAACCTGGTAGTTTTCAAATGCAAGCATGACTCCTTAACCTTATGGGAGGAGGGGCACATTTTGCTGGCAAAAAGATAAAGTCATACATGTTTTCAAACTGATCGCCCTGGTCTCAAAAAGTACTTGCGGTAGCACCTTTACCAGAATTATGTTCACCACCTACAGTAAAAAAAAAAAAAACCTTTGCCCACAATATATCCTTGAAGTTCGCAGTTTTAATTTTTGATTGACAATACAGTTTGCAGCACAATCATTCTTTGAAATATAGCCAGAAGGTCAATGACATATAGTCACTTACTCATATGTCACTTACTCATATGTCACTTACTCATATGTCACTTACTCATATGTCATTTACTCAACATATTATTTGAAGTATAAAAATTACCAGTATCAAATAGGAATAGAAAGTAGAATTGAAAAGGCCAAATTACCTTTTCAGTGAGTTGTCAAAATATCCAGCAAGATACTTTGGTTTTTCAAAGAGTGTCGCCATGGCCCAGAAGCTCTCCTCTTCAGAGTTCATCTGCATCAAAAGTACTCCAGCTATGTAGGACATACCTGATGGGAAAATGCATATGATTAGACATACCTGATGAGGAAAATGCATATGATTAGAGACCTCAGCTATGTAGGACATACCTGGTGGGGAAAATGCATATGATTAGACATACCTGATGGGGAAAATGCATATGATTAGAGACCTCTTACAGAAATGGCGGTCTTGCTTAAAGACAGCTTACCAAGCTTGCAACTGGAACATTATTAAAATCATAAAGCTCACTACTGAAACTTCATCATCATCGTCGTTGTCATCATCATCACCACCACCACCACCACCATCATCATCATCATCACCATCACCATCATCATCAACTTGATCTGCAATCTGTTTATTATATTATCATAATCAATTTCGTGGTCCGTAGACCGAATTGTAGAAGCAGCTTTGACAAAGTGGCACCATGTAGCTTTCTAAATCATACTGCTGGATCTCGTTTGTATTGTATTTCACTTTCTATGCCAGGGAAACCACACATAAATCGCAATGACTTGTTTTCAGTGTGGACCCAATGAATCTTGTCAGGATGGAAAGTGGATGAACACCAGGGTTAACACCCTGCTCTTTCGAGAAGTGTTCAGAGAACCAGGCAGGGAGGGAAACTCCAATCATTGGGACCGACAGCTTTACACCCCCTATGAAGGACAGTGAGCGCCACCCAAGCATTGGCCACATTTCACAAAGGTAAGGAGGGGGGGGGGGGGAGGTGTGTTGCCGAAGACAAACCTCTGCACTTGTTGTCAGTGTATATCGTTCTGCATATCTGTGAAAAAATCGCTGGTTAAATCGCCGTTGGATTCGAACCTCCAGCATTTCAGTCGTACGCTTAGCCATCTGAGCTACCTGCCTCCTGAGCTACCATTGAGGCCTATGTCTTTGGCAATGTCAGTATCAAGCATTTTCCTTCTACAACAGAAGGTTTCCAGAAGATCAAATGAGAGATCGGTTGATCATTTGTGCGCAAGCAGTGTCCAGCAAATTGTAAGCATCTCCATTTTGTCAAGATCAGACTTCCAGATCTGTTCTAGTCTGTTACAAGCTCACTATGCTTGAGCTTTCCTGCATTTAAAATCATGGAATGAGTCGGGTATTGATGAACCAAGGTACTGTATTTGAAATCGTAATACGTTTTCCAGTATAGTACCATTATGCGTTTGGACATTGGAAGGGAAGAATATTCACGAGGAGGGTCTTAGTTTTTCCTACATTGAGATGTAGATCAACACACATGCGGAAAAGTTTCTCTTTATGCCTACCCACACCCGACACCAGAGTTAATCCTAAAAACTCAGGTATGACAATTACCAACTTGACTTCCTGTTCAGTGTATTGTGTTTCCACTTTAAACATTGATTGTTTATCCGCCATTCCCATGCACACCACTGCCAAGTAGCCCAAGCTTATTTGCGTGTGTAAGATTACAGAAAGCCACTGCAGAGTAATCAGGGCACTTTTGTGATTGAAATCACTCATCTGTATTAGGTGTGTTAGTAAGAGAAGATTGTTCGTAAACTGGTGATAAAAATAGCTGTGTAGCGTATGCCTCGCGATATGCCTGAGATGATGTGTGCATTAACTGTGAATGATTGATGGACCATTTCTCCTAAGGAAAGAAATTGCTTCATGCAGTTTGAGGCATCCTCTATACTCTGCAGTACTGTTCCTGCTGAGGCAATTGTTGTTGACCAAAGTGCCTTTTGTCAGCAAAGTCCAGATCATGGAGAAAAAAACTATGAAACTTGTTGAGCTTGCAAAGCAAATATATACTTCTTAGCTAAAGCCATCTGAGCCATCAGGCTCATAGAGCCGGTGCTTACCCTCGGTTTCAATGGCACAAGAGAAGGACAGCACATGGTGCCCCCTGGACGGAATGCCAGTCCATTGCAGATTAATTCCCCAGCAGTGCTAGTACTCATTTTACAGCTGAGTGCACTGAAGCAAGTAAAGTAAAGTGTCTTGCTCAAAGACACAACGCAGCGCTCGCGACAGGAATCAAACCCAGTACCATTTGAATATGAGCATGACTCCTGAACCACTGAGCAGCTGCGGAGGGTGTAACTAACTCAAAGGAAGTGGGTATAAGCTGACTGCAATGTCTCGGATTATTGCAGAAAAAAGGAGGGCATTGTGGGAATTTGTTGCTCCTCTCCAAAATATATATGAATATGAATGGAAAAGAATGGGTAAAATTATATTACAAAATTCAGAAGTATGCCGATTCTGAAATCCCAAATTTGCATAATTGGATTAGGTCTGGAATTTTGGGAAGCTGTAAAATCATAAAGTTGAGTAAATTTCTATTGAAGTGAGAGGCTTCATTGGTTCACTTTTTCTTTATGCCAGACACAAATTTTAGGACTTCTTTCTGAGACAAGAGTTTCCATTATATAAATCTCACTTGAAGTGAGCCAAAAAATTAGTTGGTATTCTTTTCCAACGGCAGAATTTGTTTGCTACCAGTAACAGAACAATGCACGTAGGCAGACAGACAGACGAAGAAACGGATGAACAGTGAAAATGTTATTTCCCCTCTTAATCAACTTCATGTTCTAATGTCCAGGATGAGAAATAGTATCCGGCCAGAAATGTCAGAAACACAGTTTGGTTTTGTTGTAAACAAAGGCACTAGGAATGCAATATTCACACTATCAATGATCATGGAAAGGTGCATAGAAGTACGAAAGATTTATATTTATGTTTCATTGATTACTCCAAAGCCTTTAACAAAGTCAAACATAAAGATCTCTTTAAAATACTCAGTAATTTGAACATTGACGGAAAAGACCTAAGAGTTATAAGAAACCTATACTGGGACCAGGAAGCAGCGATAAGACTTGAAAGAGATTACAGTGAATTTAAGGTAATCTGAAGAGGAGTCAGCCTGAGGCAGGGGTGTATTTTGTCACCAGATCTGTTTATATTTACAGTGAAACAATACTACGTAACATCGACAGTCTTGAGGGGCTTAAAGTTGGAGGCCATAATATAAATAACCTACACTATGCAGATGACACGGTACTTATAGCAGAGTCAGAAGAAAAACTGCAGTCTCTTCTGGATAAAGTTGTAGAGGAAAGTGAAAAGAGAGGGCTGCCTCTAAATGTAAAGAAAACAGAATGTATGGTGGTTTAAAAAAAAAGCTATAAACCCATTATGTAGTATTGGAAGCCAAGGAGAAATAATTAAACAAGTACAAGAGTTTTAAGTACTTGGGCTACACACCAACATCATATAGTTGGTGCATTAATGAAATTGGAAAATGCATTGCAATTGCCAAAGACATGTTTACAAAAATAAATCCAATTCTGAAGAATAGAAATATTGGAATTGACACGAAAGTTTGTGTCTTGAAGGCATATGTATGGTCTACTCTTCTCTATGGCTGTGAATGCTGGACAATTTACCATTGACATCAAGAAAAGATTAGAAGCTATGGAAATGTGGTTCATTAGGAGAATGTTGAAAATATCTTGGACAGAAAGGAAAACAAATGATGATGTCCTGATAGTTTCAGGCATGGACAGGTCCCTACCCAACGCCATCAGAAGGAGACAGATGGATTTTTTCGGGCATGTTTATCAAGAGGGTGGGTTGGAACAGCTTGCAGTATGTGGGAAAATTGAGGGCAAAAGAAGCAGAGGAAGGCAGCGACTTAAATATGTCCAAAGCTTAAACAACTGGGCAACCAACAACAGCCTAAGTAACAATAAGTTTATGCATTTAGCTTTAAACAGAAGTGACTGGAAGGCCATGATCGCCAATGTCTGTTGCAGACTCGGCACCTAGAGAGAAAGAGAATCAAGTTCATTGGCAAGGGGATAAGAAGGTTCTGTTGGAATTGGTTGCTCCCCTGTAAAATATATGTATGGAAAACAATGCATGAATTTAAATAACAAACTACAGAAGTATGCTGATGCTGATATCCCAATTTGCATTCTTAGGTCTGGAAATTGGGGAAGTGAATTAATGCAATATTGTCAATGTTTCCAAAAGATTTTAAACATTTTTAGTAATAACACTTCTACTTGTTGCAGCTTATTCACTACTTTCTGTACCTTGACAATATCCAACATCTGAGTTGTACAGAGCATAGACAGCGAGTAATCTAAGAAGTGAAGCCCTGCCTTCTTTGCCTTCAGCAGTATCATTATGAAACATCTGATGAGATGGAAAGGATCGCTCTGTATTAAAAGATATAGATGAGACGGAGAAAAATATGCAAACGTGAAATAAAGTCCAATTCTGAGAAGAAGAGATTTTATTTGGAGTTGTGATTGGTTGGTTGGTGGGGTTTAACGGCGCCATGACAACGATGGTCAAGATGTGCCGGAGAGGTTAACTTAAGAAAAACTCAAAGGTGATAGTGTGCTGTGCTGAGGGATGGAGGGGAAGGGGGAGGGGGGTAAGATGGAGATCAGATGTTGTTGCAGTCATTGATGTGATGAATAAAGGAGATAATTCTTGAGGTGGCCTCTTTTTGAGGTGGCCTGTTTTTAAAGTGGCCTATTGTGGAAGAGATCAGTGGTCATTTATTTGAGTTGTGGTTGATCAAATTCCCAAGAATTCTCAAAAGCACCAGCAAAAAACCGAATTTCATTTTTTACTTCTTATCAAAAAGACAGAATGACAAGAAGGTAAATCAAGAACTGTCGGAAGGGCAATATGCTCGACTATTCAAAGCTAGTAAAGAGAATGGGCTTATAGAGGGAAGTATATACAGAAATAGGGTAGCAGGGGCAGATGATTTCAAATTACTTCAGCTTTGAAAGATGCACTTACATTTCATTTGCACTACAAGCTTCAAAATATCTTTGAGTTTTCCAAGATATTTTAAGACAAAAAAAGCTCAAGGTTACCTCGCCCAGTAACTCAGAAAACATGTCAAACCTAGCAGTCTTTATAACTACAACACCTCTTTTAGTTCTATCAATTGAATAACAAAGGAAGGACAGGCCTTGACTTGCCAATGTCAATGAAAGAAAGCCATTCAACCCCCTTTCCAACATGTTAACTCCCCCAACCCTTACACATTCCTAGAACTACATCCTGGATTGCAATACAACTTCCAATTTAAGAAAATATGTGTCCAGCAAAGTCAAGCAGCATGAAAAATGTACAATAACATTAAAGCAAAGTTAAGCGAAACAAGAGATACCATATAGAAATATTTTCATTGCTATGCAAATAGGTTAATCATCATGCACATACAATCCCCCAATAATGCTCAACTAAATAGTACCAATGCCATCTACCACTGAACCAAATAGCAAGTTATTATCTCAGGTTAAATAGTTTATACACAAGTCTATTGTTATGCAAATAACCTATTTAATATGCACATTACACCTCACCACTAAGTGTAGACAATGCTCTTTACATATATGATCATTTGTGTAAAACAAAATCCTCACATCCACTTTAATTTAAGAGATATCATAGATACAAATATTTCCATATTTATGCAAATGAGCTAATTAGTATGCACACACAACCCCTAATCATGCTCACTTGAACAGTACCCCTATGCCATATTACATAAATGTACATTAATCATAACGTAAGTTATGGAAACTTAGCCAAAATCTTTAATCAAAACTTTATCCTGACAAATAGTAGAATAGTAGAATTACTATTATTTAGAATAGTAGAATTGCTATTATTCGAATAGCTGAGCTAAAAAAATCAAATTTTTTGTTTTCTTTTGTGAAAAGAACTTACAGGTCTGTGAAAAAGGGGTGAGATGGGGGAAAACAAGGAAAGGGTTGCACACCTCTCATAAAAACGCTAAGAGTTTATTTCTTCTGTTGCAGAACAATTCCAAACTCCGTAGAAGACAAGAACCTTAAAAAATAGGTCTTCACTTACCCACATCAACTACAATTTGTCTCAAAGTCAAAAGGGGGACCAGGTGTTTGATATTTGGTGGAACATGGCGTCCACTTTCATCCTCACACTTTTCAGGTTCATTCATGTGATTAGACCAGAGCTGAAACCCCTGAGGATTTCCAGATAGAGTATATTCACTGACGCCGAGCTCAACGAGCTGCATTCGAAATGCCCGCACACATTCCTGTTGGATGAGAAAACATGATGATTAACATGATCAATTATTGTTAAAAGGTAAGTTAATTAGAGTGGGCTACTAGGTAAATTGCAAGTTTAGGCAAATCAATTCAAAGTACATTGACATTTATAGAGATGCAGTGGCTAAGTGGTTAAAGAGTCATTTTCGTATGCAAAAGGTACTGACTTCGACTCCCGTCACGAGTGTTGTGTCCTTTTGAGCACTACACTATTTGCACCTGTTCACTCAGATGTAAACTAGTATCAGCATTGCTGGAGAGTTGACCTACAAAAGACTGGCATCCAGTCCAAGATGAGGCATGTACATTACTCTCATCCGCTTACGCCAACGAAACCGGGATAAACACCGGCCTGATGAGCCTTCATGGCTTGAGTATGGATTGACAACCAAACTACGAAAACATCTCATTATAATTGGTGGAAAACTGACAAAGTTCATAGCTGTTTTAAGGTTTTGTAACTATTGCAACATAAGAAGTTTAGGGCAGTCTTCTGACTCCTCCCCAGCATTTTATGTGAAGTGACTGCCTTATAAGCACCATCTTTTACTGTATCCATACACCTTTAACTATTCTAACATTGGCATTCTGATGAAACATATAACTCCAACAGAGAAAGAGGTAGATACAGGGACAAGCGAAGTCAAGAGGTAGATACAGGGACAAGCGAAGTCAAGAGGTAGATACAGGGACAAGCCAAGTCAAGAGGTAGATACAGGGACAAGCGAAGTTAAGAGGTAGATACAGGGACAAGCCAAGTCAAGAGGTAGATACAGGGACAAGCGAGTCAAGAGGTAGATACAAGGACAAGCGAAGTCAAGAGGTAGATACAGGGACAAGCGAAGTCAAGAGGTAGATACAGGGACAAGCGAAGTCAAGAGGTAGATACAGGGACAAGCGAAGTCAAGAGGTAGATACAAGGACAAGCGAAGTCAAGAGGTAGATACAGGGACAAGCGAAGTCAAGAGGTAGATACAGGGACAAGCGAAGTCAAGAGGTAGATACAGGGACAAGTCAAGTCAAGAGGTAGATACAGGGACAAGCGAAGTTAAGAGGTAGATACAGGGACAAGCCAAGTCAAGAGGTAGATACAGGGACAAGCGAGTCAAGAGGTAGATACAAGGACAAGCGAAGTCAAGAGGTAGATACAGGGACAAGCGAAGTCAAGAGGTAGATACAGGGACAAGCGAAGTCAAGAGGTAGATACAGGGACAAGCGAAGTCAAGAGGTAGATACAAGGACAAGCGAAGTCAAGAGGTAGATACAGGGACAAGCGAAGTCAAGAGGTAGATACAGGGACAAGCGAAGTCAAGAGGTAGATACAGGGACAAGTGAAGTCAAGAGGTAGATACAGGGACAAGCGAAGTCAAGAGGTAGATACAGGGACAAGCGAAGTCAAGAGGTAGATATAAGGACAAGCGAAGTCAAGAGGTAGATACAGGGACAAGCGAAGTCAAGAGGTAGATACAGGAACAAGCGAAGTCAAGAGGTAGATACAGGGACAAGCGAAGTCAAGAGGTAGATACAGGGACAAGCGAAGTCAAGAGGTAGATACAGGGACAAGCGAAGTCAAGAGGTAGATACAGGGACAAGCGAAGTCAAGAAGTAGATACAGGGACAAGCGAAGTCCTTGCACAGATGAACGAAGGAATATAAACCCGAGAAGGGATCATTTTGGTCTTTAGTTTTAGTTGTTTAATACATTTTTGTGCAGAGTTTAGACTGCAATGAGTTAAGAATGTTTGCAATGAAAGAAGTACGGAGATACATGATGTTATTACTTTAATAGGATGCTATTATAGTAAATTCATCTTACTATCTTTATGTTTGTTTGTTTGAGGAGGGCTTAACGGCACCACAACAGCAAAGGTCAAATTGTGTCTGAGAGGTTAGATCATTCCAGAGGTAGGAAGGAGACTAAACAGGGGGAGATTGAGAGAAACATGAGAACTAAAAGCTGGGATCGAGAGAGGTGTATGGGTGAAAAAATAATGTAGAGAGAGAGAGGGGGTGGGGAAGGACTAAATATGGTTGTAGAGGGAAGCATGTATCTTTATGTATATACGAGTTACTTAGATTTTAACATTTTGTTTTCAATGAAAAATAGTTTTTGTTTAGTTGTAGTTTAAATCGAGGGCATGTTCTTTTTAAAGGGTAAAGTTATGTATGTAGCACCATCTTTAACTGTATCCATACATCTTTAACTGTATAGCTTATACTGATTGGTTTAAAGTTACCTGCCTATCAGCGCCACCAAAGGTATATGACATGAAGTGACCCATTGCAGCACAGGTTTATCACATTCCATATCATTCCATAAGTTAACCCATTTGCTTTACGTTTCATTCCTTTTGTTGCCCTCAGTTAAGCTTTTTTCTGGTTGAATGTATCATACCTATAATGTAAAGATAGGTCACTTCTAATTGGGGAGACTTTCTGAGTAGTTGAGGAGTGAAGAATTGGTAATATATCCCAGCAAAAACATGATGAACTCCTGTATTATTTGTGTTTTACAATCCGTTCAGATGCACCTACCTATTATAATATAACTGTCCTTAACAAGAAGTATTGTCTGCCCTGCAAACATCATTTTTTTTGCATATGTTGAAAAATAATAAATCTTCAAATGGTCAGTATAGCCAGACTCCTAGCTTGATTTTAAAAAGGGGCATGGTGCTAGATTTGCTGTGGGGAACATTAATGTGGGCACAAAGTGCTGTGCCTTTTCGGCATGGGGTCCAGGGGCCACTTAAGGCTTAAGTTCCTGGTGAAGCTCTGGGATTTAAGCTATAATCATACCTCAGAATGAAACTATTCTGACTGATAAGGACCATTCATGAGCCAAACAGGACAATTTCTTACTATGTTATCATTCTGTGTTCTGTATCCATGTAATGCATTTCATTTAATTTAAGATTAATTTTTTTTTTTTTAAATTTAAAAAATGTTTACAATTTTTTTCTGATTAGGGGCAGGGTGGACCAAAAAGTGGTAAGGTGGGCCACCCCCAGAAACAGCCAAGCTAGGGAACTGATAATTATACACTGATTGCTATTTAAAGCTGTTCTACTCAGAATTCAGTGGTGGAATCCTTAGTCTTCAGTGGTGGAATCCTTAGTCTTCAGTGGTGGAATCCTTAGTCTTCAGTGGTAGAATCCTTAGTCATCAGTGGCGGAATCCTTAGTCTTTATTGGTGGAAACATTAGTCTTCAGTAATGGAATACTTAGTCTTCAGTGGTGGAATCCTTAGTCTTTATTGGTGGAAACCTTAGTCTTCAGTGGTGGAATCTTTAGTCTTCAGTGCTGGAATCCTTAGTCTTCAGTAGTGGAATACTTAGTCTTCAGTGGTGGAATCCTTAGTCTTCATTGGTTGAATCTTTAGTCTTCATTGGTGGAATCCTTAGACTTCAGTGGTGGAATCCTTAGTCTTCAGTAGTGGTATCCTTAGTCTTCAGTGGTGGTATCCTTAGCCTTCAGTGGTGGAATCCTTAGTCTTCAGTGCTGGAATCCTTAGTCTTCAGTGGTGGAATCTTTAATCTTCAGTGGTGTAATCCTTAGTCTTCAGTGGTGAAATCTTTAGTCTTCAGTGGTGGAAACCTTAGTGTTCATTGGTGGAAACCTTAGTCTTCAGTGGTGGAATCCTTAGTCTTCAGGGGTGGAAACCTTAGTCTTCAGTGGTGGAATCCATAATTAAAAAGCTACCTATAACCATATACCAACTAACCAAAATGCCTTCCTACAGCTATCTCTGATGTTCTTTATGGTCTTAAATGTCAATATTTTATTGTGCACAAGATATACAGAAAATATTTCATTTGTCTATAAAGAATATCTGAAACAAAAAAACAAAAAAATAGAAAACTGTTTTGGGTACCTAAAGTTTATTTGTTTGTTTGATGAGAGTTTAACGGCCCCACAACAGCAAAGATCAAATTGTGCCTGAGAGGTTAGATCATTCCAGAGGTAGGAGGGAGAGTAAACAGGGGGAGATTGAGAGAAACACGAGAACTAAAGACATGTAGGTGAAGATTTCTGCAGTATTTCTACTGTACCTGGTAGGAAAACGAAGAAGTTTTCTGAATTTGTTCGCATCCTAACAGAGACTTCCAAAGCTGTGGTCGACTAGCATGGGGGATCCCCCTCCGCAATAAATTTCTCAATTTGCCAGGATTCTTAACGTGAGACTCGGGCCATGCATTCAGGAACCTTTCCCAGTTCTGGACGTGATCTTCAGATAAAGAAATGGACAGCTGATCCCTGCAAATATTATCAAAGAAGAAAATATGTAAATTAATGAAAATTATCCTCAAACTTGAATACTAAACTGATTTTGAGTGTGGGCTACGGCATAGTATGGAGTGTGGGCTATGGCATAGCATGGAGTGTGGGCTACGGCATAGCATGGAGTATGGGCTACCTAATGCTTACGTGCGTGTTACATTTTTGTCAAGACAGAAAATGTTCCGAAACTTTCTTTTTGAACAAAAGATGTGTATCCTTTTAGGAAAGCAATTGAGTTATTACGATATTTACAAGGTGTATTAAACAAATTCAAGTTGCATGAGCTGATTAACTATTTTCAGGTTAAAATATGGAAGTCTGACTTCATATCGAAAATCAAGTTGCACAGAATTTCTGGAAAACTTTTTCTTGAAAGCACACATTGAAGCACATTGACTTTGCTGAAGCGTGTAAAATATTTGTATGTATGTAATCGTTCATACTCTAAATCAGAGATTCAGAGCGACTTTGGGTTTAAAGATTCGTACTGAAAGGGCTAACTCTAACAAATCGTAATGGGCTACCGTACAGCACAAGTGTCATACAAAAATATATATATATATATATAAAAACATTTACAACGGTAGGTATTGGCATTCATGTTTTTAATGGGTGTTTGGATTTTAGTGAGTCAATATTACCAGAGTGTGGCCGATAATTTCGTGAAACCGGTTCGTACGCTGTACAGTATCATTACAACTTCAAGTTCAAGCTGTCTATTTTCTTGACTGTAAAACACTTACGTTTGACAACATGTGCATTGCTCTTTAGTTTCATCTTCCCCTACATAAAACTTGTGACGATTGAAGGTCTGCATTGCAAATTATAAAAACAATTAAAAGATGGAAATTTAAAAGAGGAAAATTTCATTGGAACAAAACAGTCCAAAAGAATTCAAAACTGCCGGTAAGGTGTACTGCACCTTTATAAATCGCAACCATATACGCCCTGAGACTATCAAAAATTATTTTCAAAAGAGCTGCATGCTCCGTTAGATTATTACAAAATCATAAATATTAAATGAAACTGAAAAGACAAAACTAAAGTTATTCCAAATTTTTCAACTTCGCAATCCATCCCAATATATCCAAAAATATTAAAAAACTATCCTTCTTACGTGCGAAATCATGACAAATTTGAGACACTTTTTGAGAACTCCCATGTGCTCTAGAAATTAAATTCCTAGTTTGTATTAGCAAATTCAAGTTAAATCAAACTATTAACACTTAATCATGATAAAATCTGTTAAATGTGGTGAGAATACAAAGCCAAAAATATGTTGAATGTTATTTGGTCATTTTTTAATTAGCTATGTCATTAAATTTGATATAGGGCTGCAAGCAAACGATTGTTTTAAGTCTAACATTGCTTTCAGAATTACTTTCAAATTTTCCCCGATTTTGCACCAAAGCAGGAATATTTTTGAATTATTTGCAAGGAATGGATTGCTAAGGTATTTATACTGCAGCTTTAAGGGTTTAATGATGACGAGAGTTTTTAAATAAGAATCAAAATTAAGCAATTTGTTTAGGATTTTCCTATGCAGCCTAACACTAATGACCCCAAAGATTGGAATTATGAGGGTGGCTTTAGAGATGGTTCAATTACGTATGAATGTGGCCTAAAACTCATGTTTCCAGAATCATGCATCTTTAGAAACTTGTGGAACTTCAATGCCAAGAACAGAAACGTACACACATCGGACTCAGTGTAGACTGGCTGACTGATATGGATGCTGCAGCAGTCCATATGTTCACCGATGTCCACAATGCATATATTTCTGCTACATATATATATATGACCAAAATCTAGTGCTGGTTCACGAAATTACCTCCGCCACTTACCTATGTAATTAGCAAAAACAGTACAAATAAATCAATGGTTTTCAATTGTTATATTGTATGGGGGCCATGGCTTCGTGCACTTGTTTAAATGATCAGTATTTATTATATTTAGACTCCTACAAGTCAATCTGCCACAGCTTTTCTTTCTAACTAGTAAACTGGGTTATTGTTTTTTTTTTTAAATTATCATCGCAGCAAATGGTGAGGGGAGTGGCCTTCCTTCTTCTTTTTTTCATAATATAAATATGTATATATATATATATATATATATATATATATATATATATATATATATATATATATATATATATATATATATATATATATATATATATATATATATATATATATATATATATATATGTAAATATATATATATATATGTATATATATATATATATATATATATATATATATATATATATATATATATATATATATATATATATATATATATATATATATATATATATATATATGTATATATATATATATATATATATAAATATATATATATATATATATATATATATATATATATATATATATGTAAATATATATATATATATATATATATATATATATATATATATATATATATATATATATATATATATATATATATATATATATATATATATATATATATATATATATATATATATATATATATATATATATATATATATATATATATATATATATATATATATATATATATATATATATATATATATATATATATATATATATATATATATATATATATATATATATATATATATATATATATATATATATATATATATATATATATATATATACATGTATATATGCATATATCTATTTTGATATAGATTAAAGACAATATTGACACTATTGAAATTGACAGTTTTGAACTCTGCGATGAACTCCACTGTGTTGATGTGATTTTTGATTCCTTAACACCAATATCTGCACATCATGATGTTCGCAAACTGGTTATATCTTCTAAAAGTTTGAGTTGTATCCTCGATCCAATACCAACATGGCTGCTTAAGGACTGCCTTGAATCACTTCTCACTGTGCTTACAATATTAATGAATTTATCTTTCAGAGATGGTGCAGTACCTAGTAGTTGGAAAATGCAACTATTGTCACTCTGCTAAAGAAAGCAGGATTGGAGTGTTCATTTGCCAACTACAGACCTGTGAGTAATTTAACCTTCGTATCAAAATTGGTCGAGCGGGCGGTAGTTGACCAGATTGTTTCTCACTGCTTACAACATGCTCCCCTTCCAGATTGTCAGTCTGCTTACAGAAAAAAGTTCAAAAACTACTCCACAGAGACAGCCTCGATGAAAATTCACAGCGATATTATCTTAAATATGGACAAACAACGATGCACACTCTTGTTATTTTTGGATCTGAGTGCGGCATTTGATACCGTAAACCACAGCACTCTCCTCAACACACTTGACTCTCAGTTTGGAATTGCTGGTGACATCCTACAATGGCTCATATCCTATCTATCGTCTAGAAAGCAACATGTTTTTGTTAAAGGTGCTAGATCCAAAAACTTTCCGTTGGACTGTGGCGTACCTCAAGGCAGCTGCTTGGATCCCATATTATTCTTGTGTTATGTTTCTTAACTCTTCAGTATTTTGTCAAAGCATATCCCACAAGCCCATAGTTATGCTGATGATACTCAGCTTTACTGCTCATTCACTGCCGGCTCTATCTCAGAGAAAGAGGCAGTCGGGGCAATGCTATCTCTTATTGCTAAAAGAAGGTCTTGGATGGTCAAGAGTAATCTCATGATCAATGACTCCAAGACTGGATTTCTTCTAATTGGCACTCGTCAGTAATTAACTAAAGCTGGAGTCCAATTCATCAAAGTGGTGATGCTGAAATAAAACCATCTGTTAGTGTAAACAAATTGGGTGTTTATTTGGACAATCACATGTCTATGAATAAATATTTATATTGGGAAAGTTTATTCCAAAGCTTATCACGGTTTTTTATAACATTCGTCAGATTGCCAAATATCTTAATGTAAATTTCATGAAAACCCTTATTAATGCTTTTGTTATAAGTCACATTGATTATTGTAATTTACTTCTTGTTAGACTACCTGATTATCAACTTTACAGAATTCAAAAAATACCTAATGGTGCTGCTCGGTTGATTTTCTGACTACCAAAATTTTCTCACGTTAATGCTGTTTTGAAGTCCCTTCACTGGTTACCAATCAAACAAAGTATTGATTATAAGATTATTTTACAAGTTTTCAAGTGCATTAAAGGCCTTGCTCCAAAATATTCATGTGAAATGGTAGTTGAAAAACCATCCCGCTATGACTTTCGTTTCAAGTCTCTATTTGTTCCCCGTATTAAGCATAACACTCTTGGCGAAAGGGCCTTTGCTTATAAAGGTCCTTGGTTGTGGAATTCACTCCCAACTGAACTCAAATGTATTAATAATGTATCCCTGACCTCCTTCAAAACTAAGCTTAAAACTTTTTTGTTTAAAAAGACATTTATCTAATGTGCAGCTTCATCCATTGTATTTTTATCTATGTTGTCATTTCTGTATTCTTACTCTTGTTTTCGTATCTAATTTTCTTGTATGTAAAGCGCTTTTGAATGTTTTTACAAAATTAGCGCTTATAAATTTATGTAATATCATTATTATTATCATTATCTTGTGTGTTTTTAAGGAAATAAAGCTCTGTTTATTATGCATACTTATGTTGTATATTGTTGTATATTATTGTGCCTAAGCGGAGGGTTTCGTATACAACGGCGGACCAAAGTACTGGGTACTTCCCCTAATACCCCTCTGCAATATTGCAGATATATTACCAAAAACTTTTCTTGCAAAGCGCATATCAATATTGAATAGGGGTGGAAGGGGAAAAAGTGCCAAAATTTTGTCCCTGATTGTAGCCCTAGTTATACTTCCAAACGGGACAAATCAATATTGAGAAGAAAAAAGAAACTGTAAAAGGCCTAGACTCACTGATCAGAAATCACAGAGGCAGCCGGGAAGGGGGAGAGTCGCAAACGCGGAAGCTGTGGGTTACATTTCACTACTCTTGGTTTCAGGATATTTACAACACTTTTCGTGATGAACAGATGAATTCAAACTGAATTTTAAAGCAAGCATTTATTTTCGAACATGAAAACGTTCATTCTTGATAATTTCCGTGCTCTTTCCTGATTTAATACAAGACAAGGCTCATGGTCTCTGATAACCTTAAAGGTTCATAGACGTGTAAAGCGACAGCGGCTAAATTGCTTTAAAAGTCTATCATTTTAATTCTTTGAAGTGGCAGAGTCCCCATCCAATATAAAACTCGGCCTATATGAACATACTTTCCTAATCAGGGAATTTGAGTGACTATAGAATCAGAAAAGAAATTTAGTAGAAATTTTTAGTTGTCTGCCAGGTCATACATAACAAATTTTGCATCATTTAAAATTTCATCAAACTTTGATCAGCCATAAGTAAAAAATTAAAAGTGCTATTTTCAATATTCAAATACTGAGTGCCAAGATTTTAATATTCTTTTAATCAATATATCAATCTACATTTGTATAGAACATAACCACATTTTCAGATATAACGTTATCATATGGTTCATTATTTAGACCCCCTTCCTCTACCCCCTTCTCTTCACCCGTCCGTCGCGGGTCATACTCATACCCTTTGGTATTTTTACATCAAAAGTCACGCTCGAGCTATAACATTCCCGTTGAAACAGGGCCCTTTCAAAATTGAAACAGGGTCCTTTTAAAATTGTAACAGGGCCCTTTCAAAATTGAATGGGAATTAAAGATTAAGTCAGTACGTCCATGACTCAACCAATATTCGTATCCCATGCATGCAAGCACCCGTTCGAACCAGGGCTTCCGCCGGGCTAGGTCTCGTGGACAACAATTGGACTTCCGCGCAATTTTGGACGACGTGGTAAATTACAACTAGCACCGTACTGCTGCTGTAGTCTTTAGCTAACAATATTCTTCATGACATACATAGGCGGAATTTGGAGCGCAATAGGGCATTTGTTCCCACACTTTTAAGCCAACTTGCCAAGTACAGAGTTTGCTCTGTTGGTGACGTTGTGTACATGTTTATCCCATCTGAGTTTATGATCAATTTCAACACGTAGGTACGGGTGGGAGTTGACATGTTTTAGCGGCTGGTTGCACAAGGTGTAATTTGGTGATTTCTAGCAATTTCTATGAGATATTTAGAAGATGTAGCATTTAGATGGGTTAAAATTCATGTGCAAGTTAATTTGCTATTGTTCAATTATCTCAATTTGTTCGTGCTAAAATATTGACACGCGTACGTTTTAAATTCCAAAACACATATTTGTCCGCCAACCAGTAAGTCTGAAGTTTGCTTTGATCAATGTTCCAAATGCATTGCTTATAGTTTGAGAAGGAGCTTTACATTTTTAGATTGGAACTACATAATACCAGAGCCTTGCACTAAAATGAAATTTGTAATATACATGCACTACCTGTAGAATCAAGGCCCAAGAACAATTTCATGCGCCCTCTCTCTTTTATTACGGTTTATCCGGCTTACAATCTGTTTCAAGTATGTACTCAAAAATAACAACCGAAATCTGAATAATCTGCCGATGAAATATATCTGTACTTTAGAATGATCATCAAGATATATTTTCCTATTTTTCTGTTGATTTTTTATATCAATTAGAAGATTCTATCATTTACTAAAAGAAGAATCAATTTGCCTTCTCGAGATTTAACTGAACTGAGCTCTTGCCCAGTAATGCTAATGTTATTGTACAGGGTAGCCTAACGTTACGCTTTAGGATTTTGCACTAGCCAGATTTTTTTCTGGGTGATAATTACACACTGCTGATATTAATAAATAAATTAAAGAGCTTTCATATATTTTTGTCAACACACAAAATGTCCAGGTTACTTCTCACTTTAAACTGGTGGCAGATATATCAGTTCAGAGTTTGACACACCTGACAGTGATATTCCATTTTAACGTTAGGCGAAACTAAACGTTGTACGTAGGCCTACTCAGTACTCTGTACATTATTACAATTTTATCGTCTGGATCGTATGGGTTACATTTCAGGCTACAGTCAATGAATAGATCCTAGCTCATAATCTTGTGTAGCTTACTTCATTTTCGTTAGTTGGACAGAGAAGTATTTTTCACAAGAATGTTGAACATTTTATGAAGATGATTCAAATTGAGATAAGCAAGAATATGCTATGGTTGTGGCATAGGCCTAATTTCTCGGGGTGGGAAAAATTTTACGAGGTGGGGAAAATTTCTCTAGTTTGGAAATTCAGGTTTTGATCACAAGGCAATGAATTTCATACCTGGAAACCAGCCATTCAGTGTTGCATGACATTGTGTATGGGCTCTTTCTCTTTGAAAAATATTGATTTGAGCATATCCCCATGAAATTATGTTCAAAGGTTGATGTGTTGTGTTTGGTGCATGTCTGTATTTGCTGCCTGCGATTGCGAATTGTCGCCATCCACTGATTTGGATGGTTGGCAGCTGTACAGAATGTAAAATTTGCATTCGACCTAGGCCTTGGCCTACACTGTCAGTTTTGGGAGATGGGCATAGGCCTAAATATTATTTGCTGAGATAATTTTTAAAAGCATGTTTCCACATCACAATTAGGGGTGAAAAATACAGGAGTCTTGCCGAGTTCCCGTAAGGGAGGATCATGAACAAACGAACAAACAATTTACTATAATGTTAGGCCTAGTAATAGTATCATCAGAGATAGATGCACTTGTCACTTGTGTGACTCACCTCTACACCAGGGTTGGAAAAACTGCTCGTCATAGGCGGGTAACAGAAAATTGTGGCAAATACAAATATTATAATATACTGTGGTACACGCCACACTTAATTTGGTCGCCAAGTTTGGCGGTTACTTTTTTTACATTTTTTCAACCCTGCCCTACACCCCCGGTCAAGGCGAGTCATTGCATCAAGGTGGGTGACCGAAACATAAATGTCGACACACCCCTCAGCCACTTGGTGACTGACATTTCTTCTGAAATGACTTTTCTCAAATCACTCACCTCTGTACAAAGTCAATAGGCCTAGGTCTGAAGAAAATTGACTCACCCCAGAGTCACTCTGGTGACTGACAATATGGTAGATTAACACACATGTGATTCAGTTTCAGATGTCAGTGACTCACATTTTGACTGACATTGGCGAGGGCAGTGGTAAGTCATATAACTGACAAGTGCATAAAGCTTACAGCTTTTATTACGATAGTGACACAAATGAGCTCTTGGATCAGATTTACTCCGATCTAGACCTTCAGGCAGCAAGCCTTTCATCCAGAATTCATCATACCGTATTTTCTCTAATAAACGCCCCCGGGGCGTTGCATTTGGAAAACAGGGGGGCGTTTATTCGAGGGTAAAGTATGAAGAACAAAATGTAACTTACAAAAGAACGGCAATTTCTTTTAGGCCTATGATATTAGTTTCTTCAAGCGATTTTTGTGTTTTTAGCATTATTGTGCATGGATTATTAATGGAATATACTCTTTGCATATTTTCCACTTGGTTACGTTCGACTTACAGCCTTTTCAAGTCACATTCGTAAGTTAAACGTGACGTTGTTACATCCTGAAAGTATGAAAAATGACGGGGGTTTATTAGAGAAAATACGGTAGGTAAAAGTCCAAAAATTACATTCTGCACACAAAATTAATTTCCTTGGGCAAAAAAAAATTAAAACCATGTGCCCGCATCACTTTTCTTATTGGTTCGGGTGATAAGCTAATACTTTTTTACATGCCTAAAGCATGTGAGTTGAATGGGAAATTCCAATATTTTTGCAATATTTTGGCTTAGATTTTGAAATTGCTGAAAATAATTGCATGACCCCTTAATTTGTGCTGTCATGACATATCGCAATATCTCATTTCCCATGACATGAAATATGCCTCTCGTGACTTATCGCAATACTAAAAACTAATACTCAACTAAGAAAATTTTGCGCAACTAGGCTAGGCTGCTTGGTACGTTACAATTCTAACATTACGGTACTAAATCTAAAAGTCTAAGTTTAGGCCATTAAAAACGTGCAAAATAATCATGAAACATAAAAAACAATTAATTAAAAATTGTGCTCCATCACCACACACTGGCACGTACCAATGTAAGTTGGCAAAAAGGACGAAAAATTGGTACAGAATGTGCCACTCTGGCTCTCACTTTGATGATTCATGGTCACGGCTGAATTACCAAAACATGCGTGTTGAAGTAATAGTCACGCGATCATGTCGTCTACTAGATCTGCAAATCACTTTTTCTTGCATTCATCATATCATTGAGTAAATTGTAACTCCATGATCATATACAGTAGCGTTAGTGATATTAACAATTTGTATCGTGAGTTCATTTTCTTGAAAAGAATCGCGACATGCAATATATCGCAATATTTTTCTCCACAATATTCGATACGTAATAGAGCCATGTCGTGACAGCACTACCTTTAATATGTACTCCTAGTATATTATGTTAGCTCTGCATTGGCATTGAAAGGAGGAGACCTTAGTTTTAATAGGAATCCTTAAAAATTTCTGCCATTTTGCCTGATTTTTGGTCCAAAATTACTATATCGTGTTGGGACGGAAATGTACTTTGATAACTTTGATTTCATTAACAGATTTTTTCCTGATATGATCACATATTACCAGATCTTTAATCACTTCATCTCTCCTGCACCTTCTCTCTGGAACAATCTACCATCTTCAATTCGTAATGCACCGTCTGTTAATTCTTTCAAAAGTTTTAAAAACTCATTTCTTCTTCAGTTATTTAAACATTTTTAATTATGTGTTATTGTTGTGATCTTCCTGGTTAAGCGCTTTGAGTTGATGCCTTAGCAAAAAGTGCTAAATCGATGCTTATTATTGTTATTATTATTATTGTTATTATTATCATCATCATTATTATTATTATTATTATTATTATTATTATTATTATTATTATTATTATTATTATTATTATTATTATCATTATTATTATTTATTATTATTATTATTATTATTATTATTATTATTATATTATTGTTATTATTATTGTTGTTATTATTATTGTTATTATTATTATTGTTATTATTATTATCATTATTATTATTATATTATTGTTATTATTATTATTATTATTATCATTATTATTATTATTATTATATTATTGTTATTATTATTATTGTTATTATTATTTTAGGAATTGGTTTCAATCAGGGTCGGATAATCCACTCGTCAAAAGTTGTGGGGAGTAGAAATATAATAATCGAAGCTGTATAAAATGATTGGCGAGTGACTTTTGTTGTATTTTCACATCCCTGATTTCAATCATATTTAAAACATGAGAATACATTCTATGCAGGACTGACTCTTTATTAAAAAAAACCATTGACTGGGATGATAAGGACCCAAGTAGGAAGAAACACGCTGGGATGATAAGGACCCAAGTAGGAAGAAACACGCTGGGATGATAAGGACCCAAGTAGAAAGAAACACGCTGGGATGATAAGGACCCAAATAGAAAGAAACACGCTATAAGGACCCAAGTAGAAAGAAGCATGCTGGGATGATAAGGACCCAAGTAGAAAGAAACACGCTGGGATGATAAGGACCCAAGTAGTAGAAAGTAACACGCTGGGATGATAAGGACCCAAGTAGAAAGAAACACGCTGGGATGATAAGGACCCAAGTAGAAAGAAACACCCTGGGATGATAAGGACCCAAATAGAAAGAAACACGCTGGGATGACAAGGACCCAAGTAGAAAGAAACACGCTAGAATGATAAGGACCCAAGTAGATAGAAACACGCTTTCAATTTCCATCCCAGATCTGTATGCAGTTCGTTGTCGACTTGGCACAAAACCAACTTTGGTTCTGAAGAAAATTGTATTTAGGTCATTCTCATTTCTTTCTTTCTTATTCCCCTTTCCTTTCTTTTCCATTGTTTTTTCTGTTCTTTTTCATTTTCCCCTTTTCTTTCTTTTCCCCCCATTTCCTTTCTTTTCCCCATTTCCTTTCTTTTCCCCATTTCCTTTCTTTTCCCCCCATTTCCTTCCTTTCTTTCCTCCAAGTCCATTCCCTCATTTCCCCTTTTCGATTATTTTCCCCTTTTCCATTATTTTCCCTTTTTCCACTATTTTCTCCTTTTACTTTCTCTTTCCTTTCTTTCCTTCCCCATTTCCTTTCTTTCTCCATTTCCTTTTTTCCCCATTTTCTTTTTCTTATCCTCTTTTTCCTTCTTGAAATATGACATGAAATTTTTTTTGTGACTGCTGTTGCCTTGATAAACTATATTTTATAGCTCTTAAGTATCTCCATTCATCACATTCTGTCTTGCAGGATGTTGATGCCCAAGAAGAATCGAGTGGCCATTTATGAGCACCTCTTCAAAGAGGGAGTGATCGTGGCCAAGAAGGATTTCAACCTGCCTAAGCATCCAGAAATAGATGTACCCAACCTCTATGTCATCAAGGCGCTCCAGGTAAGTTTGCACCCCAGTGTTTACACGACTTCAATTTTTGTGTGTGTTTGTTTGTTTGTGTGAGTGGGTGGGGGAGGATTCCCCCTCCCTCCAATGTATTTTTAGGAGAGGGGTATAAATAAAAGGGGGGGATTTTTTTTTTTGGAAAACACACATTGACCCAAAAAGCATAGTTTCCGATAACGACAAATATGTCATATATTACGCTATGGCTGAAATTTCTTACGACACATGTTGTACCTGCGTCCTAAGATTTAGATATAGCATGTGAAATTTTACGCCAGAGTTTTTCATTAACTTAAATGAAAATCTTACCTCTCTGATGCGATTGAAAGGATTATTCCACACAAAAATGATTTTGAATTGCAGTTTTCATAAATAAAAGAAAAATGATACAACTATGAGACTAACTGCTGATTGATTCAACATGATGTTCAAGTACTGTACGTAAACACATATAGGCTAGTACATAGGCCCTATACATGATGTACGTACAGTGTATGTAAAAGTTTTGATGTTGTTTTGAATGCAGGCTGTCAATTGTCAACGATATTATTAGCTAGGATTCTACTTTCCTCCTGTATTGTGTTGATCATGTATTTGTGAAGTGATCACAATCTGAAAATCAAGTTACTATACTATAAAGTAGGCGTGTTCGAGATCTGAATAGTAGTATATTATTGTTGACAATTGGTCAAAGCTCACTAAAACTTCATGAAAGTTTGGATACGATAAAGGAAAGTATTTTTCGATTTCATTTTGGATTGTTAACCCAATTTTCATGATTCAACAATCAACTTTATACAAGGATTGGGCATGAACTTTTTCTTCAGATTTTTTATGATAATAATAGTCTGTTTTTGTAATGTTTTTTGCATTTTAACCACAATTTTCATTCACTTTGCCGAGGCAGGCCTAAACAAGTGTGTGTGTGTGTTAACAATACTTGCAAGCTTCGCTAGCATGCATGCCCTGTACATTACGCAGTGCCCTGTTCATACGATGGCAAAAATCAAAGGCTTTTTGTAACCAAATCTGCCAGACCTAAAATTATAACGCAACCTCTGTTGAAAAGGCTTTTTTGCAGGAATTTCCTTGCTAAAAGTATTTTTGGAGGGAATGTGATAAGAGAGGGAATGTGATGATATGTGTGGGAATCCTGCACCTTAATGCGAACACTGCTGTACCCACAAGCAACACACTCCTAGCTTGCACCAGAAAGGTGCAGGATGGAAAGGACAGAAAGGGGCTTTACAAGGTGACTAGGGCTTTACAAGGTGACTAGGGCTTTACAAGGTGACCAGGGCTTCACAAGGTGACCAGGGCTTTACAAGGTGACTAGGGCTTTACAAGGTGACTAGGGCTTTACAAGGTGACTAGGGCTTTACAAGGTGACTAGGGCTTTACAAGGTGACTAGGGCTTTACAAGGTGACTAGGGCTTTACAAGGTGACTAGGGCTTTACAAGGTGACTACAAGGTGACTAGGGCTTTACAAGGTGACTAGGGCTTTACAAGGTGACTAGGGCTTTACAAGGTGACCAGGGCTTTACAAGGTGACCAGGGCTCTACAAGGTGACTAGGGCTTTACAAGGTGACTTATCCATCTATACTGATGGCTCCAAGGAAGGCAACAAGACAGCTGCTGCTGCTATCATCCAAGACATCACCCTCAGTAGCAGACTTCCTGGCTACTCATCCATCTTTTCAGCCGAGGCTAAGGCCATTCTCCTTGCCCTCAACTTTATTGAGTACTCTCCTCTTAGTCACTTTGCCATTTTCTCTGACTCAAAGGCTGTTTTTACTTCATTACTCAATCTTAAATGGGATAACCTCACCTGCCACCTCCTCCTCCGGAAACTCTTTTCACCCACCATCTGCAGGAAAAGTGTTCTTTTCTTCTGGATACCCAGCTATGTTGGCATCCCTGGCAATGACAGGGCTGATGCAGCCGCTAAGCTTGCCCTCAACTTCCTCCCTTCCCCTTTTCCCAAAACCCTCTCTGACATCAAACCGCTTATCGCTTCCCTTGTTCGTGACAGCTGGAAAACCTCATGGATCTCCCAAATTGATAACAAACTCCATGTCATCCAGCCCACAATCCCGATCAAATCCACCATCAACAACCTCTCTCGTATCGACCACGTTCATATTACCCGTCTTAGAATTGGTCACACCCACCTCACTCACTCCCACCTCCTTATTGGTTCCCACCTCCTTATTGGTTCCCCCCAACCCCCTCTGTAACAATTGCCACTGTATCCTCACAATCCAACACGTTCTCCTTGCTTGCCCCCTGTACAACCTTCCCAGAGCTTCCCTCGCTCCCCACAACTCAATTGCTGAGTTCTTTCAGATAAATCCTCTGGATAAAATAATCTCCTTCCTTCATCATGCATCCCTCTACAACCATATTTAATTCTCCTCTTTCACCCTCTCTCTACTTTGTTTTTGTTTTTCCCATGCACCTCCTCTCTCGATCACAGCTTTCTGGCTTTTGTTCTTGAATTTCTCTCATTCTCCCCCTGGTTTCTTTCCCTCCTACCTCTAAAATGATCTGACCTCTCAGGCACAATTTGACCCTCGTTGTTGTGGTGTCGTTAAGACCTCATCAAACAAACAAACAAGGTGACTAGGGCTTTACAAGGTGACTAGGGCTTTACAATGTGACTAGGGCTTTACAAGGTGACTAGGGCTTTACAAGGTGATTAGGGCTTTACAAGGTGACTAGGGCTTTAAATCAGACCTCTTTCAACTTGGCATCAACCCCGCCACTCTCGGCACCTATTCCTGGCCCACTTTTCCGCCTTGGGCCACCCCCCTTCCTTCTGTCCACCTTGACCTCTCCACTTATAACAAAACTCATACTCACCCTAATCTCTTCATCAATCTCCACAACCAAATCAAAGACCAACTCTCAAATTACACCTCTATCTATACTGATGGCTCCAAGGAAGGCAACAAGACAGCTGCTGCTGCCATCATCCAAGACATCACCCTCAGTAGCAGACTTCCTGACCACTCATCCATCTTTTCAGCCGAGGCTAAGGCCATTCTCCTCGCCCTCAACTTTATTGAGTACTCTCCTCTTAGTCACTTTGCCATTTTCTCTGACTCAAAGGCTGTTCTTACTTCATTACTCAATCTTAAATGGGATAACCTCACCTGCCACCTCCTCCTCCGGAAACTCTTTTCTCCCACCCTCTGCAGGAAAAGTGTTCTTTTCTTCTGGATCCCCAGCCATGTTGGCATCCCTGGCAATGACAGGGCTGATACAGCCGCTAAGCTTGCCCTTAACCTCCTCCCTTCCCCTTTTCCCAAAACCCTCTCTGACATCAAACCGCTTATCGCTTCTCTTGTTCGTGACCGCTGGCAAACCTTATGGAACTTCCAAATTGATAACAAACTCCATGTTATCCAGCCCACAATCCCGATCAAATCCACCATCAACAACCTTTCTCGTATCGACAACGTTCATATTACCCGTCTTAGAATTGGTCACACCCACCTCACTCCTCCCACCTCCTTATTGGTTCCCCCAACCCCTCTGTAACAATTGCCACTGCATCCTTACAATCCAACACGTTCTCCTTGCTTGCCCCCTGTACAACCTTCCCAGAGCTTCTCTCGCTCCCCACAACTCAATTGCTGAGTTCTTCCAAAAAAAATCCTCCAGATAAAATAGTCTCCTTCCTTCAGCATGCATCCCTCTACAACCATATTTAATCCTCCTCTTCCACCCCCTCTCTACTCTGTTTTTAGTTTTACCCATGCACCTCCTCTCTCGATCACAGCTTTCTGGCTTTTGTTCTTGAATTTCTCTCATTCTTCCCCTGGTCTCTTTCCTTACTACCTCTAATTTGATCTGACCTCTCAGGCACAATTTGACCTTCGTTGTCGTGGTGCCGTTAAGACCTCATCAAACAAACAAACATTTACAAGGTGACTAGGGCTTTACAAGGTGACTAGGGCTTTACAAGGCGACTAGGGCCATGCAGCATGAAGTTGAGGGCACTACAATTATAATTTAGATAAGCTTGTCGATAATTCGATATTGACCCATATCGATTTGGCCGATGTTGAGTTTAAGGGTTATATCCATTTATTGATATAACCCTTGATTATTGTATTCAGGCTCAGGATGAATACAAGTGACACAAGAACCAAAGCGGAAAAAAACCATGTAAACAGATTTTTTCAGCATAATGGATGTTTATTTGCAGATTTATGTACATATTTTGCTATCATTTCTGTAAATTTACACAAAAAATTTCTTTTAATTTGTTTTTGTGCGTACAATAGATTAGATGACCTTGCACAGAATAGTAACTATGAAGTATGACGTCATATAATTTGCATAACCATATTTCGATTATAGCGATATTTTTATATCGGTATAGTGTAATAATCTGATCAATATCACCAAGCTTAAATATAGAGAGATATCAACAGTGTACAGTGTATGATTTGTTTGTAATTGGGGAACTGTAAACAGCACCAGTAGAATGTAAAACAATTAACAAAGTAACATTGTCTTGAAAAACTGTAGTGTAGATGATTTGTAAAAATATAGGTGAGGAATGGGTTACTCAGAGTAGGAACTCAGAGTAGGAGCTAACTCAGGGGATGGGTTAACTCGGATGGGTTAACTCAGTGGAGGAGCTAATTCGGGATGGGTTAACTCAGTGGAGGAGCTAATTCGGGATGGGTTAACTCAGTTGAGGAGCTAACTTAGGGAATGGATTAACTCGGTGGATGGGTCAACTCAAGTGGAGGAGCTAACATGGTGGATGGGTTAACCCAGGAGATGGGTTAACTTAGTTGAGGAGCTAACTCAGGGGATGGTATAACTCAGTGGATGGGTCAGCTCAGTGGAGGAGCTAACATGGTGGATGGGTTAACTCAGGAGATGGGTTAATTCAGTGGATGGGTTAACTCTTGTGCTGTTGATTTGCAATTAATTCACTAAATGTTAAATTGCTAAAATTTGCAAACTTTTAGCGATTAATCAATCGCACCAATCTTCCCCAAAAAATTGTTTAAAAAATACAATCTTTATCAATTAAATTTTTGTGAAAGTGGTACAGCTCCCACACATAAAGACCATGCATTTTCGGAAAACAAATAGGCCAAGACTCTCACCAAAATGCAAATATGTCATAAAATTACCCGTAAGGCTGATAAAACTAGTTGAAAATAAAGGTCTTGGGATTAGATGACCTTTGAACTGGTGTAGAAATACAATATCAACAAGAAATGCTGCCGTTTTTGGCCATAGCGATGCTGAAGCATGTGAAGTGTCACTCTCCTGATCAGACAACGTGCTAACATAACAACAAGATTAAGGGCTAAGAAGGGCTAGTCGCGCCATAAAAAGCCCAAACTAACACCACCACAAAAAAACAAAATCAAAGACGCCCAGAGTTAGTAAAAAACTTATCAATCTTGACCTTGAAATTGTGAACAGAATTGGAGCTAACTACCCACTCAGGCAAACCATTCCACTCATTAAGAACTCTTTGCGAAAGCTAAAATGCTGAATATCTATCCGTGAGAACTCTTTGAACTGTTACTATGTGTCACATGAGGATTAGCTGAAACATGCAAGAAATAACAGGAAGTCAAAGCATCATTACCAGATAGGAACTTAAAAACCTGAATCGTGAGAACTCTTTGAACTGTTACTATGTGTCACATGAGGATTAGCTGAAACATGCAAGAAATAACAGGAAGTCAGATAGAACTTAAAAACCACATACTTTTCTCAACTCAAGCGTGGTCAAACCAAGAATTCACAACCTAGATTCATAAGAGAGATTCCTTACTTCGGGAATAAGTCTAGTGGCTTTTTGCTGAACCTGCTGCAAAATGAACTTATCCTTCTCATAAAAGGGACTCCAAGCCTGAATAGCATACTCAAGGTGAGGCCTGACTAACTGCTTATACAAATTAAGAACAACCTCTCTACCAAGATAACAACAATTTCATCTAATCAAACCAAGCATCTTGTTTGCACCCACTCAGGCAAACCATTCCACTCATTAAGAACTCTTTGCGAAAGCTAAAATGCTGAATATCTGTCCGTGAGAACTCTTTGAACTGTTACTATGTGTCACATGAGGATTTCCTGAAACATGCAAGAAATAACAGGAAGTCAAAGCATCATTACCAGATAGGAACTTAAAAACCTGAATCGTATCGCCACATACTTTTCTCAACTCAAGCGTGGTCAAACCAAGAATTCACAACCTAGATTCATAAGAGAGATTCCTTACTTCGGGAATAAGTCTAGTGGCTTTTTGCTGAACCTGCTGCAAAATGAACTTATCCTTCTCATAAAAGGGACTCCAAGCCTGAATAGCATACTCAAGGTGAGGCCTGACTAACTGCTTATACAAATTAAGAACAACCTCTCTACCAACATAACAACAATTTCATCTAATCAAACCAAGCATCTTGTTTGCCCTTGCAGGTGCTAAAACACACTGTTTAGAAGGCTTCAGATTGCTAGTAATGACAAGACCTAGATCCCTTTCTTGATCAACACAACCAAGATTTGAACCATTCATGCAGTAATCAAAAGCCAAATTGCTCTGACCAAAATGAATAACTTTGCATTTATCAACATTGAATGACATCTGCCATGTTTGGAACCAAGAAACTAACTTAATCAGATCAGTTTGCAACAGTGAAGAATCCCTAGCACCATCAAGAATCCTGTACAGCTTAGTGTCATCAGCAATTTACAGTACAGACGTATCCCCCTCCTTCAGTTTAGTTGATATTTCATTTACAGTACAGACATATCCAAGTGAGTTTTTGAAGAGCCCCACCAATTAGTTGAATTTAGAGCTAACCACAGTTCTAGCTCGTTAACACTAGGCCACCCATATAGAATGTTCGCGATTAATTATAAAGTTTTGCGAAACGTTTTAAAGAGTTGCGAGCGATTAATCGTTTTGTGATACAGTTGTTTTCTTTCTTCAGTCTCTAAAGTCCAGGGATCTTGTGAAGGAACAGTTTGCATGGCGTCATTACTATTGGTACCTGACCAACGAGGGCATCCAGTACCTGAGGGAATTCCTTCACCTTCCCCCAGAGATTGTCCCCACCACCCTCAAGAGGCAAGCAAGACCAGAGACAACCAGAGCAAGGCCCAAAGGTGAGGTTCAAAAACTAGCTGTTTGTATTGTAAAATGTTACATTGAATGCTTGGGATTTGTCCATGTATTGGGATCACTTGTCTGGTTGCCCGGGACAACAAAATACCAGATCAGGGCAACCGCAATGCTGAGTCTGCCTGTCGGACAACCCTAATTTTGGTACAGTTTGTACAATTAAACAGACGCCCATAATGTTTTTCTGAAGGCAACCTTACTTTCTTATGGACAATGAGAAGTGCAGAGTTCAATGCCCGGTGGACAAGTTGCCTTCAGGTTGATTGTCAAACCCTCTTGCAATGTTGTAATTTCTGCTAGCATGTATGTAAATGCTTGTGCTAATAGTGTATTCAATTTGAAAGCAAGGAATTTAGTTAAAACGGTAGATACCTTATTTGTCCCTGTTCTAATAAGGGCCCCTGTTCTAATAAGCGCCCCTGTTCTAATAAGCGCCCCTGCTCTAATAAGCGCCCCTGCTCTAATAAGCGCCCCTGCTCTAATAAGCGCCCCTGCTCTAATAAGCGCCCCTGCTCTAATAAGCGCCCCTGCTCTAATAAGCGCCCCTGCTCTAATAAGCGCCTCTGCTCTAATAAGCGCCCCTGCTCTAATAAGAGCCCCCTGCTCTAATAAGAGCCCCCTGCTCTAATAAGCACCAACCCAACATTTTTTGACAAATAACATAATTTATTTAATTAATTCAAAGATTTAAAAATAAGTGTTTTTACATTATTTGCTGATTTTACTGATGATGTTTTCATGGTGGTTATTGTGGGGCTAGTGTAGAACTAATTTACACAATGCAGTTTGAATAGCATACTGTACGCTGCCCTGGAACATGGGCGCTTATTAGGAAGAAACTTTGAGCCTAAAAAGTGGCACAATTTTATTTTCATAAGCGACCTGGGTGCCTTTCACGTCGAATACAGTATTTTTATTGAACACAACTCCTACAACGGTTTGACAATTTCATCTGTAAGTATATAGTTTTTGCATTGTGTGCCGTTGTGTAACTTATTTGTAAAAATCAGTATTCTTTTGTGATATGGCATAATGATTATGTTTGTGCGTTCTTTCTCCTAGGCATGGACCAGAGAGGTCAACAAGGCCCAGTGGATTCCCAGAGGGATTCTTACAGGAAAGGACCAGGTAGGAGAACAAATCTTTTGGAAACGTTATTTAAACAACCTTACCAACAGAAATGGATGGGATGGGTGGGGGTGGGGGGAAAATGCACAGTGGTCTGGAACTTTATGGAAGCAAGGCTTAGCAAGCCCCCAAATAGTGGGGGCCCAAACGTGACTTTGATGCCAACGATGATGGATGGAGGTCCAAAGGGTCCTTGACAACGTTATTTCTGAAAATGTTCTGCGCCCATTCCTACTTTCTTATCCGCCTCCCCCCCACCCTGACTGAAGTGAAGAAGAAGCAGTTTATTTAGCAGTATTTATGTAAAATGCCAATGTCATGTGGGGTATCAGTATCATTTGGGACAACTATAAACTTATCATTTAGGTCATGATTTCTCATTTCAAAAGCTGTTTGTTTATCGTTTGATTTTTGCTGTTTAAAGTGTTACTTAGTTACAAACTTGAACGCCAAAATATACAAACAGTATTTTTTGTAGATGTTGATATTGTTTTGGGTATACTGTATATTCCCGAATAAATGCCCCCACTCGAAAAATACTTACTAAAAAGCGTTGAACTTGCTATACACTCCGTGAGTACATTTAAAATTTACCCTCAAATAAATGCCCCCCTTTTTGAAAATGTAACGCCCCCGTGGGGCTTTTATTAGGGAATATACGTTAGATCTTTATGTTATTCTAGTAATGCTTTTGCATCTTTCCTTGGTTAATGTTGACTTGACTTTCTGGACTTGGCTCCTCCCCTCGTGGACCAAAGTTCAAGTCCCATCAAGCCTTGAAGGCTTATAGAACCCATGCTTATACCCGGTTTCCATGAGAGCCTTTGACTCCCCTGTAATGGGGCACCAGTCATAGAGCCCATGCTTATACCAGGTTTCCATGAGAGCCTTTGACTCCCCTGTGATGGGACACTAGTCCATTGCAAGTTGCAGACCTGCCAACTAGTACGATTTTGCCGTATTTAATACAGGAAATGTTGAAAATACGATTGTACGTTTTTTTTGCACCAGAATACATTTTTTTTTTTTTCTTCTCGTAATTCTTTTAATTTTTAAAAAAATACATTTACATATTTTTTTTTACTCATACTTTTTACACTCGGTTGGCGTTCATGTCCTCTTGAAGAAATTTTGCCGACTTAACTGATTCAGATTCAGAATACAATTTATAACCATTTGCGGCTGCCAGCAAAAAGTGTAGACTACAAGTTAATTATGCATAAGGCAACCTACCTGCAACAGAGTTCCAATCAACTTTAAGTACTC
Source organism: Chiridota heheva (assembly GCA_020152595.1). Taxonomy (NCBI): domain Eukaryota; kingdom Metazoa; phylum Echinodermata; class Holothuroidea; order Apodida; family Chiridotidae; genus Chiridota; species Chiridota heheva. The sequence continues at coordinate 811,969 of JAIGNY010003830.1, forward strand.
CAGTTCTATCAGACTGTTTAAATAGCAAGATCTATTGGCAAGCAGCAGGGATTCCATCCCATCAACATACATTAAAAAATGAAGCACTCCAGAAATGCAAAAAGGCAACTGCCGCGTACAATAAGAGAAACTGAAAGTAAAGTGGTAATTTTTTTTCAGCCACAGTAAACCTTTGTTTTGTACATTTTGTTAGAAGAGTGCAGTTTTTTGATCAAAAATACAACTTTTGTAGTTCCAGAATACAGTTTGGTGATCCTAAAGGTTGGCAGGTTTAAAGTTGCGTTCACATCCCATCAAGCCTGTGAAGGCTTATAGAGCCCATGCTTATACCCGGTTTCCATGAGAGCCTTTGACTCCCCTGTGATGGGGCACCAGTCATAGAGCCCATGCTTATGCCAGGTTTCCATGAGAGCCTTTGACACCCCTGTGATGGGACACCAGTCCATCGCAAGTTGGGTTCACGTCTTATCAGGCCTTTGAAGGCTTATAGAGCCCATGCTTATACCCGGTTTCCATGAGAGCCTTTGACTCCCCTGTGATGGGGCACCAGTTATAGAGCCCATGCTTGTACCAGGTTTCCATGAGAGCCTTTGACTCCCCTGTGATGGGACACCAGTCATAGAGCCCATGCTTATACCAGGTTTCCATGAGAGCCTTTGACTTCCCTGTGATGGGACACCAGTCCATCGCAAGTTGGGTTCACGTCTTATCAGGCCTTTGAAGGCTTATAGAGCCCATGCTTATACCCGGTTTCCATGAGAGCCTTTGACTCCCCTGTGATGGGGCACCAGTTATAGAGCCCATGCTTGTACCAGGTTTCCATGAGAGCCTTTGACTCCCCTGTGATGGGACACCAGTCCACCGCGAGTCAACTCACCAGCCATTTCTTGTTTCTTACTCAAGGACATATCACAGCGCCCTGGTTAAGATTCGATCCCGGTAACTTTTGAGTACGAGACCTACGCTGTAACCACGAGGGGGTGGGGGGGCTACTGTATTTGGGGGGCTACTGTATTTTCTTAGTTGAGGTTAATGTTGAGATCCTTATGTAATTTCTTTCTAAATTTTTTCAGGTGCTCCAGACAAGAAAGCTGAAGTTGGTGCAGGAGCCACAGATTCCTTCCAATTTGTAAGTTTTTTTAATTTCTTTCTTTCTAAAGCGAATCCTACAATCAATTAGTCTTCAAATCAGTTGGCCTCACTAATCAATTAATCTTCAAATCAGTAGGTTCTACAATCTTCAATCAATCAGTTGGCCTCACTAATCAATTAATTTTCAAATCAGTAGGTTCTACAATCAATTAGTCTTCAAATCAGTAGGTCTTAAAATCAATTATTTAGTCTTCAAATCAGTTGGTCCTACAATCAATTAATCTTCAAATCAGTTAATCTTCAAATCAGTTGGCCTCACTAATCAATTATTCTTCAAGTACATCCTACAAATCAATGTCATGCAGATCGAATGTTCCTACAATTCAGTTTGTTTCTACAAACCAATTGTTCTTACAAATCAAGTTATTGGTTTTATAAGATCAACGGTAATCAGATAAATGATTGAAAAAGAGCTTTAAAATCCGAGTAGAACAATCTCTTGAACTTCAAAGTGTTCTCGAAGTTCAAAGTGTTCTCGAAGTTCAAAGTGTTCTCGAAGTTCAAAGTGTTCTCGAAGTTCAAAGTGTTCTCGAAGTTCAAAGTGTTCTCGAAGTTCAAAGTGTTCTCGAAGTTCAAAGTGTTCTTGAAGTTCAAAATGTTCTCGAAGTTCAAAGTGTTCTTGAAGTTCAGTGTTCTTCACTAAATTATAGCTAAACAAAGTTTGATATTTTTAGAATGAACACAGTAGACCGCTCGAGTCCTACGTGGGTCTGCCCAAGCCATCTGCAGTTTGAAACTGACCATGAATGAATGAACACAGTAGACCACTCGAGTCCCACATGGGAAGTCGGAAACTGAAACTCAACACCCATGGGCCCAACACTCACAGGCCCAACACCCACGGGGCCCAACACCCACGGGGCCCAATACTACGGGCTTATCACCCACTGCCCCATCACCCACGGGCCTCATCACCCACAGGCTTATCACCCATGGGCCCATCACCCACCATCTCAGATTTTGCTCAAATTTGGTGTGAAGTTACAAAGTGCCACTATTGCAAAACTTAGCACCAACATACATGTGCCATATTTGGAGTCTGTAGCATGTTCTTAATAAAGTTATTAGCAACATTCTATAAATGTAATTCTCATAAAAATTCAAAATGGCGACCATTTGTGATTTGAGTACTTTATTTTGCTAAGTTTTGAGGGTTGATATCTCCGGAACGGATTAATATTTTGGGCTAAAATTGTGCGGGGCTTCTAACCATGGTACTTTGTAACTTCACGCCAAATTTGAGCAAAATCTGGGATGGGGTCAAAATCAAATTTTTGCTTGATGAATTTGCATGGAATGACCCCAGACTAAACCTAGATCTAAATCCTGATAAAATTCTTAAGATTCCTTTGCAGAAGTTCAATGCTCTGTTTAACATAGAGCTCTTTGTTATAGACAATTAATCTGCACCAACCTGGAAACAATTTAACGCGGCGATATTATTGCTGTTTTGGGTTCCCCATCTTTGACTCCGCCCCCCAAGCGCATTTTCAAAAAAAGGGCTGGTAGAGTAAGGGGGAATGAACCCACGACAAGTGTGCCAACTCGAAAATATATGCAGCATGATCCCAGTAGGCGACCCAGCGGGTCACTAAAGCGGAACGACCCTAGCAACAGTATGTGCTCTAAGAATGTACCCATGTAATTGTGCGATGACTAGTACATTATATGCTGAAAGAGGGAAGCGTATAAATATGCATTTACTACATTAATATTATTTGTGTCACAATTTTTCGTGAGAAGAATTTCTCGACACCATCAGAACCGTGGGAAATTTGAGAATTAATTTCAACTTGATACTACTTACAGACCTTTGGCATGAACATCGTTCATTGATTTTACTACGTTTGTTTCAAACAAAAAAACTAATACGTTCAAGGTTTGTCACTTTTTTCAGTTTTGATATTAACAGTTATTGAAAGGAACGTTTCCTCTGAATTTGCATTTATGTGGTAGAGCACTCCAAAGATTCTACCAGTCTGTTGACAACTGACTGGTGCAGTAAATCTCAATCAACAGTATGATGTCATAGCTGCACTTTCATTAATGAAAATATTAGTTACATGAACAGATAGGCGAACATGTTCTTGTTGTTAAGTTAATGTTATCCCATGTCTCAATGATGTCTCTCATTTCGAAAAAGGCAGTAGACCGAAAAAGTGAGGGTGTAATTTATAGGGGTCCCCCCCAATAATCGAATGCTTATCTAGCACACATCGCTTTAGCAATTTTCTGGTTAATTTGAATATTCAAGTGACCTTTGCCCTCATGTTGTCTGTGGGCTATGGAGGCATGGTGTTTATCTGTTGTGGATAGTATATCTGTAAAATTCTGCAAAAACGAGCGCCCTCATTTTGCGGTCGGGTGCTCCTTTAAACTTCAAATGAATGCATAAAAATTGTCTCTATGACATCACACTTATGACATCACACTTTTGAATGATATTTACCGCATCCGTAACTTTCTATCACCCTGGTGAAATCTTTAACATGCCATTACTCACTTATACATGGAAAAAAGAGAGCTGGAATTAATTATGAAATTTTCATGGTTCTGAATAAAGGTATTAAAAATCTTCCCACAAAAAACTGCAACAGAAATGATATGAATGTACTGAATACATCTTTATATTCTTCCCTGGTTAGCAATTAAATGTACTTTTTGTCTCACAATTTTATGGGGACGTTTTTAGAGTACATATTTACCACATAAACTGTTTATTGTTTTACTCAAAAAATAAATAAAGAAATGATAATGATTTAATGAATTTTGTTCCCTTCCTGCGAATTTCCGATTTTCCTGTGGTTATAACCGCCGGAACCGTAGATGTTATTCAGCTCTGGGAATAAGATATCAACATCTCCTTCCTTAAGATATCAAGATCTCCTTTCTTAAGATATCAACATCTTCTTCCTTAAGGTATCAACATCTCCTTCCTTAAGATATCAACATCTTCTTTCTTAAGCTATCAACATCTCTTTCCTTAAGATATCAACATCTCCTTCCTTAAGATATCAAAATCTCCTTCCTTAAGATATCAACATCTCCTTCCTTAAGATATCAACATCTCCTTCCTTAAGATATCAACATCTCCTTCCTTTAGATATCAACATCTCCTTCCTTTAGATATCAACATCTCCTTCCTTAAGATATTAACATCTCCTTCCTTAAGATATCAACATCACCTTTCTTAAGATATCAACATCTCCTTCCTTAAGATATCAACATCTCCTTCCTTAAGATATCAACATCTCCTTCCTTAAGATATCAACATCTCCTTCCTTAAGATATCAACATCTCCTTCCTTAAGATATCAACATCTCCTTTCTTAAGATATCAACATCTCCTTTCTTAAGATATCAACATCTCCTTCCTTAAGATATTAACATCTCCTTTCTTAAGATATCAACATCTCCCTCCTTGAGATATCAACATCTCCTTTCTTGAGATATCAACATCTCCTTCCTTAAGATATCAACATCTCCTTCCTTAAGATATCAACATCTCCTTCCTAAAGATATCAACATCTCCTTCCTTAAGATATCAACATTTCCTTCCTTACGATATCAACATCTCCTTCCTTCTGATATCAACATCTCCTTCCTTTAGATATCAACATCTCCTTCCTTTAGATATCAACATCTCCTTCCTTTAGATATCAACATCTCCTTCCTTTATCATGCTTACCTCTACAACTATGTTTATTTCTCCTTTTCCACCCCCTCTATAATGTTTTTTCAAGCCATGCACTTCTCTCGATCACAGCTCTTGACTTTTTCCTTAGGAATTTTTTTCATTCTCCCCCTGTTTCCTTTCCTTCCTACCTCTAAAATGATCTGACCTCTCGGGCACAATTTGACCCTCGTTGTTGTGGTGCCGTTAAGCAAACAAACAATTCAATCTTTGATTTAATTGTCTTCTTTTGTATCAATCTACATAAAAGACAACAGGAATATTCTTTTAACAGTTATAATGATAAATGAGTGCAATCAATTTCCGTTAATATTTAAAGGACATTCCTCTTTCTTTTCTTTGTGCAGAGAGGAGCGTACGGACGAGGAAGAGGAGCACCGCCGCAGTAAATCATTGCTTTCGCATCACGTTCTGTACATTCATGAAATGATGAAAATGATAATTAAAAACTTATAAAACACAAAATGACTGGTGATTGTTTTCTTTGATTTCTTTATTGCAAACTAGAATCTATAAACGATTAGTTCAGGGGTCAGGCAAATCCATCTCATATGAAAAATAGACTTACCCCCAGAAACGAAATGGTAATAAAAAAAAAAAGCTTTTAAATATCATATTCCATTAAGGAAATATTCAAGTTTAAAATTTGGTATCACTTGTATAGAAATGGCTGAAATCAGACTAGTTGTGATGTCATAGCCTCAGATTTTCCAAAGTCTTTATGTATTTTATCATATTTTGTCCTGCAGTTTTGTGGTTTAGCAATCATTGGATATGTTGGGACAATAGTAAAACAGAAGTTAGTGGTTTATTATAATTTACTACCTGTAGAAAGTTTGAAGAAAATAATTCAAATAGTAAAAAAGTTAAATTGATTTTCTTCAGAAAATACATTAAATTGTTAAGAATGTGAGGATGAAGGCACCAACCTCGCATAGTAGACTTGGGACACCAGTCATTTCTACACAGATAAGACAGTTTTAAACTAATATCTCAACGGAATAAGGGTCTTGAGTGCTTCCTTTACCATTTTGTCTTTTAAAATCCTCTTTTATATAAGATACGGTTACTTGACCACTAAACTAATCCTTTAATTCAGTAGTGTATGCTATTGATGGGAGTAATTAGCTTCTGGTTGGGAAATGTTAAACAAATGAAATTGATATGGGATTCAGAAAATTTCTGGTGAATTTGAAGCCAAGAAAGGTATATATGCAGATTTTCATTAACGGAAATTCTGAATGGAATAATCTTCAAATTATGTCACAAGCACAATGGAAGAAAACGGCTAAAAACCATGAAAATGGCAAAATCATACATATTTTATACGAAAATTGATTGTTTTACAACATTATAAAGTCTCCTAATATATTTATGCAAATGTTTTTAAAGGATAAGTTTATTGGTCAAGCGGTTTGATTTTATATGAGATGAAATTTTTTTTAAATGGTGAAAAAAGCATTTAAAAATCTTATTCCGTTAAGGAGATACTTTGGGTTTAAAGTTTAATAACATTTGTGTAGAAGTGACTGATAGCAGACTACTTGTGATGTCATAGCCTCAGATTCCTCAGTCTTTATATATGCTATCATATTTTGTCCTGCACTTTTGTTTGCTTAAAAACCATGGGATATGTCAAAAAAAGTAGTATAACTTAATCTAGGAAGGGTATTATATTATACCACCTGAAGGAAGTTTGAGGGAAAATAATTTAAATATTGAAAAAATTATAACTTAATTTGAAAGACTGAGGATGTGATATCACAACTACTGTAGTCTGATTTCAGTCGTTTTTACAGAAATGATACCATACTTTAAACTTGGATATTTTCTTAACGGAATAAGATTTGTGAATGCTCTCTTTACCATTTTGTTTCTTTTAAAGTCCTCTTTCATATAAGATGGATATGCTTGACCATGAACTAATCCTTTAATATTTCCTTAACGGAATAAGATTTTTGAATGCTTTTTCCACCATTTTGTTTCTTTTGAAGTCCTCTTTCATATAAGATGCACATGCTGGACCCCTGAACTAATCTTCCAAATTGACATAAAGAGAAAACCTATGAAATAATTTAGGGAAGAAATTTAAAGAATTACTTAAATGGTTTGAGCTGTTGTCTCTTCCGTCTCAACTTTTCATACTTATTGAAATTATTCCAACTCATTAGCCAACGTTGTAACAGGGTGGAATGCCATGTGGGATGCCACGAGTAATAGTGTGATGTAGGTTGGGATTCAATGTGTGACATGGAGTAGGATGCCATGTGTGACAGGTGCAAAGCCACTGATGCGTGACACAGGAAGGGATGCCATGTTGTAAATATGGTTGGATTAATGTGGGACATACATGTATAATGGGAACCATGTGGGACATACATGTATAATGGGAACCATGTGGGACATACATGTATAATGGGAACCATGTGGGACATACATGTATAATGGGAACCATGTGGGACATACATGTATAATGGGAACCATGTGGGACATACATGTATAATGGGAACCATGTGGGACATACATGTATAATGGGAACCATGTGGGACATACATGTATAATGGGAACCATGTGGGACATACATGTATAATGGGAACCATGTGGGACATACATGTATAATGGGAACCATGTGGGACATAGGGTGGGATGCCATGTGGGTCATAGGTGAGATGCTATGTAGGACATGGTGGGATGCCACGTGAGACATAATGTATGGTGGATTGCCATGCGGGAGATATGGTGGAATGCCATGTGGGACATGGGATGGGATGTCATTTGGGATGTGGGACATAGGGTGGAATGCCATATGGGTCATGGGATGCCCTGTGGGACTTGATGGAATGCCACGTGGGGCAAGGATGGGATGTCATGTGGGACATCGGGTGGGATGCCATGTGGGAGATATGCTGGAATGACATGTGGGATATGGGATGCCATGTGGGACTTAGTGTGAGATATCATTTTTATAATTGGCCGGGTCATATGATATGGGTGTCAATTTGCATGGGCATGCGAACCATGACGGTATTTACCGTTCTAGTAAAATGTGTATCATAATTCTTTGATGTGGTGCAATAATTTGTTAGTTTTTGCTTGAAATCAAATTTCAGCAGGAATAGACTTTCAATATTTTTGTGACTAAGATGATATTTTTGTCTGCCCAGTCATACATCACAAACTTTGCATAAATTACAAATTGATCCAACTTTGACCATGGAGGCTTTGACTAACAGAGTTCTTTAGAAATAAATGAGAACTGATCTGCTCAGATTATACTCATGATCTACGGCGAGATACGACATCAGAAGTGTATATTGGACGGACGACAATTGGTCTTAATCTTATGTTAACCAATCCTCCCTTGCTTGGGTCGTTCTGGTTATGTAATTGGCTGAAACCAACATTCTGGTTATACCGCGTATCTGCGCATTCTCCCGCTTCGTTATACTGCCACGTCAGTCCACCCTGTTAAAGAACAAAAACTTGTTATCTTTTATTTGCAATAGAGGTGGGGGACGTGCGCATCATTAACCAGGAAACTCGGCATTCAAGAGTTGTCACTAGGTCGTAGGGGGTGAAGATTGTCATCGGTATTTGAATAGCCCTGAACAGAGGTGTAGCTAACCTCCAAAAAGTGTGTATATGTGTGGCGAAGGGGAAGTCCAGACGAGGCGTTTATTTTCTATCTATTCCATAATTTGAAATATGGTTGTTCTGAAAAAGTGAGGGTTTGGTCCCCATTAACAGTGGCTGCACCACAGTGGCCCTAACTGGTCTGACGAGCCATCTATAGGCAAAGACCCTTGTTGGTCAAGGGTCATTAGTAGTCATCCCATCACTGTAAGTGATCCTTGGAGATTAGGAACCATCTGTGGTCAGCAAACAACAGGACCCTTCAGTGGTCCCACCGGTGGTCCCAGGGCCGTAGGAGCCAGAGGGGCCATGGCCCCCAATAATTTGCAAAGTGGTATAGTAAATTCAAATGTAAAGCTAAATAATGCCGTATGAAGCGAAGGCTGGAGCTTGGCCTTCCAATAATCTACGGTCTACGGTCCTATGTCAAGCGACCTTAGTTACTCAGGGCCCTCGATTCCAAGGTTTTTAAGTGGTTGGGCTTAGTCTTTTTCGTGTCTTTGTGCTACAAAGTTTTACTCGGATAACTTTCTTGGCATGGAACTACAATTTGGTTAAGTTAACCCTTACTCTACCATGCGGCGAAATTATCCCTGTTTTGGGTGCCCCATGTTTGACCCCGCCTCCCAAGTGCGTTTCCAAAAACGTGCTGGTAGAGATAAGGGTAAATCAACCTGCGACAAGTGTGCCAACTCAAAATATATGCTGCATGGTCCCAGTGGGCGGCCCACTGGGTCACTGAGGTTGAACGAGCCCGACTGCTGCTCTGAAGACAGAACCGTTCAATAATCAGCCTGTGCCCAACCTTTGCTCTACCAAGCAGCGATATTATAGCCGTTTTGGGTGCCCCATCTTTGACCCCACCTTCTAAGCGCGTTTCCAAAAATGTGCTGAAAGAGTAAGGGTTAAAATGTTAAAAAGAATGGAACCCATACCGTCAGCATTAAAGAGATATGCGACTTCATTCTCTCATGGAAGTTATTGAAAAGTGGGGTAAGCTGGATGCAAGGAGGTCTCCAGCAAGGTGCTGAAAGAGGTGTGGGGGCAGGGGCATAGGAAGGGTCACCTCTTGGGGGGAGGCAAGACCCCCATAATCTGCCAAATTGAATTTCCATCAAAAATTGCTATTAATGATCAGGAAATCCCCTTAAATTTCCTTTAATTTCCGGAAAATTTTCATCCTTTTCAAAAAATTCCTTTATTTTCAGGAATTCTTCTCAATTTTGTCCAGTTTTCGTGACATGTTCGCAAGTTTGGGAGAAATTTTGGCAAGTTTTCGGGATATTTGTGGCCAATTAAGCCTCCCATCTGGGCAGTGGGCAGAAAGCAAACAAGTGGGAAGGTGGAGTCTGCAGGAGGGGTAGGGGGTGCAGTTTCCCCCTGCTTCAAACCTATGCCTTTGTGTGTGAGAATGGGGGGAGGGTGATTCGTGTCCCCCCCCCCCATTTCAATTATGCTATGCTTGGATAGTGAGATATAACTGTGAAATCGTAATGCTAATAGGTAAGAAGCTCAGTCCTGTTTTGAGCCCCACCCATATGCACCAAAAATGTGTTGACTTACATCATATCCATGGCAATACAGATATTCAAAAAGACTCGTGATTGGTTCACCCTCCGAACAGTCGTGTGAAAACTCCCCGATTAAGAGTGGTTTGTCCAATCCATAGCTAGCGGCGTTGACTCTGAATGGACCATTTGTGTTCCAATGACTGTTATGGGCATAAGTGTGGATTTGATAAAAGTCCAATGTACCCAGTGGTCTGGCACCCGGAGCTTGTAGTAAGCAGCTATCCTGGTAGTAGTTACCTGCATAATAGAGGGAAAATACAACTCAATAGCAGAAATTTAAACAGTGTTGTGGTAATACGCTTGTAAAGGGTTGCTCAACCATGTACCGCGGGGCAGTATTTTAAGTGTGTGTGGTGGTGGGGGCACGTTTCAAACAACTGATCTGAAAGACGGAAATGCAAAGTCAGATAATTGGTAAATAATCCATCTCTTCGTTTCCTTTCTACTTAACCAGGGATGTAGGGAAGGAAGGGAGAGAGGGGGGAGAAGCAAGCGAAAAAACGGAGGAAAAGCGACAAAAGAGACGTTGAAACAAGCAGTGAAAATAAATAGAAGAATGTTTGGCGAAAATTGTCTGAAAAAGAAAGAAAATTCCCTAAAATTGGAAGGAAATTGTCTAAAAATAAAAGAAATTTCCAAAAAAAAAAAAAAAAATCCAGATTATCAGTCCAAATTTGTGGGGCGACCTAATGAATAGCCTAACTGTAGCATTATGACATGTTCTGATGTATGGGCGGGCTTCCGAGCCATTTTTGTGGCCAATTATATAAAAAATATTGTTAATTTAAGTTGTGAAATATTTTGCTAATTTACCAAAATATTCAGTCAATTTTCCGACAAAACTCGTTTAAATAAAAAAGAACTTCCTAATTTCAAACCCTTTACAAAACCGGAAAAAGAAAGTCAGAGCTAGCCATTTAGGCAACAAGTTTTTTTTTGGGTAAGAGTGTTTAGACCTTCCCACTAGCCCAGTAGAGATTAGTCCCGTGAGCGTATTATTAGATAATCTCATTGGGTCAGGCGCAAAATATATATATATTTTTTATAACAGAGGTCGCCCTCTTTCAAAATTGTGGCTACGTCCCTGACTTAACTCCACCCTTCCCATCAAAATACATAAGAAGAAAATAGTTAGGACGTGATATTGCTACAAATCTTCATTTTGTTATGAAACATGGAAAAACTAACACATGTGATCACGTTGTCAGGTTTTCAGTTCTTGTGGCCTTCACTTCTTTGACAAATAATCAGGCCCTAATCAGATGGAACATATTTGTTCTCTTAATCTCCTGGTGTAATGAAACAGGATATAATCATGACCATGACGCAAGTTCTTAAATACAAATAACATCGTTGGGGGGAGGGGGTGGGGCGGGGTGGGGAGCACAGTCAAGAATAATTATGTACATGGCATATGCTTGTATGTGTCACACTTTTTCATTAGATTTGTCTAATTATCAGTTTTAGTGGAGATGATCTTTTGTTCATATCTTTTGCAACAGTAATTGTTACCAAATTTTTCTTATGATTTGTGAAAAAGTGTTTGCGTGTGTGTGTGGAGTGGGGTTAAGAGGGGGAGGGGGCGTACCCCGGTCCACTTGCTCCGCGGCCCATCTCAATTGCTCAAAGGTAGTATTTACAAAAAACAGCTGGGTTGGTCGTGGCCATAGCAAGCGGTCCGGTTGGTCTGGTTTTGGCCGGACCAATATTCGGCAGTTTTTTTTTTCTTTCTTTTTTCTACGTAGCCCGGATGTAATGTATAGGAGATAAATCATACAATTTTCAGACTTCCACGGGTTTCGCCCCCTGAACCTCTACTATTGCTCCACTCCAACCAGGGCTTCGCCCCTAAACCACGTGCCACAGTATCTTATTGCGTGTTAAATGTTGGTCTTTTATATATGTTATCTTAATTACAAAAATTTAGGTTATAAAAAAACAAGGAATCTTCATAACTTATACCCCATGAACCTACATCGTACGCAAGCTGCACATTTGGACCCTACATTGTTATCTTAGTACATGTAGGTAATAGGAAATGCAAACTTTGATCAGTTATCTAGGAATTTACTTCGGAACTTATGGTTAAAAAATCTAATGGAAAATTCGCGAAAATTGACTTGAAACATTTTTTGAAAATTGCTTACTTTTTCACCAGTCCAAAAAATCAGTAAATTATTTGAAAAATATGGCCAAAATTTTGCAATATTCGACCAAGCTACTTTTCAAAAATTGTTGCCAATCATCTGAAAAATTTAGTATATTTTTCGAATTTCGGTCAATTTTCCGAAAAATTCGGCTTATTGTTTGAATTTGTTAAGTTGCGACATGCAAAATTCAGTTAATTATAGGCAATTTGTATCCCTAAATGTGGTAAAATCGCAGCTTACGGCGCCTCTCCCCCTGAACTACTACCGGACTTTGCCCCTGGACCCTGACAAGGGCCCTTAAACGAACCCCAGATCCTACACCGTTTGGCATACGCTATGCGTGTGCGGTGCCGTCATGGTGGCGCATTCTTAATTTCCATGCCCAGTCTCAGCACGTGTTAGCGGGAATAATGAATACATGCTTGCTACGGGCCTGCGGTGGGTATTTAATTGTTGGATCACCAAAAGAAAAATGACCGGCGACTTTCAGAAGAAAAAAAAAGAGTCTGTTAGGTTTTATATTAAACCGGACCACGCCTGTCCCTCTTTAGCGAATCCCTGCGCCTCCCACATGTGGTTTGGCCTTTTCAGCGGCGGGGATACTTCAATAACAAGAAAGCAATCCGTGGAGTTGCTACACCATCACCTGAAGCATGCATCATATTGGGGGAAATTCCGAATAATAATAACTATGGGGAAATGGTTAAAAGGGATCAAGAGCTCTTTGACCTTTTGACCCCAGAGTTTAGGGGACACAAGTTCATGCACCATGTGATACAAACATAGGATTGGTATAGGTTGACCTCTGACTCTTGACTCCTAATCACTAAAACAAATTTGTGAAATTTATCGTACCGTACTGTTTAACACCATTCATGCTCACGTCACACTTACCATTCCATAACTATAGGACTGTAGGAGGAAATGGTGAAAAGTCTGAAAATGGTCAATAGTTCTGTGATTTTTGACCCCGGAGTCCACGGGACACAAATTCATGTATCAAGGTATCATGGTACAACTTAGGGTTGGTATAAATGTTGTACTTTTAAAATTTCAAATGGCCCAAAATTTTGCATTAAAAACACTTATTTGACCTTTGACCCAAGATCTTTGACATTTTGACCTCCAATTAATTTATTTTTTTGGTAGAATGACAAACCCTACCAACATATGCAATTTGTAAGGATACCAAGTAATTCCTTTAAAAGATACAGCGTTCACCGAAATCTTGTTTCATTTAACCTTTAACCTTTTGACCCCAGAGCTTTCGGGGAAACAAGTTCATGTACCACAGTATTATGCAAACAGGATTGGCATAGGTCTTGCATTTTCAGAACTGTGGCATAAAAATGTACAAGTTAGTAAATAACTACCCCTAAAATCATCTGACCTCTGACCCTTGACCATAATCAATTGTTCACATTGATCGTACCCTACTGTATGACATTTTTGGAGGGGACCAGCGGAGAGGGGTGGGGTAAGGAGGATCATTAGTCGAGGTACGTCGTGTTCAACCTTTACATAAAATAGAGGAGCTTCACTTATTGCAATACGTAAGTAAATGCGAAATGCACTTACAAGTGTTAGAGAAGGAATCCGTCTGGGATTTCTCTGACCATGCGCCCACCGTCACCAAAGCCGAGCTGCTAACGGAGTGGATCGCGTCAGCTTGCCAGTTGATGAATCGAAGAAACCTGCAAGGAATACTTTGATCTGTAAAACAGTCTGGTTAGGGATATCGGTGTGATGGTGGCCGGAAAGGGAGGGGGAGGACTGGTAAAATGACCTTCGGACACAATTTTGATAGACTGTTCTATTCGCATGAAACTACGGTAGTTTAATGCGGACGTTTGTGCTACAGATACCTTAGTTTTAAAGTACGGTAGTTTAATACGGACGTTTGTGCTACATCTAAATTTTAAAATTGAATATATCCTTTATGAATAATATATGGACGTGGGATTTCACTAATTTGTTTCTTTAAGTGACCTGTATAGGGACGGAGGCTAGGGGAAGGAGAGGGGGGGGGAGAGGGGTGCTGGACAAAACAAAAACTGATACAGAAAAATGAGTACATAATATGGATATTTGTGACGTAATGTCCATAATCGCAGTGTTTACGGGGTCTTCACCACTGCCCCCATCAAGTACCTGAATGGTGCCTTCAGCTTCAATTTATTCATCATCCATATGTTCAGCCCACCCCCTATAAATGCAGTGACGACGTTTGATCACAATTTTTTGTATGTGGAACTCTCGTCACATTGTGATGTCCATATCTTCACGTCACTTCCGTTTGTGGGTCGTTTCTAATTAAGCACGTACTGCACGCATTGTGTGTGTATGTTCAGTGTACTGGTCACTTCCGCCGCGGGTATTGATTATTTGTCGGTACTTGTGTATGACCAATCAGAAACGTTGACTGTTAGGCCCTAGGCCTACTGTCCATGTTAACGCGTTATCTGGTCTATAAAATGTATATACACATACTTACAGGTGCATTGGTATCCATTTACCCGTCCAGTTGATTTCTTCCCTTGAGAAGATTCGGGTGTCGAAACACGGATTTGATGACCACATTCCTGGGTACAGCGACCCCTCGGGCTCATTAATGATCTCCCACGCCGCAAGAGCTGCATGTGTTTTCAAGGCTTGCACCATTGGCTGTATGTGAAGCGTATTTGAAAATAGAAATTTATTTAGAATTTCGATTTATAGACAGTGGTGGCGCTACGGGTAGGGGAGGGGTTAGGGAAATTTTCCGACCACAAGATCGCTACCCCCACTTTCCCCCTCCCAGAAAGCATTGTATGACGACATATTTTTCTGATCTGTAGGTTTTTGCCACCCATAAGACAAAGCTGCCCTCTCTTGCCCTCAGCCACTTTGTGTGGAGCCTAAAAGTTAGATTTAAAAAAAAAAAAACTTTTTTTTACTTATTTCGTCTATCACATTTCAAGAAGGGAAGGGGGAGCAGCGCTGAATTCTGGCCCACGACGAAATAACTTTTCCCCACTCCTTCCCAGAAAATTGTGTATTGCGTATTGTGTATTGTGTAAACCCAGGGGTTTTTTCCCCCATAAGAAAAAGCGGCCCTCTCTTGCCCGGCATCAAAATCCTGAGCCTAAGAGGTGTATTAACAAAAACTGTGTTTTTACTCTGTTTTTTTTTTTTTTTGTGTGTCTATCATAATTCTTTAGAGGGGTGCAGCACTACATTCTAACCAAATTTTATAAACATTTACCATCTATACTTACATTAAAATCATAGCATGAATCGGTTGCTTTATAATTTCAGTGGTTGAAATTTAGGAAAAAACTTTTAAGATTAAATTTTCTTGAAATTAAAAACGTTATTTCCTAAATTCAAAGACTTGTATTCAAACCACTCACCTTTAACGCATTATCTATATACCGCTGAAGTTTACTTGTATCCCACACTAAGTTGACAACTTTCTGGTTTCGCATTAACGCACCGTTCCACAAAACGATAATAACCTGCACGTCTTTCATCTGACAATAACTTAGGAATTGATTTAAATCTGAAATCAGGGTATTCGAGGCATCCGTATTAATGGTGTAGCCGTCCCAGTCAAAGTTTGGGGTGTAGTAACCTTCGGTGTGTAAGAATATCCCTGAAAGCCAATGACAGATATATTTTGAAAAGTTTCATCATCATCAAAGACATCTGCACCCGAAAAGGGTAAAGGAACAGAGGTAGGAAGCGGGTGAAATAAGGGGCAAACAGCCCTCCCCAACCTCAGAAGATTTTACCTTATTCCCGTATAGGCGTATGAACAGGGGCACAGGGGCACGTTCCCCCAATGTTGCAGTGACCTACATGGTGCCCCCAACTAGGTAATTTTTTACCATTGAGTTAGTGTTGTAGCATATATTTGTGCCCCCTCCACCCCCTTCTCCCTCCTCCCTAATGAAGAACATGTTACTACGCCTATGCCCGTTTGCACGCATTCTTCCCAGATGAGTCATAACATGACTTCGGAGAAACAATCGGGTTCCTGTGCAACTGAGGGCGCACCTCAGTTAATATTTAAGAGCATTTCAACACCTTATGCTAATCCTGACAGCATGCATAAACTGGATTTTATATGATGTTGTATGGTTTAAAAACGTATCATACGACTGTATCTGAACTGTCACTTTGTTAAACCAAGGCGAAAATCCTGGTAGCCCAGTGCATCAGAATTTGTCACTGGGAGACCAAAATTTCCCACTGGGCTGCTGGGCGACCAAATGGTCGCCCAGTTCAGTATGTTAAAAATTTACTGTCACCCGCTGTTCCCGTGTCCCCGTGCGTTGGATGGTCGTGAGCTCGAGGATTGTCCCCAAGTTGATACAAGGGACTGCCATACTAACAGTATAGGCCTGACTATAGAAAAATAGGCCGCGACCAACTAGTCGATTAGCCTCTCCTCTTCCTGTATAGGCCTATCTTAAAACGGTTTCTCACAATATCGGTTGAACATCCCCACCCCCATAGTGAAACCCTGGTCCCCTAAAATCTTATATGTCTGTCTCTCTGACTGTACGTGTCCCATATTTTCGCTTGATGATTGTGATGTATACATGCACATAGCGGAAGGGGGGGGGGAGATCAATGTAGGGGAATATATACGGTGGGAAGGCGTAGGAAGGTTCACCTCTTGGGGGGGGGGGAGAAAATAAGATCCTTGTGACAAGAGCAAAAATTTCAGTGGTAATTTAAGTTTCCATTAAAAGTTGCTGCTATTTCGAAAATTTACTTCAATTTTATAGAGATTTCCTTCATTTTTAGACAATTTTCTTCATATTTGTGAATTTTTCTTCAATTTCGGAACTTTTGGCAAATTTTCGGGAAATTTTGGCCAGGTTTAGGGAAATTATTGCCTGACTTCAGGAATATTTGGCCAGTTTTTCTGGTCATTTCGGCCAGTTTTCGGGAAATTTTGGCCAGTTTTCCTGAAATCTTGGCCACTTTGGCCTGACCGGGAAAGAGATGGCTCCACCAGGAAAGAAAAAATCCGTCAGGAGGTATCTTCCTTTCCCCCTGCCCCGCTTCCTACACCACTGGTAGGGTGTGAATTCATCCTACTGTATCAGCTCCGCTAATAAAACTTATATTAGTCAAAAACAGAATTCATCGTTTTTGCATTAGGAACTGTTGTTAGACTCTCTTGATTCCAAAATAAGAAATAGAAAAAGTATCAAACAAAGGTAATAAACATTCATTTGTGAGGAGGGGGTGGGCGTTGTTGAGATTGGGGATTAGAATTTGCGCATATGGATGCTTCTGTTGATGCGTATTATGTAAAGAGTTTATGTAATGTGCCTAATCGCTATTAATGGGATCAACACTAGCTTCGTATAGGCACTAAGTTTTACTTGAAACGGGCAACTATATTCAAAATAGTTTTCACTGAATCGCCACTGCTCCCCGCCTACACACGCCTACCACTAATGGACCAAACAGTGCCACTTACTGATTGTGTTTCCCCCGTTGGCAGCCACAGTGTTGACATAACTACGCAGAGTTGACCTTGAATAGATATACTGGTTGTTGCCGAAATCATTTCCATACCTTGCAGGGGTTGACCACGCGATATTTGGTCCTGAGAGGAACACCTTTGAGATGCCGATCTTGAAATCCGTCCCATCAACCCTTAGTTTACCAGCTGATACCATGGCAACCAATGAAAGTAACTGTAATAATCTAGCTAACTCCATTTCTGTATGAAAAAAATCAAGAAAAAAATCCGGGTGATGTTTCATAATTTACAACAAAAACATTTCTGCCCTTCAAATGTCCATTCTTGCCCATTCAGAAGAGTGGCTCAAAAATATTGCGACGCTGAAGAACTTGCTGTAAAAGTAAGGGCGTCAGGAAGTCAAGAAAATTTCGAAATTGCACATGTGTAATTTTTATACCCATTTCATTGAAAAGGTATCATACCATTAGAAGTAAACGCCGCCGTGTTGGTAACGTCACTTCCGGTTTTCAATTTTTTTTTGATTGCAAGAAATCTGATAACATTACAGATTTCCCGCATTCAATAAGAACAATTGCAACCGGAAGTGACGTTATCAGCACGACAGCGCTCACTCCTTATTGTATTCATGGGACTATACCTTTTCTTTTAAGCATATTCAAAAGAAACAATTATGATTCATTTGAAGAAAGCGCTTCTTGAAACACGGACGGGATGAGTACCAGTCATTTTCACCCCGTTTCAAGCTGTCAAGGACATTTTCTCAATGAGCTGACCATGTATTACGCAATTATTTGACCACAAATTTTGTTATGACGCGAGGTGGAGTAGCGTGGAAATGAAATAAAAAACTCGAAACGCTTTAGTGACCGCATATCAATGTCACGTAATTGTTCACGCGGTTTAGAAAGCTAGGCACAAAAAACTAGGACGAACCATAGTGTGTTCAAGCATGGAGTTGGCAATGCCAACTCCCTGGTTCAAGGGGCGGATAATTATTTCGAACCTTCATATCAAAAGTTTGCAATATCGTGCACGTGCACGATAAGTGTGTTCGAATATTGTTGAGACTCAAGAAAAAATACGTCCTTACTTTGCGGTCTTCCAGATCCTTTAACCCTTAACTATTATGACAACAATTTAAAGTCTGAAGTCTAAAGGCAGGGAGACAGAAATTGTTTGTTCAACGGGATTGACAATACAATCACATCTTAAATAGGGGCGTGGGAAGTGTCACCTCTCAGAGGGCAAGTTAGTACCTCACAAAATTTCCTGGTTACAAGCTGAGAAAGAAAAAAAATCATTCAATTTTATCATTTTCCAATTTTGTTTCAATAATTCACAAATTTTACACCTCAACTGG
Organism: Chiridota heheva; assembly: GCA_020152595.1. Lineage (NCBI taxonomy): Eukaryota > Metazoa > Echinodermata > Holothuroidea > Apodida > Chiridotidae > Chiridota > Chiridota heheva. The sequence continues at coordinate 831,016 of JAIGNY010003830.1, forward strand.
AAAAAAAATGCATCTTAAATTCTCTCAACTTAGCCCCCTGAGGGTCTCCTACGCCTCTGATCCAAAAATGGGGATGGGGGGTGATTAAACAACCAAAATGTTGATTGTGGTCATAAGCGGGATTTTCTCCCGAAAGTGTGTGTGTCGGGGAGGGGGAGGGGACGAGTCATAAAATCACCCTAAAAACTCTATACAGAAGATATGAATACGGAAAAACGAGGGGGAAATTCCCCTTTACTCCCCTGAAATCGCACCCGCACCCCTTCTCTTTTGCTCCCTCCAAATCGCACCCTCACCCCTCCTCTTTTGCTCCCTCCAAATCGCACCCTCACCCTTCCTCTTTTGAAAATAGCGCCAGGTATAGGCCTACTGTTTTTTTGTTTTTATACAATAATGGAGGCCGAAATTATAGCTGTTACCCGCGTATTTTAATTGCTGTTCCTACTTGAAAATATGCAGCAATATATCAATGGCTTTCACTGAGAACAAAAATCTGTGTCAGATCCATTGGGATTTGAGGGGGAAAGGAGAACTTGCACTTTTCCCCCACTTTTCAGTAGTATGGTAATTGTTTGCACCTTAGCGTGATTTCCCCCTCCCATTTTTGACTTTGCTTCCCCCCCCCTTCCTCTAATTTCAGTAGGCAAGTCCCGCCCGTGGTCAGATCCTAGACACTTGTTTATCAAGTTCAGTGCAGAGTGCCATAATATAAGACTAATGATCTGGCATCGTGTTTATATTCTCCTACAGACTTTAGGAGGGCCATTCTGAGGGCAAAATGGCATTATAGGAGAACGATGCCAGAACTTTACTTTTTTTTCTTTTATGAAATAACTATCACTTTTACTCTAAAACTCTTCAAAACAACGAAATTTAAATATCGATTTTTGAATAAAAAACATCTTTATTTTGAATTCCTTCGAACAACAAACCCATCGATAAAATAAACTATTAACATTCCGTTTACAAAAATTGAACCGTGACAGCAATTAAATATCAAAAAATAGAATATTACTGACAACGTAGTATAGAACAATACGTTATTAATTGAACAGCATTAACTATTACCATAAAACAAAAGAATGAAACAAATTATACAAACATTTAAAAAAAAGTAATTTCTAACAAGTATATGAATATCAATCAAAATATTGTAATCTATTGGTACGCATCATAACAATGGCAGCGTTGGGGGTTAAATGACCAATCACAAAGAAACAATTTCTATTTTTAGTTATGTACGTCACGCTGCAGCTGTTGTTGTGTACACAATCAACAACGCTTTGTCAAGGTCAAAGAACTTCGACTACACGTGCGTGCTATATACAGTACAGGTACAGGTACGTTGAATGCACAGCTAGCTCAGAATCTAAATATACTAGGCCTATTGTACTAGTAACAACTGACTGACAGATATATACCATTTGAAGGGATTTAAAAGGAATATACTTAAAATGTGCAAACATGCAACATTAATTACATATCATTTTGTTTCTCTGACTCTTTAGCTCAGGCTTGTAGCATTTTATTACGTGTATATGTTGATATTTCCACGGAACTTGCGTACATATTTTTTTGTAGGCAATTTTAAGCTGAGGCCTTTGTCGTCTGCTAGAGGCTTTTCTCCGTGAGCATAGGCCAAGTTGTAATTATGTCCACGTAACTATCCCTATTTCCTCTAATATTTTCGACGATTTCGGCGCTTTCGTTTAAAAACGAATAGACGGATAAGCAATCGAACGTGTGGTTGTTATGGTTGTGACGTAATATATGTTACGTAATGTAATTTAAAACGCCGCTCCTAAAATAAAGTGAATCAGTCCGCGCGGAATATATCATCACCTTAGCACTGTCGCAGGGCATTAGACGTATATAATGCCCCCGTTGCCATGGTCGAAACAAGGAGGATTTCTATAACGACGACGAGTGAACACACAATTACAATGACGTGATCGTCACCTGCGTAATCAGTTATGATAGTAACAATGCTATCACGAAACGCTTAATACGACCGGACGAGAACACAGGTACGACGTGGGGACAGACATAATATCGACAACCAAGTCAATGTTCACGGCCTTTTGATAACCAGTTTTGGTGCACTGGCGTGTCTACCCAACCCAGGCTTGAACCCAGGGCCTCGTGGTCTGTAGACATGTATGATAACCGCTACACTACAGGAGGTAGATATTTCTATAACAACCTACATAGTTATTTTATATTGAATATTTAATTATCCTTCCTTCCTCTCGTATTGAATTAACATATAACAAGTTTAAAGGCAAGCCTAGCTACATTCCTTTTAAATGTATTATAAACCATGAAAGTCGCAACGAAATTCATCAAAATCGTTTAAAAATTGTCCAACATTTTAAAATTCTGGCAGGGTTATACCATGTAACTTAGTTTGTGATGTACCACGGGGAGGCTTTGGCATTTTCTTCTGTAAATGCTTTATTTTTTTAATATTTTTTTTTCTGTCATAATTCTTTGCAGTGGTGTAGCAAAATCTAACCAACGTTTTTAAGTCTGTGACATTGTACAAATTAAAGGAATTGCATAAGATTTTGAGCTGTCCTTCCATCGGCCCATGCAGTCACATGACATATATGTTGAGCAAAAGTTGAAAAGTTGACCAAACTTTGATCCGGGGGAGGGAAAAAGAAAGGGGGGGGGGGGCACTCTCATATGTGAGGTATATGTATGTGTGCCGCACGAGCAGGTGCCCTTTATTTTTGTGCAAAATTTGACTTCTGTCATACTGCGGGTGTCAAAATTGTATAATTTTATACTACAGTTACCAAAAAATGTGTCATACTGCGTGTATGTTTTTCGGTTAATGGGCTGCACACCGCTACCAATTTAAATATGAAGCACCCCCTCCCCCTCCCCGGGACTTTGATCAGCCACAAAACAACAACTAAAAGTGTTATTTTCAAAAACTGATCTTTTTACAGATTTATAAACTCTTTCGAAAACTGTAGGCTTTCAATTTTAGTTAAATTAAACTATACCTGTACTTGTTGTTCACTTCGAGCCTTATTCGCCAATTCACTCCAATGAGATAACATATGATGTCTCGCTCACAAGTTAAAAATATATTTTCTTATAAAAGAGCAAAATCGGCGTCTACCGACTAAATGATGTCTGTTCTAATATCAAACATGTATTAATACTATGGTGGGATCATGCTTTTGAATAAAAAACTGGCAATGCATTCTTTGATATCTGAGTGGATGAAATTGACAAAAGCTCTTTCTTCCTCAATGAACACAGTGATGTCATTATGTAAAGCTCATCTCCGGGTTCACGAAATAGGCGCGTAAATGTGCTACGTCATTGTGACGATCAAATGGATTGTTAAGGACACCCAACAGGTAGCAACAACTTTAGCTTAAAATATACTAAAAACCACGAAGACAGCAAAAAGTCATGACATCAAAATCGGTTAAGAAGTTTACAATTTTACAGCATTTAAAGTTTAGATACCCTTAAAGAGCCCAAAACAATTAAATTTACCGATGCGATGTGTAACCACAAATTTTACGACTTCGCGATTTGCGAGCATGCGCAGTTACTATTTTAATAACTCAAGGTACTTCTTTTAAACTTACGATAGTTACTACTTTTATTAAACATATTTAAAAATGAATATAATATTATTAATTTGTGTAGTATTACCTTTCATATAAGACCAAAGTTATGCGATTTGATGAAAATTTGAGTGACTTACGGGATCATACAAAAAATGCTTTATCAGAGACTTGAAGCCGTGTGTTTGTATTGTGTGGTATGCAGGGTGGGTTTATAAAAAACCATCACTGCTACGTTGTTTATCACGTGGCCAGAGAGACAATATCTCAAGCTTTCTAATGATACTTGAGTTTTCAGTTTCCGAGAATTAAAAGAAAAAAAGTTGAAAAACATTTTTATTTTCATTTTTAGGCATGCTTATCAAAATACAATTACAAAAACTCAAGCAATTTTTAAAAGAAAATGTTCTTATTTTAAAAATGAGATATAATTAGTCATGATGCCCCATTTACAGGGCAAGCAATTTTTTTTTGAATTGACTAATGATTTCACAATCACATCGAAGTTGCGTTGTAACTCATAACTGCATAAGCAAGGCAAGTTGTAAGCAAGGCCGTTCATAATTACTTGCAGCGAGGCTTGGCCTTTGGCCTGTTATTCATTTATTTATTTTCATGCGAGTGCCAGTTATTTATCGATCAACCGAACGTTGCAAGTACACTGTGACTGAGTGTGTACCATCATGAATTGTCTTGATCTATGTGTATAATTTGTTTAATAATATTATATTACTGAGAGAAACTTAACTTTTTATTAAAGAAAAATATTTTTATATTTCATCACATTATTTTTTTTCTCCATTTTTTCATACCAATTTATACATTTTGTGCTCATACTTTAAACATTTTGAATAATATTCATAATCAATTAATTCATTAACAATTCATCAGTAGTTAAATGTTCGTATTATTTCAACATTCCAATGGAATATTACAAGTTCATTCAAATTGGTTTTATTCAAATTAAATGCATATAGTTTTAAACAATGTCATAGTAAATAATCCAAAATGTTGGGATTTTCAATTAATTTCATTTGATTATTAATTATATTTTTAATTATGTGTTTGTTTGTCATGTTATCTAAATTATACACATTTTAGCTAGAATCTTACAACTGTCAGCTTAATTATCTATTTGAAGCACTGAAATAATTTCAGATTTGCACACTTTGACCAAATCAGTGAATTGTCTCATTTTGACCCAATGAATTGTCTCACTTTTTGTCATTGTGTTAATTAATTATTTCCGTGGTTAATTAGACTTTCCCTTTGTTTATTATGTCCTTAAATGTGTGTTCTATACATGGCTAAACCATTTGCTAAGAACACGGCTTATTTGGTTTCAAAATTGCATTTAAATCAAATTGAGCAAATTCATTAGCTGTGGCTCTCCTTAAAATTCTGTTCCAGCCAGTCCAAACCACAAACCTAAATATTGTGACTAATATAACCAATTATCCTCCCTAAAATAAACTTCTTGCTAAATGATTGACAGTTCATATGGCATGCATGTAATGAAACACCTTGTTTAACTAAAAGGTCAGTCAGGGTTATCAAAGAAAACAATGGTTCCCTTATTGCCAGAAGTAGGTACAACTACTGTGTGAACTTTTATGAACTGTATTTACTGTGTGCAATTATTTTTGGACACGTGGGTGTAATTTAAGTAAGTGGAATATTATCAGCGAGTGGAACCTGAGCTTAATTGCTTGTGGTTTCAAAATAAAGAAAATGATAGGGACATGTCTGGCCCGATCTGCTTAACTTTGACATCGGGTCGGAGTGTTTATTTTTTTAAGGACAGGACCAGCTAATGTTTACATTAAAACGCATTTGTCCCACTTTTCCCAAGTTAATGTATATTATGGTTTGTTTACATGTTACCTATGTCATTAATTCTTCACCGATATCATATTTTTTTAATCTTTATTATTTCTTTAAGTTGAAGAGAACATTGTACAGAACAAGAAAATACTTAATATCAGTGGTAAAGTAACATGTCCAAACATTTACTATGCTTTAATAATGTTTAATTCTTCAAAATTGGGCTAAATCTGGTTGTCATGGAAACGGCAATTAAATTTGGGGTAATCCAAGTGACACCATTTTTTCTCATAATTTGAGAACCGTGTCACCTATTTACATGATTCTTTTTTTATTGTTCCCACCACTACCATCTTTCATTTAATCCTATTTATAAACATTTACATATAGATTTGAATTTTCACTGTAGCCTCCCTACAAACATAGATAGAACATTATTTTGTGCCCTCAAAATAGGACAAATAGAAACTTGCTTGTGTTAACTTATTGTTTTTCAGTCATTCCCCAAAATATTTTGAAAGGGAGAAGTAAACTCTAGTGAACAGGAAAGTATTATTCAAACCTTGTTGACCCAGACTTTGCAGCATAGAACGCAATCTGAGAACATTTGATATTTGAAATTTAGGAAAGAAATATAGCAAGTTAGAAGTAAACTTTGTTTACCATACATCATTTCCTTTGCGCAATGAACAGATTTATATAGTTTGTCAGCGGGGTTTGTCATAACATCAAAATCTATAAGTTCTATTTTGATCATGTAAATATTGTTTTAAAGAATCTTTTTTAGCTCATATCGAAAACAGGATTTCCTATTTGATAAGAATTTAGGGAGCTGAAACACAGTTCCATGATATATTTTGCATTTATTTAACAAAGCTACGGTCGCTTGGTAACGGTTCAAAGCATTAAATCCGGTTCACCTGTAACACGGATCCAGCCTCAACAATATAGCGAAAACAATTTTGTTAGTTGTGATTCATAGCAAAATCCTTGAATTTATTTTTGGAATCTGTTTGTGATTGTTTTTCAATTGAGAACAAAGCTTTTGTCAGGGTTTTGAGACAGTTT
>JAIGNY010003830.1:842500-930000 GCA_020152595.1 Chiridota heheva
AGAGTAACCGTGGAGATTGTCGATTCTGGTACCTCGGCGGTGTTCTGACGGCTAATGTTTTTCGTATTCTGTTGTCAAATTTGTTTGCCAAACCAAACCGGTAGTAAACTCTGATAAAGTATCCACCTGTGTCAAGATTATTCGTGTAAACCCGTTAGGGAGAGTAAGCGTGGAGATTGTCGATTCTGGTACCTCGGCGGTGTTCTGACGGCTAATGTTTTTCGTATTCTGTTGTTAAATTTGTTTGCCAAACCAAACCGGTAGTAAGCTCTGATAAAGTATCCCACCTGTGTCAACATCATTCTTGTAAACCCGTTAGGGAGAGTAAGCGTGGAGATTGTCGATACTGGTATTGAGGCATGATGTGTTTTATCCGATGTCCGAAGGCAAAGTGAAGTCGATGTGTAAGACGTTGCCTTTTTATGCTCTCCTTCGACCATTCAAAAGCCAGAAAGGTATGATGTCATCCGGATTGGTGGCGCTCTTTTGTTACTGTACTCTGGCTATGAACTGTATTAAATGTCTTAATGCAATTTTCTCTTTCTTATATTTATGGTGACTCTTATAAGAGCCATTGAGTTCTTTATCGATCGATCTACTGTCCTCCTGTAGTCCATTGATGTCGACCTGTTTCTTTGATCTCGTGCGTCCTCTGCATTTCTAGATTCTCCAAGGGTCTTCGACACGAGGCGGTTCCTCTCTTCCAAGCGGTTCCTCTTTTCCAAAGTGGCTTAGACATATATATTTTCCAACTCATGGCTTTCATCTTGTAATGGTAGGCAGATATGCCGTAGTTATCTTCATGTGTGAATCCCTACGAGGGTTGCACTTGGCTGCTTTCCCCAATTTGTTGTCTGTAGCTGCATAATTCCGAAGATAGTCTGGTTTTTGACTCTGGTATTTTGGTGGTGTTTCGACGGCGGATGTTTTTTGTACTCTGTTGTCGAACTTGTGTGCCAAACCGAGCTGATAGTACGCTGTATTGGGGTCTCTTTCCGTTGTCAGCATTCTCATTCTAAGCCTGTTAGGGAAAGTAACCTTTCCCTACTCTGTTGTCGAATTTGTGTGCCAAACCGAGCTGGTAGTACGCTGTGTTGGGGTCTCTTTCCCTAGACAGCATCCTCATTCTAAACCTGTTAGGGAAAGTAACCTTCAGAATTCTCGATTTCGTTACGTATTGATCAGACATGTTGCTGTGTCTCATCCAAAGTGAAGTCGACGTGCAAGACGATGTCTTTTGATGTTCTCCTTCGACCAATCAGAAAGGTATGATGAGTTGTGGCGCTCTTTTGAAACGAGGGTTAAAGTACTGCCCCAACCAAGGCAGTGGTACCGTAGGAGTCATGCCATTGTTTTGTACTCCTTCTGCCCTCTTTTTTCTTCAATAATCAAACACATGCAAATACAATGTTTAACATTCCTTCGCAACAATCAAGTCCCACAGACAATCCATCACTTTGCATTTGAGACCGAGATTGCTCAACAGATCAACGTAGCTTCCCAGCGTTCCATAGATGACGTTTCTCCGTAAATTAAGCACCTCCTCGTCTTTGAAGTCTTTGCTAACCATTTCCTTCATCCCCCTTTCCAGCTCTTTGAAAATGTCTTTCGCCAGTGGAGCTGTAATCAGCGGGCGTCGAATCTCTTACACTTTGCCCCTCTTTTCTTTGACTTTCTCGATCAGGACATTGACCATTGTGGCTTGTAATCAATTGGGATTTCAGCAAGTCGTGTGTTATCTTCGTCATCACTTTCAGGAATTTTGGCCAGTTCTTTTTCTCTTTAAACAAAGAGAGTCTTCTTCTGTCTGCTTGAATACGACGGTCGGTGCTGTTTCGGTCTGCTGAGAGTTTGTAGTCTCCTTAACACCCATCTGTTTCTTGGCCTTTTTCAACAAATGTTCCATTACTTCTCTTTCTTAATCCATGCCACATCCAATAGGAGCCATACACGCGGTGAGACAACCTAAAGCGTTGTAAAACGGTGATGTGAAGTCTCCTTCGTCAGTATGTTCTCCGTATATGTCAGGGTCGCAAGAGTCGTCGCGCACCAAACGTCTGATCTCTGTCCTGGTGATTTCCAAAGGGGCCTTTGCAACTACGATAAAGGTCTCATTACGTGTTTTTTTTTATGCCTGTGAATACGCCGGCACAGCTTTAGTTTTTGCCCGGAACAGTCTCCCGTATTATTGTTGTTAGGTGTTACACTAGTATCCATGTTGTTTCTTTACTGTTTAATAAAAGAATGAATCGAACTTCGACGATGCTTGCTTTTTTATCTTCTTTTTGACCAATCAGAGTAAAGCAATAATGACGTCATAATTTTAATGGTGGCGTTTTTTTTAAATGGAAAGTTTAGAACGTTGAAGATCTGTTTTCAATGATCGTATATTCAATACGGATTGCTACATCGTTTCTTTCCAACCAGGCATGAAAAGGTTTTGGCGTGAAGGCGTACATTTCTTCATCTTTGTACAATCTACAACTGAAGTTTCGCAAAATCTTTATCATTGCCTCTTCATCATAATGAAACACAGACGAAATACACGGAATCCAAGTGCTTTTCTCTATATCCAGTTTCAGTACTTGGATAGTAAAATTTCCGTAGTCTGTGATATTTTGACGTAGACTTTTTGATAAAATTGGCCACCATAAGCGATCTCACACAAATGTCTCTTCCTCGTTTAGAATACCCATGATTAAATTAATCAACTCAACTCTTATCTACCTCTTTTATGTTCTTTTTTCAGATGAGTTTTGATGGTGGCGTTCAATAACCATACGGGAGGGTGGAAAAATCTGTTTGGATGACGCGTTTGTCGTAGACCAGTCTGTAATCCTTGGTAATGGATCTACTGAGAACTATGCCCGGACCGTATTTCATAATGCTGTGTGGATAATGGACAGGAACGATGCGTTCTTCGTCGTCTTCCCAGGCTTTGCCTGTTAGCAGGATCCACGTTATTTACCATGTTAATCATCGCCTCGAAGTTGACCGATTGAATGGCGTTATGTTCATGGCGTTATGGAGGCGTGATGCCTCTGACTTTCCACTCCCCCACGACGATAGCGCCTGTTCTAGTCGAACGTACTTTGTGAGCGTAGTTCTTTGCGTCTCCGGAAACAAACTCGGTGATGTAGCTCCCAGCACTGTAAGGCTTCTCCAGCTCCTCTTTCATGTCGCCGAGAAAGGTGCCGAGGGGTGGATCGTAGGTTCCAGGTCGGCTGACGTAAATCACGGAATCCGTGTCGAAGTAGAGGACGTGCTCCCGACGTGTTTTAGGCGAGCGTGAGCCGTGGTATCCCTTCGCTCCTCTTCTGAAAACTTCCTGACTGAACCCAGAACTAACACCAAAGCTGGTTCTAGGGCTTTTTCAGCTGCAGCACCCCATGTTTGGAACTCTTTGCCTTCACACATTCGCCATGCCAGTTCACTTGGACAGTTCAAAACACGTCTTAAGACTTTTCTTTTTTAATCATGTATTACTTACTGAACTTTGGGGCAGCATTCTGGGCGCTTTGTATCCTATAGAAAAGGCGCCTACTACAAATGAACATGGATGGATGGATGGATGGATGGTATAAGCTGCGTTGAAAATGTTCCTGTTGGGCGATACTTTAACGTATTCGTTCGTGTCGACCCATTGGATGCGGGTGGTGAACTCATTGTGAAGCTGCATGTATTTCACTTCTTTCGATTTGTCCGTCCGTCTTGATAAGTGCACTCCGCTGTCTAAACTTTCCCCAAAAGGAGTTGAGCTTCACTTTGGCCATTGCTCACTTTCCCTCATACTTGGCAATGTTGGCGTAGTCCAGACTGATCTTTTCGCCGGCATCGTACTCGTCGATGTACAGACGACGCTGTTCTTCGGTTTCACAGCCTTCTAGCCACCCGCTCACTTCCTGTTACATTTTCAGAAACGTATTGATGTTAGCCGTCAACAAACCGGCTTTCCCGTTTCAGGATCATACTGCGCCGTTTCTTTGAAATGCCACACCTCGTCGATATGTAGCACCTTGTACCCCATCGCTACGGCTTTCTGTAACTCGCAACTCACCCACGTCCCGTGAAGCGCTCGCTGTTAATCGAGGTGTTTACATCGTATTTTGGCCAGACACTTTGCGTAGGTGGCACACAACGGAAACATGACTTTGCTTCGACATTGAACCGGACGTACAGGGTGGTATAGATCAGTCCTTCGTAGTCACATACATTGGTCGTGTCCGGGGTTTTGATGATATCCAGATGGCCGATAGGGTATTTACAATACTTGTTTGACGTAAGAATAGAGTGAGCGGCAGACATTGATGTACTTGATCTGTTCATCTTCTTTGACGACTTGATGAAGCTTGTTGGCATTGGTCCGTCCGCCGAAGAACGCATCTCGGGGTTGAAGGGGTAGTACAGTTTCAGGTTATCAACGACGTTTTTCATCTGTGGATTTCTCTCCAGTTCGTTTCGGAACTCGCATTCCCAGATTTCCACTAGTTGCCAGCCTTGTCAAAGACCTTCGTTGTTAAACCAGTCTTTTTTAAGGGTAAGCTTGTCGTGGACATCTTCGACGGTTGTTTTGAACCTCGGCAGCTTGGTTTTTCTGTTCGGGTAGCAGGTAGGACAACCGTACCACAGCCAACCGTAGAACTCGTAGGCTGTCTTTGACGACTCATCCCACCCATCTACTTTGTAAAAAGCGATGTGTTTTTCTCCTCTGGGAGATTGGGCGTGTTGCAATTGATGTCCCTCTCGTTGCTCGATCCATTTCAACCATAGAAAGGCTATCACGGATTGGATATCATTATCGTATCCCGAATGAGAAACCAGGGCAATTGTATGGGTACGAAGTGGCTGGTACCTATTATTGAGAGGAATTACAAAAGATCGGTAAAAAGGAAATAGACGGGGTTTATAAAAGCAAGAAGATTCTTCGATCACGAAAAAGTAAAGACGGAACGAAAGAATATCTGGTAAAATGATACAGTTACCCTTCCAAATTCAACAGTTGGGTCAACGATGATGTTAAATTGTAAAGTCGTTTGACAATATCTCCATTCGAGCGCGAGAGGTTACCATGGCTAAATCGTTTTACGTGACGCTGCCAAGCAATGGCTCCATGAATGTGTGTCTCGAAAACAAGTGACAAAAATTCGAAACATTTTTCAAGACCTATACATCTCGATGACGCACGGGAAGTCGGTTTAGCGAGTTTAAGCTACCATAAATCCTGGTACCACGTTTGTGCTGAAACGAATGAATTTTTTGGAGACACGCAAAACAAGAGAGATTGCATAAGATCGATTTAATCCGTTCAGAGAAGTGAATAACCCTACCATCGGACAGAGAATGTATTTGCTTGCAAACCCTGAGGGTTGTTGAACTTTGCTGAGAACGATAATAACGGACGTTTGAGGATGAGTGCTACAACTGATCGAGTCGTAATACTCAAAGGAAAAATATGTCAGAGTTTCGGATGTGACGATATGTGTGTGATCACCTATTATTGGCGGTACGGTGGACTTCCTTGGAAGTAGGAGAACAACGAAAACCTGTTTGTCTACACCGACATCATTGCTCCTCAATCCATAGGCAATCAAGAAGTGCCCTTGTTGGAACAATTTGGAGTTTCGGCATCGCACGCTCGAGGCCAAGCCGCAGAGAATTCACCGTCGATCATCTATCATTATCCCGTTAACTGAAACCCCATCGATTCGATCCAAATCGTTATTGGCGACGGAACGGGGCAAAAAATACCATTCACAACAGGGAGATCAATTGTCAGGCTGCTTTTTTGTCAACAACGTTCGACCCTCTTGTAAGGGAGAGATATAATGTTACCACAGACGTCGTACTTTTCATTATCGCTCGAGACGAAACAAATTATGGCTAAATCGTTTTACGTGACGCTGCCGAGCAATGGCTCCATGAAGGTGTATCCCGAAAACGCAGTAACGAAATTACGAAACATTCTTTCAAGACCCCTACATCTAGATGGCACATGGGAAGTCGGTTTAATGAGTTTCAGCTACCCTTATTCGTGGTTTCAAATCTGTAACGAGACAAGTCAGTGTTCTTTTCGGGTGGCAGGAACGGAAAATGATGAGAAGATTGACTTGCAGCCCTTGAGAAAAGTGACTAACTTGGCATCATTCTTCTCAACAAAAAAAAACACTTGCCTGAACCAAACCGAGATTTGTATACTATCGGAAAGACCCCCACTTATAGCGGACATGTAACTGTGTAAGAATGCGAGCAAAAATCGGACACGTCGTAATATTCCGTGGAAAAATATGTCAATTGATCGGAAGAGAGAATCGTTGCATTTTACACAAAATGTGATAACCGCCCATTATACTTGAAAGACAGAGAATATCAAACACCTGTTTCACTACTCAATATATTCGCTCCTCAAACCGTGGGGATCAAGAAGTGCCGTTGTTACAACAATTTGGAGTGCCGTTATCAAAATCTCGGGATCTGCCCGTTGACGTGACACCACCAATCATCGTCTATTATTCCGTTAACCGAAATCCCATCGATTCGATTGAAATTGTTATCCGCAACGGAACGGGTGAAAAAGTACCATTCACAACAGGAAGGTCAATCGTCAGGCTGCATTTTTGTCAACAAGGTCTCTTGTAGGGGAAGATATATAATGTTACCGCAGATGTCGTACTTTTAATTATCGCTTGAGACGAAGAAGATCAAACATCATGGCCGACAGACGTCTACCCGTGTTTATTGGGCCGCGAAAACAACGAGGCTACGGTCTCGGCGGAATGCTTCCGGAATTGTTTAGGATATCTATATCGTTCCTTAAGAAAAGAGCCGTGAGTTTAGGTAAAGAGGTTGGAAAACAGGCTTTGACCACTACGGGAGCCGGTTTTCTAGAAGACGTGATAGCCGGAGAAAACATCAAACGATCAGCCGCTCCCAAAGCGAGAGAAGCAGGTTGATGTATGAAACGAAAATCTACGAATCGTGCCAAAGAGCCATTGTCCAAACAGACATGGCAGATAGGAGGAGGAAGACAAAGAGGACGTGGAAAAGGGTTAAAAACCGTACGGTACAAACACGAACCGTCATTACCACGAATGATACGAAGAAGAAACCATCTCGTCCGACTCGCGGTCAAAAAGGGCTAAAGATACCGTTCAGAAAAAAAAACCCATCATCGACAGCTAGTAGTTTTAGTAACCGTAGCAGTCGTCGGAGCAGCAGTCGTCGGAGCAATTCTTTCTGTTTAATTGAACTCCCTCGTGCGTAGACAACTCGCTTTCACTCAAACATCGCATTACTCAGCATGAAGTGGCGAAATGTAAACACTTTTTCCACGTCAAAGACGGTGATCCACGACAAAAAGAAAAAAAGGAAGAAGAAGACACCTCGTAAACAGGTCGCTCACTAACATTAAAACGATTTCCCATAGGAGAGAACGTGTATGCGTCTTCATCGCAGTTTGTAATACGTACATCTTGGCAAGTATGTCAAAACCAACCCTGGCACAATATCTCGAGTAACGGCTCAAGGCATTGCCATGGAAGAATGCGTTTAGGATGTATTCTGCAAACACAAAAATATGATATAAGAACTAGCCTTGAAATACCATACGTCTAACGTCTAACGTCAACGGAGCCCGTCGCATGAGCGGTCCGTCGCACCCCGAAAATTTACGTTTGCTTCTGGGATAACAGATTTACAACAGTCTGACAGCAGACGATAAAGACATTCTCGTGGACACACGTCATTTCGACCACGCAATGCAAACGATCAGCGACCCAAACGGACACACCAGTCGTCAATGGACCGTCATACCCGGAGAAAGGGGGATTTCTCTCAACCTGGACCAATGGCGCAAAGTGGCGAGCATGGATGGTCTATTTGCAATCGAACATTTGAAAGCACTGGTCAAAGTACCTATCATAGAGAAAAAACCTTCACCTGGACGAAATGTGCAAACAGATGGAAGCAGAACATTCGAAAGCACCCGCAAAGAAAAGATCCCGTTCACCGTCGTTGTTACCACCCCCACTCTATTAAATTTAAAACTGGACATACCACCCATCATCATCATCATCATCGATAAACCCGAAAAAGAATAACCCTCTACATCTGTTTGAACATTAAAGATGTTTGTTATGCCATATAAGCTGCGTCTTATTTTCTGACATTGAAAGGAAGAAAATAAAGTGTGAAGAAAAAAAATGAGTGCGGAAGGATTACAACCATGTGGTATGACTCCTACGGTACCCTACGATGTTTGGGGAAGGTGCTTGTACTCTCGCATATTAACATTCACAAAAGAGAAAATTGAATTAAAGACATTCAAAGGGCTCGAGGCTACCGTGGAAGGTCAACGACACGAGGCTACCGTAGAGCAACAAGAATGTAAATGACACAAGAGACAGGCGTGATATCTGGGGCACGAACCAGACAAGTGTCTGACTGGATTTTAAGGCGTGATACGAACCAATCAGGGGCACGTTTACAGCCATGAACCAGACAAGTGTCTGTCTCACCAATCACATCATGGTGAGTATTGTTTGTAGACTGAATATAACTACTAACTTTGGTCATTTTTAATCATTCGATCAGATAGATTTACGTACAATTAGCAAAGATGGCAAAGCTATACAACTACTTTCCAGTTTAAGTATATTTTGAAGGTAGAGAGGGCTGGTGGGCTGGTGGGAGAGGAACAAGGAAGAATAGGACTTTGATGACGCGGTTTCATCCTCAAGCTTGACGACAGAGTCGGTAACCGAAGACTTCTTAATGGAGGATGTTACCTCTACAAGCGACTGGGACTTTGACGACGAGCCACCCTTTAAAGCAAAGACCATGACGAAGAACTAGTCCTCATCAGCGGAGAGTGGGCGAGAGTGTCAGCGTCAGCCGACAAAGACCGGCTCATGGCCGACGAGTGGCCGCCGGCAGAGATAAAGGAGGAGGAGGAGGAGGAGGAGGAGGAGGAGGAGGAGAAGGAGGAGGAGATGGTGTAGGAGGAGGAGGAGGAGGAGGAGGAGGAGGAGGAGGAGGAGGAGGAGGAGGAGGAGGAGGAGGAGGAGGAGGAGGAGGAGGAGGAGGAGGAGGAGGAGGAGGAGGACAAAGAAGAAGAAAAGACTGAGGGAACAGAAGAGCTTGTGGTGACAGGCCGGAGCGTGGGAACACAGACGAAGCACACACATTGTGAATGCCTATTCTTCCTGGTATTTGCGTGAAGAAGAAACCCAAGACCCAAAGGCTCTTTTGAGAGCCACCATAAATATAAGAAAGAGAAAAATGATTAAGACATTCTTTGTATCGTACATGGTGTATCGTCCATAATTGTTTGTAACGTCCATATTTATCGTTTATTGTTGTATCATCCATAATTTTTCTTATCGTTTGTTCAGTTGTGTCATTTGAATTTTCTTATCGTTTATTTTTTATTTATGTGACATTTTATCGTCCATAATTGTTTTTATCGTTTGTTGTCCATAATTGTTCTCATCGTTTGTTCTGTTCTGTCATTGTTTTTTGTGGGTTTTTCAAAAGAGCGCCACCAACCCAAACGACATCATACCTTTCTGGCTTCAAATTGGTTAGAGAAATCGGAACAAAACGCATAAATTAAGCAAACCTGGTCCATTCTTTTCATTCGTATTCAAAACTTCAGAGTGAACACATCATCATGGAGTGGGATATCTTAGCCGAGCAAATGTTTAAACTCTTGAGAAAATGCAGACCTGGACCTATCGACTACAATAAAGTTATAGACCACCTCGAAAACAGATGGAACTGTTTGAAACCTTTCGAAGACGAAAAAGAGAAAATTGATTTAAGACATCTCTCCAAAAGATTCGACGACCTTTGGTCGTGTGGTAAATTACGAGAGCCTATACAGTCATGGACCAATCACTGGCTCCTGATTCATTCATGACTGTATAGGCTCCTCTTACTACTAGCCAACTTAACTAACTTATCATAGACTGTGAGAGTGCATTATAAGTTGAGGGCATACATGCCGAACACGTTATTCTCTCTGTCTATACATGGTGTGCTTCAAAAGCAGCATTGGATAAGTTGATCATTTCTCTGAGCAAAATGTTGATTGATTCCGAACAGAATCTTAGTCAGATACAGCAACGGCCTTTCAACTGGTGTCAAAAGATTAAACAACAATGGACAGGTTGCAAAAACTTGTTGTTAATTGGAAGAAAAGATGCCATAAATAATACAAGTAACAAAAACGTTTCACGAAATTTTAGAGAATTTTGAAATGAAGTCATTATTCTAAATAATTTATATTATGAAATTAATGAACTACTATTTAAATCTTGTGATATCACAAAGAGAAATTTGTCAAATGCCGGAGAACAGTTGAATATAACCAAGAGGTTTTGAAACTGCATTATATAACCTCAATCAGAACTTAGCATGAGAGAACAGTCTGATGATTTTCAGTGACTAAATTTATCACAGAAATTACATGAAAGCTTTGGAGCTGTCTTCTCTTTCATACATAAATACTTCAGAATTTGATTAGTCACAACTTCAGAACTTGGAAGCTGCAGATGCATTTTACGTAATTCATAGACTTTTCTCTATCGTTTTAAAATTCGTTTCCATGCGTATAAAATCTGTATCTGTCTAAATACTTATTAAAATGTTTATTTAAATTTTTGGTTACTTACAAATTTTCTTACCATTTTTTGCTTCCGGTAGCCTCTTCGTTTTTTCTTCTTAAGATTCCTCGATGTTTTGGCGAATTTTTCACTCTTTCCTCGAGTTTATCTGTTGGAATAGTTAAGTTAGGTTAGTTCTGTATACAATGATACATGATGGAAATAATATACGAGGTCGGAGCTAGTGAGACCAGGATAAATTTCATCCTAGAAAATTTCTGATTTCATATATTCAAATATGACCAGGTTCGTAAAAAAAATAATCTTTGCAATAAAAATTGCAACTGAAATTAATGAAGAGCAAAATATTCAAGAAATAAAGAAAGACATTGAAAAAATGTTATATTATTTTCGAAAATCATTTTTATCCCAAAACACTTGCTTTTACTCCGTTTCACATATGTGGAACCTACTTACCTTTAACGCCAGCCCCTATACAGTTTTGTGGGGAAATGTGATCACTCTTCAAAGAGCATGTCTTTGAAAATGAAATGAAAAGGCCCTAGCTATATCACTACAACTTTTAGCTTGTAAAAATGTAGAAAAGAGACGTAGTTAAAAGGTAAATGAACCTTGTGAATGGGTGTATAAGTGAGGGAAAAGATGACAAGATAAATACTCCTTATATGTCATAAAGGGCAGTAATGAAATACTCCTTATATGTGATAGAGGGCAGTAATTAAAACATTTTTTGGTAAAGGAAACGAATTGTTCCATAAATGAATTCGGAATTGAACGTCAACGTGTTGGTAACGTCACTTCCGGTTTTCAATTTTGCTTATTGATTGAGAGAGCGAGAAATGTGTGATGATTTCGACAACAAATGTAGACCTCTCTGTCTCCGGTCCAGTGGATGTGTGATGGATATAGCATCGTGGATTTCTCGGCAATCAATAAGGAAGATTGAAAACCGGAAGTGACGTTACCAGCACGGTGGCGTTCTGTTCTGAATGTATTTATTGGACAATATCTTTCCTATAAGATATTGTTGTCATCTCGAAGGCAAGACTAAAAAAGATGAGTAATTTCTGGCTATTTTTTCCTTTACAGCTTTCTTTGCGATATCAGTTCGACTAAAAAAGAAATAGTGACGTTATTTTACTTTAATTTTGCTAAGAAGCGCAAATTAGCTCATTTTTTTAATTCCCCCATCCTGACGATCTTTGGTTATCTAAAAGTGCCAATTAAAAATTTAAGAGTTCAACCAATGTTTCAATTTCTTTGTTGACTTTTAGAATTTATACGTTTCATGCGTTAATCTTTTATTTGAAGAGAAGTCTGAATATTTACAGAATTACTCTTTTCTGTATATTTTATTTTCATAAGTACAAAAGAACATCTTTGATTTCATCGCTCTATAAAATTAAATTACATATCAACGTTTGGATAAATTCAAATTGAAGAATACCTGCGGAAACAAGTAGATCCTCCAGTTTGTCATCCCGAACAAGTAATTTCTCGACATGTATTCGTGTCAGCTCTACCGTCTCATCTACCATAGCATGCAGTTCCTCCACTGTGATTTTCTTCGTTTTATTAACACGCTTGTCGTCCTGCTGTACGATAGAGTATTTGATCTTTTTGGATCCTACGAAGGGCATCTTTAATTTGACGCTACTGTAACGCTTTGAGCCTTTCGAGGTTTTTTTGGTTGAATTTGAATTCCTTTCTTTTGTGTCAAGACTTTCTTCATCCGTAACATTTGCTGTTGATTTCTCTTGTTTCTTTACGACAGCGTTACTAACACTTTCTTTATTTTCTACATTCTCTTCAATTGTAACAATCTCTTTCCTCTGTTCATCTTTCCTCCAGTCTCCTTCATCGTCTTTTGAGCCAATTTTTCTTTTGGGAGAAGAAATGGCATCTCCTTGTGATGTGGTAGTAGCTCCATTTCTAGTGGCTGTTCTGTCTGCCTCTCTTTATATGTAAATTTTTCACCATTCCTTAACTCTTCAACCTCGATTTCGAACGGAATTCTGGGATCTTGATACATCTCACTCATAGGACTTATAGAATTTTGGATTGCTGGAATCTTTTCAGAGGTCGAATTATCTGCCGATGTACTTTTCGTCTTCTCCAGAGTGTTTTCGACGGGTAAAATATCCGATTTCTCTGTATAATGCTTTGAGTTTCGTATTCCAGGTAATCTTTTTGTCTTGGATCTAAAACTACTGTAAATTTTGGATCCTCTTGATGTTTTCGTAGGACTGCTTTCTTTCTCTTCACACTTGCATATTGCACTCGACTTCGAATCCATCTGTGTTGTAGTCTTTTCGCCTTCTCCCAACAGCAATTTAAGATCGGAGCCTTTTCTGTCTTCTGATAATTCAGATTTCTTTTCAGTTTGTTTTCTTAGAGATTGGGGCTGCTTCTTCTTGATAAGATTTGTGTCTGTTGTTGTTGATCTTGATGCACGTCCTTCTGATGACCCTTCATCTTCACTTCCAAAGGGAATTCCGATTTCTCGATTATCTTTGATAAACGGATTATTTTCGTCATCATAACTGTTGTCATCATCCTCAAATGGATTACCCGCATCTGGGCACCCCTGGTTTAAATCTTTTGATATAGTTTCATTTGTTGTCAACAATCGCTCAGTGGTTTCGTTGTTTCGATCCTGCACAACTTCTCCTTCCTCTATCCTTATTTCCAGACTCGTTTTAGAATCCTTTTTCTGATGTTTATCATGCCTTGAGTCTCGAAATCCAGGCGCTTTCTTAGCTTTTACCTTAAAACTGTTGTAAAGTTTGGAACCTTGTGATATCTTTTTCGAACTTTTATCGATTACTACATCACAATTCATATTTTCTTTTTCTCCTTTTACTTGATCATTGGAATTTTCAAGAGGTCTTCCTGACGTTAGTGTGTCTTTTGAGCACTCTGTATGATTTTCATGATCATTGACAATGTGATTCTGTGGGTCGTTAGCCTCTTTGATAAAGGCACCAACCATATCATCAATCTTAACAATAAAAGTTCTCTTCGACTCAGAACTCACTGTGAGAGCACTTTTGTAAGCTTTGTACTTTGATGACAATTGTTCGGAAAGGATGTCATTTGGATCTTGCGGTATTTTTACCTGTCGAATATCATCTTCATGTTGACTTCTGGAAGCTATTGTTGGCCTTTTAGAATGCTTTGAGTCACGTGTTGATGGTGTTTTCGTAACCTTCGATTTAAAGCTGCTGTATATTTTGGAACCTCGGTTAATCGTGTTGGCGTTCGCAACCTTTTCTTGAGGGATTTGGTTTTTCTCTTTAATTTCAGCGTCACGACGTCCTGGTGTAGATGTACTTGCGAAAGAACAACGTGAATTTTCTTCGTGGTCAACTTCATCAACATCAGACGGACTTCCTGACTCTAAATCTTTATTCCTGTCAAATGGTTTTCCAACGCTTTTGACCTTATTAGGAGCTTCTTCTGTTGGCAACAATTGATGTGAAATTGTTTGACTCTGATCTTGTACCATTTTCCTCTCCTGAATCCCATCATCATGGTTTGTTTTAGAAGGTAGCCTCTGACTTTTAGACTTTATTGAGTCTGGCAACCCCGGTATTTGTTTCGCCTTCGATCTAAAACTGTCATATAGCTTAGATCCTCTGGATAATCTCTTCTCGCTGGAATCGTTTTCTTTAGAGTCAAGTTTTTTGCCTTCTCTTTCTCGTCTTTGGACGTTTTGTTGTTCATGATATGTGGTTTCTTTTATCATACTTAAACTCTTTACGTTTTCCTCTGAACTAACTTGAACCCTTTGAAGTGATTTATCAGCACTCAGTAGTGTTGCTTCATTTGCAGTCTGTAAGGTCTGTTGTGACCTCTTTGATGTGGTTTCCAGTTCAAAGGGATTGACATCATCCTGTTTTTTGCCATTCTTACTTGCAGCAACTTTATTCACTTTTTCTTTCGATAACAATTGTTCGGACACGGTGTCGTTTGTATCTTGTGCTATTTTTACCTTATGAGCATCATCTTTATGTTGACGTTTGGACGCGATCGTCTGCTCTTTATGATGCGCAGAATCTCGCATTGGTGTTGTTTTCTTAATCTTCGATATCAAGCTGCTATACATTTTGGAACCCCTGGTAATCTTCTTGGCATGCACATCAATTTTCTCTTCGGTATTGCTTGCATCTTGATGGATTTGGTGTTTCTCTTTGGTTTCAGCATCACGAGTTCTTGGTGTAGATATACTTAGGTAACAATCACATGAATCTTCTTCGGGGTCATCTTGATCACAATCAAACGGATTTCCTGACTCGAAATCGTCATTCCCGTCAGAGGGATTTCCCACATCGCTTTTGAACCTAATAGGAGCTCCTTCTGTCGGCAATAAATGATAAGAAATTTTTTCACTCTGATCTAGTACCAGTTTCTTTTCCTGAATCCCATCATCATGATTTGTTTTAGAAGCTAACTTTTGACTTTTAGACTTTATGGAGTTTGGCAACCCCGGTATTTGTTTCGCCTTCGATCTAAAGCTGTCATATAGCTTAGATCCTCTGGATAATCTCTTCTCGCTGGAATCGTTTTCTTTGGAGTCGAGTTTTGTGCTTCCCCTGTCCCGTCTTTGGACATTCTGTTGTTCGTTAAATGTGGTTTCTTGCGTCAAGCTTGATCTCTTTGCATCTGCTTCTGAATAAACCTGAACCTTCGGAAGTGATGAATCTGCACTCTGTGGAGTTGTTTCATTGGCAGTCTTTAGATTCTGTTGTAACCGCTCTGATTTGGTTTCCAATTTCAAGGCATAGACATCATCATGTTTCTTACCGTTCTTACGTGCAGGTAAAATTGCATCACTTTGACTTTGCACTTTTACTTTTTGAAGATCGTTATCGAGTTCTTTGTATTCTTCTTTATCAGACGTAAATTTTACTTTTGATTTAAAACTACTGTACAGCTTTGAACCTCTTGATATATTTTCAGAACCGTCCGTCTTCTCTTCTTCAACAAGTGTCTCATTTTTCTGATTTTGAGTCTGCTCTTCAGACTCTTTTTTCTTTTCTCTGTCAAAAGTTAATGCTACTCCCGATTGTCCATGCATCGTCGAGGTTTTTCCAGAAGCGGTTGCTTTTATTTCTTCTTTAAGTTTGATGCCGGCTTCATAAATGATATCCTTTTTCGTGTTTGTAGAATATTCCTTATTTTTAGATTCATTACTATTTTCTTCAATACAAGATAATATTCCAGGAACGCTTGATTTTTTAGTAACAATCTGGACTTCAGTATCCTTTTCATATCCTTCATGTTGCACAGGTTTAGTGTAATGCACCGAATCCTCCAATTGAAAACCGACCGATTTTTGTATTAGTGATATAGTCTTTGCATTTTCATTGTTAGTTTTGCTTTCAATACAAGCGTCTAATATACTTTTCGCGTCATCGGTTCCAGGTAGAGAAGCAGCAGAATGGGATGACTTTGTGGAACGTTTTGATGTCGGTATATACTTTTTGGCTGATCTGAAATTACTTGCGACTTGTGATACTCTAGAAATCTTTTTTGTCCCACTCTTACTTTCGTAATCATCATCTGTACTATTCTCATCCTGTGCTGTATCAGTTTGTTTTACTTCCCTGGTACTAACAATTGCAATCAATGTTGTTTGTTTCTTCTGCTCGGAATTTTGTGACTTGATTTTGGATTTGGATTTTAATTTGAAACTACTTGAAAGTTTGTTTTCCTCTTTTAATTTTTTCTTTTCGGAATTACTATTAGGTTCTAACGCCTTTGACCGTCTTTTCAACGACGTTTCTGATTTATAATCTGTCTGCCATATTTTCTTTTCTTTTGAAACCTCTTCGTGAAGTCCAACGCTCGTACTCTTCTCTCGTGCTCTCTCGTGATCCATGTCCGACTTAGAGGCGATGGTATGACGTCGCCTAATAGCTTTCTTGGAATTTCGTAATCCGGGAATTGATTTCGTTTTAGATTGAAAACTTCTGGAGAGTTTAGATCCCCGAGATAATTTTTGACTCCCATCGCTTTCTTCTCCATGCTCTAGTTTGTTAACGTTTATATCCGTATCCATATAGGTCTTGATCATATGAAGTAGAGTGATTCCTGGTAACAGTATACACTCAGAACTACACAATGCAATGCTCGATGATATGCAATGCTAAGCTTTTTACACGACATATACGTTATACTTCCAATCTGAACGTTTTTTCGGAAAATCTATTTAAAAAAACTAAAAAACATTGACTCTATACAGCAGAAACTTTCCTTTATGTTGTTTTCTTACGCTATTTGTCTAATGCAAATTTTGTTACAATCACGCAGGTAAACAGAATAAGCTCCCATACTAACGTTATATGTGCAATTAGTCTTCAAAATCAGGCGGCTAAGCTACATGACTGGATATTTAATCTAAGAACCAATCAACTCCTCTCATTGAACGCGTATATGACTTTGCGGTTGAGTTTACATGGTAACTTTTTCAGTCCAAACCGAAGTTGTGGTGGTCTTTCCTGATTGGCAAATGTTCAGCCCCTTTGACGTCCATGCTAACCGACTTTGTACTGGTAACTGGTGGTTCTCGGCAAATGCTCCAAAATGCGCTTAAATCTATCTCGAAAAAAATTATATCTTACTTTCCTATCCACCGACAGTACTGTTGTATGCACTGACTGTGTGTTGTTCTTACGTATTTCAGTCAGCTTATTATGAGAAATATTACACTATATGGTGTAATACCGCAACAGGAAACATGTTTTTCTTTTATCTTTGAAAAAGAACAGACTTTGGCCTTTTTCATTATAGCACAGAACGGGCAGCATGTACACAGAGCATGAAGTCTATGACTAATCTATACTGTTTCCAGAGGTATACTTCAAGTCACAATCAGTTTACTGACCTAGAACTCTGATCAAATATGTATAATATGACATGTTGAATAGCTATTTAAATAGGTTTGAATATTTCCTAACAGGTAAAATTTCCCACCAACAGAATGATACATACTGCTTGAAATTATAACATTAGAAGTTTTTGACGCAAAATATATTCAAAGATTGTTCCATATATCACGATCTGTTTCACCAAATGTTTGCTTCAAAGGCGCGAGGTTAGCTTTGCAAATATTATTTTACCAGTATGAGCAGGGGTATACATACCAAATTCCTGGTATGAGTCCATGACCATAACCACAGGGAGTCAAGGTTACAGGTCGTTTCCCCTCTATTTCAACATATGGCAACTTGCATGTAATCAAAATGTGCCACGTGTATCGTGCGCCCAGTGTGCCAGTAATCCCGAAATCGACATGTTTGATTTCAAGTAATACAAATTCATTTATTTAAATTTTGAAAATTATTTTGAAATTTAGTGTCTCCTTTTAAATTATTCAAACACCTATTATTGTCTACCTATTGAAATGGAAATAGCATGAATTTACAAAAACATCCTTTGCCCACCTGTTCTTGTACCTTACACTCTAAATCAAATAAAAAGTATATTGCTATTTCAGAGAAATGCCAGACATATCTTGGATCTGTAAATATAGCATCACACTTTACACTGCGCGGTCGCCTTTCAAAACACTGGTGAAATATTTGAAATACATTATAACTCTGTCAAGAATCTATGTTGTGAGTGCGAGCTTGTAAGTCGACACAAGGAACAAATAGACAGACCGGCAGCATGCCTATTAATGGGAACATAAATGTTTCTAAAAATGGGAACATTTTGCTACATGAAAGACGCCATTTTGTGATATTTCCCATGATCCTTTGCTATCCTAACGTTAAAGCCTTATGCAATGTTACATATTTCAAATTTGAAATACCTCTTGGGGAAAAATATCTTTGCTATGAGAAAATGAAAACTCATGAAAATGCCTCCATTACTGTAATGGCTAAAACTTTTCCACTCCCATTTGATATGTTCACCACGACGTTTTCGAAATATTAGAAATAATAGACAATAGAGCTAGGCTTTTAGGCGGGAAACGGTTATTTTGAAAATTCAAATATTTTTAAACACAATGATTTTTGATATTTCTAGTATATACATAAATTAAAAATTATGACATTCTATCGCAACATCTGAAAAATATGGCTGCATGACTTTAAAGTTCTCGTGTGGTATAAATGTTCCTATTAATAGACATGCTCACGGACTGATAGAGCAGGGTTGAAACTGGTTTGGCCACAAAATATTATAGGGCTTTGCTAATAATGAATTTGATAATTCGAGGTTTTTTGGCTGTAATATATTTTTGGTTTAATTCTGGCCTTTTCTAAAAGGCTTTGATCGAGTATAGAAAAGTTCAGACCACGTTTTTTGTTCTGCTAAATTCATAATATCATGTTTTACTTTTTAGTACATTCTACCATCGCAGAAAAGCCCCATGGGTCAAAATTTGGAATTGTGTTGGCTGATTTACACATTTTGCGGTACCCGCCAAACTATCGTATTTTGAGGCACCTGCCAAGCTATCGCATTTTGCGGTACCCGCCAAGTTATCGCATTTTGCGGTACCCGCCAAGCTGTCGCATTTTGCGGTACCCGCCAAGCTATCGCATTTTGCGGTACCCGCCAAGCTATCGCATTTTGCGGTACCCGCCAAGCTATCGCATTTTGCGGTATCCGCCAAGCTGTCGCATTTTGCGTACGCGCCAAGCTATCGCATTTTGCGGTACGCCAAGCTATCGCATTTTGCGGTACCCGCCAAGCTATTACATATTGCGGTACCCGCCAAGCTATTACATTTTGCGGTACCGGCCAAGCTCTTGCATTTTGCGGTACCCGCCAAGCTATCACATTTTACGGTACCCGCCAAGCTATCACATTTTGCGGTACGCGCCAAGCTATCACATTTTGCAGTTTCCGCAAGCTATTGCATTTTGCGGTACCCACCAAGCTATCGCATTTTGCGGTACCCGCCAAGCTATGACATTTTTGTACATCTGTGTACACTACGTCCTAAATTTGAGGGTGCACGTACAAGATGGTGGTTCCCATTACACCTGTATATAGTACTCTAAACTTTTTATTAATTGAAAATCACAACTACTTTAAAGAGTGCCGTGTAATGAGCGATTTGCATTCAAGCCCAAAGTGGCCATACATGTATGTACCTCCATTAACACCTGTATGATCAAAGGGAGAGAAAAAGGAACGCAACAGAGAAATTACTTGTATACAAAGTGTTCTTACTATCTTTCGATACCGGCTGCGTCGTCAGTATTTCTTCTTAAGTTCAGGATGTCTTTTCGAATTCCCTACAGTTTTTCTCGAGTAGTTCTGTATAATGAGTTAAAAAGGATATTTCTATAGTAAACTATGATAAATGGTATTATGTAACGTCCATAGCTAGTAGAGCCAGGGAAGATCAATCTTCATCCGATACATTTAACGATTTTCTCATTTCTCTCTTCTCAAAAACATTGAGATAGGTTAATATATAACAATAAGAATTGACAAATTTTGAACAAACCTGCGTCTGCAAGTAGAGTCTCTATTTTTCCATGGCGATCACGAAGTTTCTCAAGATTTTGTCCTGCCAACTTCTTGATCTCATATACCTCAGCTTGCAGCTCGTGAGTTGAATGTACTACTTCAGAGGGTTTAATCTTTTTGGAGCGTTTAAAGTGAAACTTTGATCTGAAACCGCCCTTACGCTTTTTAGGGTGACTCTTTACTGCAGTGTTATTTACACCTAGCTTTCTCTTCTCGTCTGTCCTAGCTTGCAGTTTGTCAATTGATTGTTTTCCAGAAGTAGATGTACTTCTTTTGGAACTTTTAAAGTGA
This sequence comes from Chiridota heheva, assembly GCA_020152595.1. Taxonomy (NCBI): domain Eukaryota; kingdom Metazoa; phylum Echinodermata; class Holothuroidea; order Apodida; family Chiridotidae; genus Chiridota; species Chiridota heheva. The sequence goes on from JAIGNY010003830.1 coordinate 862,909, forward strand.
ACCTTTGATATGAAACGGCTCCTACGCTTTTTGGGGTGACTCTTTACTGCATTGCTACTTGTACGTTCCTGCTCCGCACAGCCACTTGCATGTTGCTATTGCACTGATACTTGGCAAGCTCTTTCCTGCAACTTCGCCATTATTTGTTCCTTCAGTTCTTCATCCTCGGCTTCAGATGGATTCCTAGGACTTTGACAATTCTCTCTTCCAGATCTAGTAGCTAATAATTCCATCAAGGTCGGATCACTTTTCAATGTGCCTTTCGGCTCATTCATCGTATCGAGATGGTTATCTTTGGGTGATATTTCTGGCTGCTTAAATATGTTGCGTAATCTAGACACTTTCTCATGCAAATATCTCTCAAATTTAGATCCTTTTTTTTTTCTTTTTCTTAAAGCTGCGCTTTCCATCTTCCACGTCGTTGTCTATTGTACTATATATCGATCCCGTCTTTGGTGTAGTATTTTCATCTCCTCCGAAATGCAGTTCTGAGCTGTTTCTGTCTTCAGATTTCTCTTCAGTTTGTTGTCTTGAAGATTGGGGTTGATCGTTATTGATGAGTTTTAGTGTCATTTGCTGTTGATCTCAAATCAAGCTTTCTACGCCCGATTTTATCTTTTAAGGATCCTTCATTGTCACTCTCAAAAGAATTTCTCGTCTCTAGATCTTCTTTAATAAAATCATCGACCTCCTCCTCATGACTGTCATGAAATTCAAAAGGTTTTCCGGAATCTGGACAACTTTGAGGTAAGTCGTTGGTTAATACATTTTCCTCTTTCAGCAACAAAATCTCGGTGGTTCCTTTCTCCTGACCCTGTACTTCTTCCTCTCCTTTTTTTCTTTCATGATTCGTTTTAGAGTTATTTTTCTGAATTTTGGCATTCGTTGTATCTCAAGAACCAGGCACTTGCTTAAACTTTGACTTTAAAATTCTGTAAAGTTTGGAATCTCTTGAATTTGTTTCACTCTAATCTTTCACCATTTTTATTTCCTAATGCACGTCACCTTGGATTGTTTCAGACGTTAGCTTCTAGCCCTTAGATTTCACTGCGCGGGTTGAGTATGGCAATTCTGCCATTTGTTTCCCCTTTGGTCATTGCGATATCTTTTGACTTCCATTATTCCGCTCACCCGGACTTTAGTTTGTTACCATATGGGTCTGTATTCATATTTTCCAAACTCTAAAACTTCCTAACAGATTTCATGTTATGAAGTGCTATTTCAATATCAGACATACATACGTATTTACGTTAGGTTTTGTCATTCGTAACTCCTAAAGGAACCACATGTGAAGTTATATTTTGTTCTCTCTAAAATCAAGGTACAGCGTAGAATAGTTGCATGGTAGAATAGTTGCAAACCAACTTGTATTCATCACTTTCTACATTCTTCCAAATGAATAAAAAGATCTTAGGACATTTTCGTGCATATGCATCTGTCATTTAGTTACCGCTAAAATTCAATGTTGTCATTTTCGACATGACACCAAAAAGTTCGAAATAACATCATACAGTTATAAATGACATGCAGTTGCAGATTTATTAAAAATAGCACATGAGCTTTCTACTTGGCACATGCCTTTAACTTTAAAATTATAAGGAAGCGAAATAAGGATATAATTACCAATTGGCTAACGGGCTCATCCTGGGCTCATCCTGTTTATATGTTTTTTTTTTTAGTATCCCTGAATTGCCTGTGTTGGAGGATATACATTTATACTTTTTTCTTATAAACAGTGTGTTATGATGGAACTGTGTTTTGCGGAGTACGGTATTTTACATAAAAAGTCGTGTTTTACCACCAAAAAAAAGGTTTTTTTTTGTTATATACGCATTTAAAAATTAGCAAGCTACGACCAGCAAAATAACGGCATGCATTAGCGAGAGTAACACGTGACTGACTAACTTTGGGGAATTTTTGAAAGATTCCAATGTTATATTAGGAATATTGGGAAATATATTCTGAGAAAGGACAGTTATGGAATGTTCCCTAAACAGCAGCAGTGAGCGGAGTAGATGCAGTTGTTCTTTTACCTTTCAGAAAGACGGTTCTATTTATTCATTTAAAATGTGCTGCTGCTTCTTCAAAAAATGTATTTTCTGTAAATTTCTATAACAGAAAGAATATGTATATACTTTCATTGAAGAAATCTTTAAATTATTATTATGCTTTATGGTGGTGATATTTAGCAGTGTTGTGCAGGCGGTAAATTAAACTTTGTAACAAAATGGCGGACGAATCGAAAGAAAAACAAGAAACAGTGGGAAAAGTGGAAGCTCTACAGATAGAAGTGGATATAACTGCGGGGATAATGAAAGACAATTTGCTCCGCGTGATAGAGAGGGAGGAGAAACTGGAAGACTTGGTGGAATCTGCAGGTAAGGGCGTCGTCCGTGGGAAGACTGGGAAACGGATCTGAGGCTTATAGGAATGGTCACCTCTAAAGAATGGGGGACATAAAAAGAAATCCCAATTTCAAAAGGAAAAATTCCACTGCTAAATTAAATCGCAAGTTTGCGGGAAATCTCCTTTAATTTCCTAAAAAATTTCTTCATTTTCCAGAACTTTTCTTCACTGTCTGATTGCTAAGGAAATATGCAGCACAATTCATCCAAATTTCATTCAATTTAATTAATTTTATACCCAAATTTCGGTCAATTTAGTCCCGATTTCTTCAATTTCGTTTTGATCATTTTCCCAATATTACTTTCCAACCGAAAGGAAAGCATGAAGCCAGGAAAGGTTAAATTCTTTCAGGGTACAGTTTTTCCACTGTCACACCTTTTCCAACGTAGCCTCGACTGCTGTGTATATCCGCATGCCAAATGGTGTACGTACGTGCTCTATTTGCCATTAACAGCCTGTTATCAGTTTACCTCCCATAACAGCATGAAACTAACCCAAGCAGGAAAACGATTAAGTAGCTTATCATAAGTTAATGGAAAGTAGATTTAGAAATCTCTGCGAATCTTTAACACATTTATAAAAGTATCACTTAATTCTTCATGCCACAAGTGAAAGGCTACAGGCACATCAAATATGAATAGGTTGTGATTAAGGGTAGCGTATTGAAATGCCACCTTGCAAAAGGTCTGTGGCCCCTTGCGTGAGATCAGACGAAAATAGTCAAAAGGAATATAAAAACGCTGCCTATGCCTGGCAGTTTAATTGCCACTTTGAGAAATACCCTGAATGAATTGCAAGTAACCGTCTGCATAATAACCTACCCTGTTGGTATATAAACATGGAAACACAGGAATGTGTATATTAATTTGCGTCCGGTTCAAACTGTTCAGAGATTTTGTGACTGCTGTGATGCAAAGGGTGGGGTATATCATGTAAAGAAGCCCCCCCCCTTTCCCCAGAAATTTGGGAGGCTTGATAATTGTAACTATTTCAAGAAGCATTTTTATACGTGTCATTACGACAAATTGTGTTGCTTTTAAGTATTTGTAGCAAAACAGATCATTTTTTTTTATAAAGTTTTTGTTCATGAATCGGAAAATGATACTTACTGCTAATTATGTAAATTTGTGACCCAGAAAGAGTGTTCCTTCATCTCTGCTCACAAAAGTGCAAAATGGTATTATCAACTGACCAAATGTTATTACGCAAACCCCGAATAGCTGGATATTCATTGGGTGAGTAAGCCAAAAACATTCACACTGATTTAAATCTGTTTTTGTCATGTCTCTACAATTTAATCATGCATTCATTCTCTTAATAAATAGAACATCTCAAAGAGCAAGGAGAAATGTTTGCCAAGACTTCAGAAAACTTGAAGACGAAAAAGCAGCGAGAAGTAACGCGGATGAAAATTGGTGTAAGTATCATCAGTCCGTGTCATCAAGCCACCAAAGACAAAAAGAGGCTACAGATTTTGTTGAAACGGTCAGATATCGTGTTAACGTGAAATGAAATTAAAACACAAGCTAACGCTTCTGTTGGTCAAAATATCTACACAATTATTGACAACAAAAAATCATTACCGCTGCGGAAGTGACGTTACTAGTATGTATCGGACTTACCGGTGACGTGTCAAGCAATTTGCTTGAGACGATATTCCCACTTTAAAATGAATGTTATAGAACATAGAACTGTAGAAAGTGCACAGTTTAAGTATGATGTCAAACCCTCACTCTTTTAATATTTGTTAAAAATGACGTGTAATTAAAAAATATAAAAAAATAATTGATTTTAGTTTACAGTATTTCATTACAGGGTGGCGTTAGCATCTCTAGCACGTGTGTGTGAGGGAGGGGAGGGGGGAGCCCAAACCTAATAAGATATCACCATCGGGTTTTTTTAAATACATTTGTTTGTCTGTTTGTTTGAGAATATACCTTAGGAATTTGTTCTGTGGTCAAGCAAGTTCTTCATAAATGGAAGAGGGCTTGAAAAGGAACAAAACGTTGAAGAAACTATTCCAAAATCTTATACCGTGTAACTTTAAAGAAGCAATAGACCGAAAACCGAGGGCGCTCGTTCTGCAAATTTACAGATTTTTTTCACAACAAATCAATAAATTCATGCGTCCATAGCCTACAGACGACGTGAGGATAAAGGTCACTTGAATATTCATATTGAACAAAAAATTGATATACCGTTGCGTGCTAGATAAGCATTTGTTTTTTGAGGGGACCCCTTAAAAATATGCCGTGACTTATTAGTCTAGCGCTCCTTTAAAGTTCTCTATCATTTGTGTTAGAAAAGAAATAAGACCAGTTATGACATTATATCCTCAGTTTCTTCAAATTCTTTATGTTTCCCATCAGATTTTTTACTACGATTTTGTGACTTAAAAACCATCTGATTCACCAGGAACGTAGTGAAACAAAACTAGTAACGGTAATTGTAATTTGACACGTAAAGAAATTTTGAGTAAAAATAATTTAGATACTTTAAAAGTTGAATTAATTTTCTTTAAAATATATTAGCAATTGATAACAAAGTAAGGGTGGGTACCAAACTTCCATCAGTCCACAGTTTACGTACACACTAATCATTTCTACACAGCCTGGAATAACTTTAAGCTTAAATATCCTCAGGGGAGGTTCTTAACAGCTTAATGACAAAAGTTTTAATGATCTTTTACATCAATTTGTTTTGTTAAAGACTTTTTTCATAAAAATAAATTTACTTGACCACTGTGCTAACCATTTAAGCTCCAGTTGGTGCTACCTCTTCCGTAGATCTTTGTAGGTTTCCAGACACCTGGTTTGATCTGAAAAGGGGCAGGATTTTTGTTTTGTTGAGGGCACATTATTGTGCGCGCAATGTACTGCGCCTTTTCAGCGTGGGATTTAGGGGCCCCCTTCGATTGTTAAGCTCCTTGTGAATGAATCTATTCTGACTCATAAGGACCTTCCATGAGCCAAACAGGACAATTTCTTACTATGCTATCATTTTGTGGTCTGTATCCATGTAAGGTATTTCATTTATGTAGGATTATTAAGTTTATAAAGATTGTTTTAAATTAAAGATAAATAAATTTAACATTTATTTTTCTGATGAAAGGCAAGGCGAACCAATAGGGGAGGGTGCGGGGGGGGGCAGTAAGCGGCGGGACGGGCGGAGCGAGCCTCCCCTCTGAAAGAGTAAAGCTAGGGCACGGTTTCCACTGACTGTTTATACACAAGCAATCATTTTCTACGCTTCGTCTACCTATTCTACTTTGACCATCGTTTTCTTTTACCAACCTTAGATGATCTCAGTTTGTGCTGGAGGTACAGTTCTCGCTTTGCTTGTCTTGATACTCTTGTTAGGTAAGTAACTAGCCTCAATGTGTGAAAAACACATATACTTAGTAAAGGAAATCAGGGTTGGTAGATGGCCTCAAGCGCAAAAAGCCAAACCAGTTTGAAAATAAAAGCAAAAAATAAATAAAACAAGTTTAGAAAACTGCATTTTTGAAAAAGATCGTCCACTGGTAGGTCCAGAGGGGTTTTCTGAGAGGGGTGAAATGCACTGAATATAATTTTAAGGGAACAGATGCAAAGTATCACGTGGTCCAAACTTTCAAAGCCTTTAAAAAAATATCCAAAATATCAAATTCAATCTTGAAAAAGCCAAATAATATTTTGTGCCAAAGAAGTCTCAAAAATACCAAACAAATGGCAAATTTCAGAGAAAACCAAATCATTCTTTTTTAAGGCCAAATTTTTCAAGTCTTAAAAAGCCATTTTTTGTTCAAATTTGGCTCATTCAAGTCAACATACCAACCTTTATTGTTCAGTTGAGTCATTCAGGTGTCATCAACCATTTACCTCATGAGAAACGACTCATTGACCATGAGAAATACACGCCTCATCTACCCATACTCGACGGTCAACTATTAACCGAAAGCTCCATGCATAAAGTGACCGGACTAAGGTCAGTCAATTTGATCACGTTCCATTATGGTTTTATTAAGGAATTTTCATTGATGGGTCAAAACGAAGGTAACATTGACATCGTTATGAATCCCTAACACAGAAGCGGCGCCACTATATGGGAGCAGAAGAAGGGGGGGGGGGGGGAATTATGGGTGATACAGATCTTACAATGGTTTATTCTGATAAGAAAATAATGAGAGAAATAATGAATATAATGAAAGTAATTTGTTTCCTTCAAATCATATGAAAACGGCTAATGAAACATATTTACTTTTCATTAGGCCCGTGTGTAATATATAAACGTTGGTCCACCAGTATCACAACCTTAACAAAAGTGGTGTTCCAAATGAAGTGATTTGTGGGCCAAATGAAGTTACTAGTGGGCCAAATGAAGTTACTAGTGGGCCAAATGAAGTGACTGGTGGGCCAAATAAAGTTACTGGTGGGCCAAATGAAGTGACTGGTGGGCGAAATTAAGTTACTGGTGGGCCAAATGAAGTGACTGGTGAACCAAATGAAGTGACTGGTGGGCCAAATGAAGTGACTGGTGAAGTGACTGGTGGGCCAAATGAAGTGACTGGTGAACCAAATGAAGCGACTGTTGGGCGAAATGAAGTGACTGGTGTGCCAAATGAATTGACTGGTGGGCCAAATTAATTGACTGGTGGGCCAAATGAAGTTACTAGTGGGCCAAATGAAGTGACTTGTGGGCCAAATGAAGTGACTGGGGCCAAATGAAGTAACTTGTGGACTAAATGAAGTGACTGGTGGGCCAAATAAAGTGACTGGGGCCAAATGAAGTGACTGGTGGGCTAAATGAAGTGACTGGTGTGCCAAATGAAATGACTTGTGTGCCGAATGAATTGACTGGTGGGTCAAATTAATTGACTGGTGGGCTAAATGAAGTGACAGGTGCACCAATGGCCAAATGAAGTGACTGGTGGGCCAAATGAGGTGACTGGTGTGCTAAATGAAGTGACAGGTGCACCAATGGCCAAATGAGGTGACTGTTGGACCAAATGAAGTGACTAGTGGGCCAAATGAAGGTGACTCAACAGAAAGTGGCTCATTAGCGACGTTTTGATCCGGACTCGGGAGGGCCGACGATATGCTTACTGGGTACACATGTTAAACTGCTAAAAGAGTCCGATTTAAGCAAGGAAAAACCTTGAAGAATTTTTTGAAATCAGTTTGATTTTTGATCAATTTGAACATTTCTTTCTTAGCTATTAAAGAATTCTTGAAACTTTAATTGAAAAGTTTTTCAAAATACTTCTCCAGAATTTGGTGTTACGATTGGCAACGTATATTTGCAAGGTAGCAAGGATGTATCACAAACACGTGTGCACTGTCGTAGATCCATGTATGGTTAATATTAAGTATTTCCTATTGAAAAGTCATTATTGTATCGAAAAATGAAACACTTTCATTACAACGAGACATTTATAACCCATATTACGTTTCTTTTCAGTATTCGTGTTCTAATGTAATTAAACAAATGATCTGCACTTAACACCCGGAAGGACATATTGTGGTTTTTTTTGGCGACCTGGATGGGAACAGGAAAGAACGGAATGGAGGCACCTTTGAACTCACTGAAAGCATAGACGTTATGCTTCAGCCGTTGTTTCGTTTCAACAATCCTGCTGTAATTGTATTAAACAAATCAACTCCAGTCAACACCCGGAAATGACATGTTGTGCTTTCGTTCTGGATGTGTACGGATAGACCGTAGCTACATTTGAACTTACTGAAAGCATAAACATTATGCATCAGTCGTTTTTAATATACAATGAATATGCTGAAAAAAGGAAGAAAATTGGTCACGCCTAAGAAGTGGCATTTTTCATAACGAAAAAGCCCCATGTCATGCATGTGAGCTGTTTGGCCCCAATTTGAAGAAATAGTGTTTGTGTGTGTGTGCGCCTTTGTATGATGCACATGGAGGTGCGTTCATAAAGGGATTTCTTTCCCTGGTTCGTACGTCCTTAGTACGATGATGTGATTACTGGTGTACGCCCATGTATTTAGTAGACAATATTAGGCCATGGGCTGAAGCCATCTAAAACACTCTTTGGTTCACATGGTTGCTGGGACTACTTTATCTTTGCATAGTAAATTCAGTCTTAATTTTTATAATCAATTTCTGCTTGTTCTTTTTTTAAATATTTGCACAATTAAGAGAAATTAATTAAAAACCAACCACAAACTACTATGAGACAAATTTTGTGATTGGTGGAAAAACTGAGCAAATTATCAGATTGACCAATCACAGCTCTCTATGTATAAGTGATAATATTGTTGTGATTAGCAATATCAATGCATGCACTGTCAGACTGTGTCAGTGCAGTGTGTACACATGTAAGCAACATGGAGTGTTGCATTCCTGTATGCTGTCGGAAAACATCTAATGTTATTTCCTTTTCTGAGGCTAGTTTTATCAAATTCAAGGATTGTTCTTTAAGATGGAAGTCCATATCAAGTGCATATGGAGAAATTGCAGCTAAATGTTGGTCAGAACTTAACTTAATTAACTGTTCTTCACCTGCTGATATTCCTCGTAATGTTGGCTATCATAGAGAATGTTACCAGCGATTTACTGATGTTTCCAAAGCAGAACAAAGAAGGGATTTATCAAGTATTCAATCTGGTGAGTTTATTTATATATATCTTCTTTGAACAGTACATGAATTTCAACTATGTCTGCTCATAGAAAAGGCCATAAAAGTAACACATTTGTCCTTATACCAGTTCCACTACAAAATATGGCTTAGAGCAAGGGAGACCTCAAAAGTGAAAAAAGGATGCATGAGAACAGTCCCCTGATCTGCCCTACTGTTCGTTTGGGTCTTCTCTGCCCACCCCTCCACCCCCACCCCCAAAACAAATAATGATAAAAATTTGAAAGAAGAGAGATTTTCACAAAATTTCAGATCGAAGTCATAGGCCTAGACTGATAGACACTGCAGCCGTGCCAATACTTTAAAGAAATTTCTTACAGGGACGCATTAATCCGTTAAAACCCTGTTTACTGAAAAAAAATCTGTACTTTTCCCCAAATCGGTTAACTTTGGGGCATTTACCGTAAATTAAAAAAAAAAGCACGTTTCTGCCGTGTCTATAAACCCCCACACAATTTCTTATGGGTATGGCTGCGTGTCTATACATTAAGCCCCACATAATTTTGTATGGGTATGGCTTCTGTGTATAAGCCCCACGAAAAATTTCTTATGAGCACAGCTTCTGTGTATATATAATCCCACGCAATTTCTTGTGGGCACGGCTTCCGTGTCTATAAGCCCCACGCAATTTCTTATGGGTATGGCTACCGTATCTATAAGCGTCACGTAATTTTGTATGGGTATGGCTGCCGTGTCAATAAGCCCCACGCAATTTTGTATGGGCACGGCTTCTGTCTATAAGCCCCACGTAATTTTTATGGGTACGGCTTCTGTCTATAAGCCCCACAAAATTTCTTATGGGCACAGCTTCGTGTATATATAATCCCACACAATTTCTTGTGGGCACGGCTTCGGGTCTATAAGCCCCACGCAATTTCTTATGGGTATGGCTGCCGTGTCTATAAGCCTCACGTAATTTTGTATGGGTACGGCTTCTGTCTATAAGCCCCATGCAACTTATGGGCACAGCTTCCGTGTCTATATAAGCCCACGCAATTTCTTGTGGGCACGGCTTCCGTGTCTATAAGCCCCACGCAATTTCTCATGGGCACAGCTTCCGTGTCTATATAATTTTCTTGTGGGCACGGCTGCGTGTCTATAATCCCCACCTTTACTCTTAGCCTGCTACATTCTGGAAAGGCATCATCGTCATTTGTTATGTGCCGTATCTTGCGAGAATGTGGCCAACAGCATGTGTCAGTGTGCCCCTTGCCAAATCTAGTACTGTGTCCTCCTATTTAAAATGAATCAGGGTCTGTTTAAGCCTACACGCCCAGCTACAGTATGTGTAAACACGAACAAATTGAACAATGATTTTGCCATTTTTCTGTTGACTTTACTCATTACAATTAGGCCTATGGATTGAATGAAAACTAAGGAATTGACATTTTTAATAATTAAGGTAACATGTGAACAAAACAGAAAAATTGTGATCATTTTTTCTATAAATTGGTGGGGGCCAATTTTTGAATCGTAGGCCTATTACTTTTTGTATTGATGAAACAATGCCCACCCCTGAAAATTTTATCGCAAAGTTCAAAGGAAGGTCAAAAAATATCACATGGTCAAACGGGTTTTCGGGTTGTTCGGTTCTTCAGTCGTGTGGTACAGTAGTCGTGTACTGCACCACTACACTGATGTTATGTTTTGTGGCTGTGTCAAATATATATGCGAAATGTTTCATAATGGGTTATGACACTAGTACTGGTGCTATTTTGAAAGAAATTTTTTTGTTATAATTATAATCAAACAAACTCAATTTTAGGGACTGAAAGTGGAGGAACACAAATTTATCTTAGTGAAAAAAGTTCTAAAATGGTATATAAAATCAATACGATCCATTTTCTTCATTGAAATTAACTTGGGAATTGTACGTTGTAGGCCTATAGATTTTTTCAACCAGAAATATCTTTATGTTATATGAATGTTGTGTACAATAGTTTTCTTTTTTAAATATGGGAACAAAACGTGCAATCACAGTGATTTAAGATAATTGTATGTACTTTTAGTTTGCTACAAGGGCAAATTCTGGTTGTTATTATTTGCCACTTTGTTTCCTTACAGTATTAAAAGCAAAATTCAATTCAAGTAAAGACAAAAATTGTGTCTTTATTATTAAAGTACCTTATCAACAATTTGTGTCACGTTTGCGTATGGATTATTATTTCTTTTTAGTTTTCTATCGTGTTAACCATAACATTCAGGAACTGTATTTCATCAAATGTTGATACTTTCTTGATATAAAAGGGGTGTGATGGTCTCACGGCTCTGACCGCTTCTCGAGGAACACCTTCATTGTGACCTTGACTAATTCACTTAACTGTCTGTTCCAGTCTACTCAGCGGTAGAATGAGTACCAGCAATATTGGGATTCAACTAAACCTGATAAGGCTAGTGTCTTGTTTGGTTAAACTATTCGATCTGTGTAAAATAAACCACTTAAAACTTAGCATTTAGCTCATGGTTTAATTGTTTTAAACTTTTTCATACTCAGTTTATATTTTTTACTTAACGTCAATTTTTCTTTTATTCTTTTCACACAGATAATCCAAGTGATATTCCAGATGATAACACCACTGAACCACCAGAACCAAAAAAAGCCAGATTGCGATCCAGAGAAGCCGCAACTTGTAAATCGGACAGACCCACATTTTCCCAGCCAAATGCTTGATTTGCAAGGCTGATAGATGGACACGTGACAGGAGTTCTGGTGCAAGAAAACGGGAACCACTTACAAAGTGTGAAACAATTGAAGCTGGCCAACTTAGAAAAGCTGCAGAACTTACATTTAATGATACACTTTTATTGGAGATACAGGACAGAGATTTAGTTGCAGCAGAAGCACAGTATCATAAGTCATGTTACAAGGACACAACTAGGTTTTTGACAAGAGCAAAGAAAGATGATGCTGAAAAAGTTGACACGACATATGGAAAAGCTTTTGAGGTGTTTTGTAAAGACTATGTAGAGAACCAAATTTTAAGAAAAATGAAATCTACAGAATGAAGAAATTGCGTCTCCTTTTTATTAAGATGGTTAGGAAAGTTCAAGGTGTAGATGCTTCAAGTTACAGGACATATAGCTTGAAGAAACGACTACAACGGTCATATCCCCAATTGCAATTTATAAAGCCAAATAAACGGAATGACAGTGAGATAGTAATGTCAAGATTGCTTGAAGCAAAAGATATAGCCGAAGAAGCCCTAACTAATGAGGAAGAAGGTTTATCATCAAGTGAGCAGAGTGGAAATGAATCAACTGATGATGAATCAACACAAACCAATGAACCATCGAAAGAAACAAAGCTAAAGCGAAATCTACTTCACAGCCCGAAAATTGAGAGAGTCTATACAATCCATAAAGATGGCTACACCATGGCCACCTGGTGGACAGGACCTTACTCTAGATAAAGCAAGAGAGATCATACCCGTCAGTATTTACAATTTCCTGGCATGGGTAATGGGGTCATCTGATGATCCAGAAGAAGATAGACTTGTAACAGTCTCAGAAAGTGATGATCAGAGAATTGTGTCTCTTGCACAAGATATCATTTATCATGCTTCATCAGGACGAAAGCAGATGCCAAAGCACCTAGCACTAGGTATGACTATAAGACATATGACTGGATCAGCAAAATTGATCGGAATTCTTAATGGGTTTGGACATACTGTGTCTCATTCTGCTGTTTTGGAGCATGACACAGCAATAGCTGAGCAGCAGATCAAGAGAGGACCTTTAAGCCTTCCTCCGTTCATCGAAGAAGGAGATTCACAACACTGGTGTGGGACAACAACGATTTTGGGGAGGAAACAATATCTGGAAAGGGGACAACCCACAACACAAATGGGATAGTGATCCAAAGAGAATTCCCCCAAGTCAGAGACACTTCGACTGCACAGGCAAAAACTAAGAAAAAGAAGAAGAGGTCCCTTGATGTGCCCCCCAGGAGCATTGCTACTTGCATTAATGTTCAACGAAAAGGCCCAGTGGCATTTGCAAATGACATTTCCCTTACTGAGAATGTAGAAATGCAGTTAAAGGCTCACCAGAAAGACAATGTATTTGCTCTCATTAGACAAGCACAATCAGCGAAACCCTCATCCTCCAAGTTGGACAGGATTCAACACACTCCTGTGTAAGACAATTCCCCCTAAGTCTATGATTGGATACTTGCCAGTAATTGATGCCTCCCCCACTGAAATGGACACAGTTTACACAATATTACTCCGGAGCTTAGAGATAGCTAACAAGTTAGGCCTGGAACAAATTGTTGTTGTGCTGGATCAGGCAATTTATGCAAAAGCCCAGGAACTTCGATGGCGTAATGAGGTATTTAAGAACCGCATAATTATTAGATTAGGAGCTTTTCATACTTCAATGTGCTTCATGGCTTGTATCGGAAAAAGGTTTCAAGATAGTGGTTTAGATGATATTGCTATTGAATCAGAAGTGGTTGCACATGGCTCCTTAAATGGCATCATGGGGATCTCACTATAACAGAAGCGTGAGATTCCACAAGTTAATGTATGAAGCTCTTCATCGACTGAGATTTCAGGCATACCTGAAAAGCCTAAGTGGGGCAGACCTTCCTGCAATAAATGCTGTCCTTGATAAGTTAAGAAGATCATTTCCAGTAAATTTTGAAGAAGCTTTGTCAGATCCCTCAGTTCAAAGTTTATTACAAAATTACTTGCTATTTGTGAAGACTAACTCAACTTCACCTACAGTCCGATATTGGAACTCCTACTTGGAAATGGTGCAAGTTCTCTTACTTTTCTCCGTGCTTTCGTGAAGGAGATTGAATCTTCACCTGTCGTCCCTACGGTCCATGATGCCATGGTTTATGGCCTATGACAGAGTAAACTATTCAAGGTACTCATCGGTGTACTGGCTTGAAATGCAGCATGTCACCAAAAGCAATCACACCCTGGCACAACATTTTCAAAATGGCGAGTTTTCTGTTCAGAGACAGCAAAACCATGGTTTTTCAGGAGTTCCATGTGACATGACAATCGAACAAACCATGAACAGAGATTCTAAAACAAAGGGTGGTCTGATTGGAATCACAACCAACAAGGCTGCTGTTCATCGATGGATCGCATCATTCCACGTAAGAGCTGAAATAGCCGCCCAGAATGTCAAGAAATGGCTGGAAAAGGTGACAAGTCAAGGACCAGAAAAGATCTAGATATCACTCGTAATGCCAAAGATGAGCAGGACATTCAAGCATTAGTGGCAACAATCGAATCGATGACCAACCCATTTGAATTAGATCAAGAAGAATTAGTTCATCTCACATCAGGCATTGTGGCACCAGATCATGTTGCAAAAGGCTTGCTGCACGCTAAAGAGAAGGGTGAAGAAGCTGTGAAATCTTTCATTCAGAAAAGGTTACAAACCAATGAAGTGGATTTCTTTGATCCCATTAAGTCTCAGAGGCTAGAGACTTTCGCATCAATTGGAGAAAGAAAGAAAGTGAAAGTAAAAGGAAAAGAGATGGAGTTGAAATCTAACGAAATTTGTTTGCAAGACTGCTTGTTTGTGGAAAAGAGAAACATCAGCATGGAGACTATTTTACAGTACAGTCTTGGTCCATTACCCCTATCCCTTGCAACACACAGTGGAACTTTGGTCAAACATCCAAAAGCAAAGTTGATGCACCACTTGAGTCTTTGGTAGTTCCAGAACCTTACATTACCACCATTCCAAAGAGCTGCATCTGGATTGTCGATGGAATGGCAATGATCCAACAGTTTCAGGCTCGAGACTTACCACCGACGTTTGGAGAATTTTCTGAGCTTGTTATGAAGGAGTTGGTAAAACTTGCCAAGGATACAGCCCACAAGGAGATTCACTTTGTCACAGATCGATACCCACAAGAATCTATCAAAAACGCAGAGAGGCAAAAAGAGCAAGCACAAGTGGTGTCCAGCGTTATAAAATACATGGACAACAGGTGAAAATGCCAAAGCAATTCAAGAAATTCATGAGTTCTGGACCAAACAAAGAAGAACTTGTTTTTTTTCTTCAACGACTGGCAGAGAGAGTCACGTACTACATTGTTGAATGGCGTAACAATATATATGTCCCATGGAGATGAATGCTACTCTCTTTCTGTGGTCAATGGAGAAATAAAAGTACAGGAGCAGCCAGAATTACACTGCAATCATGAAGAGGCCGACACACGAATGCTGTTGCATTGTCAGTTTGCTGCAAAATCTGCGGACAGTAGCATGATTAGAAGTCCTGACACAGATGTTTTCGTTCTTGGTGTGGCATTGGCTAAGGAGATCTCAGAGACTGCTGACTTGTTTTTTTACACGGTCAAAAAGGAAAAGAATTGTTGACTTGTCAGGAGTAAGTAATTGGTTGGGTGACAAGAGGCATGCTTTGATCGGATTTCATAGTTTCACTGGGTGTGACACTGTAAGTTCTTTTCATGGAAAAGGAAAGTGAAAGTTTGGAAGTTGATGGAAGAAGAGAATGCCATTGAATTGTTTCAACTTATTGGTTCTACTTTTACACTGTCTGCAGAGCTTGTGGAAGGACTTGAGAAGTTTACCTGTGCAATGTATTGTTACAAGGAATGTTTGAAAGTAAATGAAGCAAGATACAGGCACTTCACAACCCGAGCAGACAAGTCTGATTCAGCCATGCCTCCAAATTTGGATTGTTTGAAGAAGCACATTTTAAGGGCTAATTATCAGGCTGCAATATGGAAACGAAGTTTGGAATGTAAACCAAATATTCCTAATCCTGTAGGACATGGGTGGAGAATAGAAGAGGAAAGTCTGACAATTGACTGGATGAGTATGGCGCCTGCTCCAGAGGAGGTATTGAACTTACATATTGCGGCTGCAAAAAAAATCTCATTGTGACAAATCTAAATGCTCATGCGCAAAGAATAATCTTCCCTGCACTGAAGTTTGTAAATGTGTCAATTGTGAAAACAACATTGAACTAAATGAGGAACATGATGTTGAATACAACAGTGAGGATGAACATTAATCATGGTGAACAGTTCAGGGTGTTCTACAAAGTATGTAGACATGCTAACATACTGTCCAAAATCAAATATTAACAGTAGTTTTCTCAACATTTGATGGGAGTATATATATATATATATATATATATATATATATATATATATATATATATATATATATATATATATAGATATATATATATAATATATATAGATAGATAGATAGATAGATAGATAGATAGATAGATATATATATATATATATATATTATATATATATATATATATATATATATATATATATATATATATATATATATATATATATATATATATATATATATATATATATATATATATATATATATATATATATATATATATATATATATATATATATATATATATATATATATATATATATCCACATTTAACAGGCATGTCCCACTGAGGAGAATTGTATCTCAAGCTTAACTGCTTGCATCATTGTTAGCTCAATGTGCGTAATGGTTTGAAAGTTATCATTATAAGGACATAGAAGCAATGATGTCAGGTACTGTAAAATTATTTAGCTTAATACTTTGCACAGTGGATATTTCCTTTGCGTCTACTGCCATGTTAATCACACTGTCATTTTTAAATGCTTAATTTTTTATACAAGATGTAATGTATAAAGTAACATGTTCACATACTATAATTTGTAGATGTTGTTTTAACTCTTTTAACAAATGAATGCTCATGGAACAGTCCAATGAAGTGTGAAATTTTATGTACTGTATCCTGTAACTGCTGTACTCTGTGGTTATTGTTAAGAATACATAGACGGAGTAAAAAAGAGCAACACTTGAAAGTTTGAAGTTAAAACCAGATGGCTTGTTCATGTGATAACACCTCATGGTTATTTTTGCTTAGTTCTGATTACGTACAAATTTAATAGGGAGCTGGATGGTAAAGATCCAGTATGAGGGTGAAGTGCTCGTAACCTCTCCCCTCCTTGTTTTTTTTTTTTGCTGAATTATTTAAAAATGATTTTGCTTTAATATTTATTGAGAGTATTCAACTTGTGGATGGCACTGTAGGTAGTTGATTTTTTAAGAAATCAAACATATAGGCCTACAGGACCACAAACTGCTATGCATGTCAATCTAAAGTCTCTTAATTTTGCTAGCAAAATGGAAAGAGGCAATGTGATAGTGAAATGCATCATGAAATGAGATGCAGTGAGATTAACTTTGACTGTATTCACTATTACTGTACTCACTATTACTGTACTCACTATTACTGTATTAACTATTACTGTATTCACTATTACTGTATTAACTATTACTGTATTCATTAGGGAGCTGGATGGTAAAGATCCAGTGTGAGGGTGAAGTGCTGGTAACCTCTCCCCTCTTGGTGTTCCATGTAATTAAGTAAAATAACTTTATAATAATAAGTATAAGAATTGGATGTTTCATACTATATATGAGAAGTTACCGAGATAACTATTGTAACCCGAGATGTAGTTAATGCTTCAGTTTATGCTGCTTTATGAAATAAATGTAAGTAAAGAGAGTAGAAATGAAAGAAAACCAATTTGTTGTTAACAAATATTTGACCTTTGATGTAGAACTGTGCAAATGAAAAATTAACATAGTGTTTATTAGCTCAATATTGATGCAAGTTGGTTGTAATATTACTGTTTTTTTCTGAGAAAGCGCCCAAAATAGTTACAAATTTCAAGCTTAAGTTTTCCCTTAGTGTGCAACTTTTAGAAAAAAGAACATGCATTTTCTTGTTCTACACATTGTAAACTACCAAAAACACTAGGTTCCATGTAGTCCCTCAGTGGGTGCAACGAAACTTCAATTTTATGTACATTTTAACTGTTCGGCCCATGGCCTATATCTGTATATATGGAGTTTTTGTGATTTTAAACAAGTGCAAAGTTTATTTGACTCTCTTTTAGGGCGATATTTGTATTATCTTCTGTTATAACAAAATTTCAGTATTTTTCAACTTTGCAAACCATGATGATACCTGGCATGCCTGATTCCCTTCAGTAACCGCTGCGGTATACAGCGCGGTGTCATAGTCGCCCTTCCAAGACAGTTTGTATTTCTCTGAAGATTCATTTTTCATAGTTTGTTTGAATAGATGGGTGGACCATGTTCTTGTAAAACACGTTATACCCCATCTCAATATCAAACAAAATATGTTTCCTCGAAATATAAAAAGGGGTAAGTTTCAAAAAATAAGTTAAAATGTCTTGGAAGTGCAGCATCAAACTGCTGGATTAGACTTATTGCACCAGTCACATTTCAACATATTATCTGTAGATATCAGTTGGAAATGTGAAAGCTGATAGACGGAAAAGACAGTAACGTGTTTATTTTTTACCATTGAAATTATATTGTTGTCCTCTTTTCTATGAATCTACACGAGAAAAAAAAAATGAGAATATTCTTTTAATGGTTTCTATCTGATAAGATTTAGTTTTAGAATATCATAAAAAAAACCCATAAAAGGTTCGATGATCCAGAGCGTAACAATTCCAAAGATCATTTTTTGTTTTGTTTTGTGAGATAGGAAACGAAACTTTGGTTGGTAATGAAACTTCTTAGTATCTATCCCAGGATGTGGTATGATGTTTGATTACGGTTGTACGTTGTATGTGTTATTCCCAGTAAAATTATTGATTTATATTAAGTAGGAAACGAAAAATACGATTATTTTGTAAGTAGTCTAAATTTGTACGAATTTTGTTTTGTAATAACGTGATCACTGCTGATAGAAACCTTGTCAGAATCACTTTTTAGTACTCGAACATTTATTTTGGAAAATGTCAATTGGTTTGTTGTCGACTTTATCTAATTCTATGTCTCACTGCCGTATAGCAAAATATGTTTGACCAGAATCTGGAATGCAGATCGTAGCGAACTATAAAGTCCAAAATGCATACTCGAGGTGGTATATAATTATTACATTATTCTCTCTTTTTGAAGAAAAACAAAGCAACACATTTAAAGAGTGAATCTCGCCACAAGAAAATTGCTTGGCAAAGGACCAGTAAATATGATACATACCAGCGACGTCACTTCCGCGGCGGTGATTTTGATTGGCTTGCTGGTATTTGTTTAAATACCTCTGCCAATCAGAAACATTAAATTGTAGTGAATAGTTTTCTCTACATTAACACGAGCACTGGCCTTTAATTCAAAACAGAGAAACTTTAAGAAAACCTGTTTGATATATCTCTCTAATTCTACTACAGACCTTTCCAAACCATACTCTTCCATTTTCTTTCTCTTAACAGATTAAAGGTCAGATGTCTTCCCTAAGGTAAATAGGATTCAATTCTTGTGTTTTGATTGGTCGAAACACAATCATGATACATTGTGCATTAAATTGATAGGCCTATCAGTATTGTTTTGGTATAAAATGTACGCCGCCGCAATTTAATCACGATAGATGGCCTTTAAGGTCCACTTCCATCTGTTCCTATAAGATGATTTTGCTGTTCCACTGAACGAATCCTTTAGCGAAGGGCGAAGCCAGTAAGCAGGGCCGAATTATTACCTAATGAACAAACTTAAGCAGGGCTGGATCATTACTTGATGAACAAGCTGGACAAGCAAACAATTACAAATATACAATGAAAAATTGCCATTTTTCTTCATTTCTCGTCTATTTAAGGATACAAATGAAGCCCTATTGATACGAGGCTCTAAGCTATATGTTACTTAGCTTGTGCTAAAATCCGGTACTGGCCGAAGTAAAGAGCTGTGAAATGTGGCCCATTGACATATATATATGTATATATATATATATATATATATATATATATATATATATATATATATATATATATATATATATATATATATATATATATATATATATATATATATATATATATATATATATATATATATATATATATATATATATATATATATATATATATATATATATATATATATATATATATATATATATATATATATATATATATATATATATATATATATATATATATATATATATATATATATATATATATATATATATATATATATATATATATATATATATATATATATATATATATATATATATATATATATATATATATATATATATATATATATATATATATATATATATATATATATATATATATATATATATATATATATATATATATATATATATATATATATATATATATATATATATATATATATATATATATATATATATATATATATATATATATATATATATATATATATATATATATATATATATATATATATATATATATATATATTTTAAAGAAGGATTTTAGCTTGATAGCAACTGCAAATCCAAGTAAAGAGAATGTTTGAATAACAAGACTTAGAGCATTTCACGGGACAACGTCTCACCTGATTTTATCTCTGGAAAAGACTTATCTATGGAAATATGCACGAACACGTAAATCCGAAGTGTCTTGGTGCTGAAGTTGGAATCCAAAAGCAGAGCGTCAGGGGATGAAACAAAAATGGAGTCACAAGAGATGTTTCTACCAATTTCACAAGGAAATATATTTTCCACTGCCGAAAGGAAAGCGTAACTCATTCCAACGACAAAAAAGACCTTCGCGGAAAGTACAGAAGATTGAATACTCTCATCTTAATGCGATTGATGAACTGTAGTTTCGATAGATAAGATACTAAAATTAGCTGGAAAAAAAAAAAAAAAAACTATTGAGAAAATATGTGATCGCCACGGTAAAATAAAGAATCTTCAAGGATCCGCAGGTGACGTTCAAATTGTGTTCATTTGTTTGTTTTCCCCCTCCTTCTCCTCCTCCCTACACAGTTCAGCACCAAATGGCTAAGCATTCATCACTGGTTTGTCATCTTACAGCGCAGCGTCCGGAGGCTATTGATTCCACTGAAATATTAGGTGCATATGATATTGTTACGTTTGATGTCTTCAATGTTAAAACAAAACTCAAACATATCTTCTGTAGTCATGCTGACAACCTATTTACTATTACATCTTCTCCCCATTATCATCATCTTTTGATTTTTAGCAAGTTTAGTGGTCTTTCTATCTAAAAATTGATTTAAATCCTACTTCAAGTGACATTGGAATCCCCAAACGGAAAGTGTCTGAGCCTCCTACCTTTCCTACCATTTTTTCACCAAACATTTTTCACCAAAAACGTTGCCAAAATCCCCAGGACTCCACTTCTTGGACATAAATATCAGAAGTCGTGAGCCCCCCACCCTTACCCCCTCCCACCTTTACCTTAAAAATAGTGGCTACTCTTTAACAGAAGCCAAGTGGTTTGCGTCAGAACAAAACGGCTATTTCTTTTAGGAATGGATTCAATGAATGGGTGAAATTTTTCAAGTTAGTACCTTCAAAACGACCATATGGCTTTTTTGAGTGAAGAGGGCATGCGGAGTCGTGATTAGACATTGATGAAAAAGTCACAGTTCAATAAAATTTGATAATACAATTTTGTAAGTAACAAAAACTACTAAATTCCATGTTTAATTGTTTAAATTATACGTGCGCCACACTCTCGTCTTATAGCTGACCAATTCACCAAATTTGTAGTTGGTAATTTTGCCTTTTATTTGAACAAAGTAAAGCGAATTTAAACGATTTAATAGTCTGATAAAGTTGATACACAAATTAAAAAACAATTTCTTCTAAAGATAAAAATTGTTGTCAAACGTTTTACCACAGATTATAGAAAGTCATTAAGAACAGTGATCTCTACTCAATTTTCATGGTAAAACGTTGACTGGCGCAAGTTCACTGAAATAATTTAGCTTTATATTAACTTCCAGGTGGCAAAATCCTACCTTGCCTCCCCCTTACCGACGGACCCAAACTTTTGAATACTATCCACATACTTCAAAAAGCCCCTCAAATGTTCAACAAAAAACGCTAATATTTGCCCCATATTTTTTCAGACTGTCCGAGAAATTTCTTTGAGTGAAAATATCGTAAATGTCACTAAAAAATAATTGTATTTCCGGAAAGACAGACATTCAATTGTTTCGAGAATTCAGGACAATATAATAAAAGGCATTAGCAGTTCTATCTTAAGTAGATAGGAAATATGTGTTTTATTCTTTATGTCGGCAAAAATAAACCTTGTGTTTGCAACCCATTTTTTTAGAATGTTCGGTAAATGTTTTATTCTTGACCACTGCATTGTCAGATTGTTCTGCGCATTTGGATTAAAAGGGAAATTATGTCAGCTAGGGGTGTCTTTGGGATAGGGAAGCCAGAGAGGGGTGGGCGGTCTTTGGCTATGTCGAATGGGTTGGGGCATCCATTACTCGTTGGGAGATATGGCTCCTTTCTCTAGTAATCGAGTAGCTCCTGGATGACTGACCTCAATGTTGGCGAGAGATGCATCAAACCAGGTGAGGTAGAGATGGAGACTGGAAATAATGACAATAAGGTAAAGAGTATTTTAATTTTTTAAATTAGATTTCATTTGTAAACAAAAAGTAGTTTCGACATGCTCATATTGCTTTTTTAATCTTATTATGTAAATTCCTTACAAGAATAGAGGGAAGAAAATAGATAAAAAGTAACACTTTAATAAAATTTGATAAAATGAAAGAAGTACGACACGGTTTTGTAAATAACTGTTAGATTCCACGTTTAGATTATACATGCGCCACACTCTTGCCGTAGCTGACCGATTTACCAAATTTGTAGTCGGTATTTTTGTCTTTTATTTGAACAAAGTGAAGCAAATTTATACGTTTTCTGTGTTGAAGATGTAGTGAATAGAAATTGAAAAAGTGAAAATGAGTCGGATAAAGTTGATACACAAATTGAAAAATACTTTCTCCTTAAGATAAAAATGTTGTCAAACGTTTTACCCCAGATTATAGAAAGTCTCATTAAGTACAGTGATCTTTACTCGATTTTCATGGTAAAACGTTGGGTGGCGCTGGTTCAGTAAAATAATTCAGCTTTATATTAACTTCCAGGTGCCAAAGTCTCACAATGCCTTCCCCTTATCGACGGACCCGAACTTTCATAACATATAGAATACTATCCACATACTTCGAAAAGCAGTCTCAAATGTTCAGCAAAAAAACGCCTGTGTTTGCCACATATTTTTCGCCTTGTACCTAGTAAATTCTTTGCAAAAGAATTATCGAAATAGAAAAAACAACGAAAACTGATTTGTGTAGATTGTCCCTTGTATCATTTATTTCGTTTTTGCAAAAATTGTTAGTTTATTTAAGAAAATAAACTATTTATAAAAGAGAAGTTTTATCAAGAGAAGTTTGATGCAGAAATCACCAAAATAGTACACTCTTTCTTGATGCAGACCATTGCCTGTGTATAACTGTATATATGAATATGTTTCGAACAACAAATTAACAGAAAACATTTCAAAGATGCATAATAATGTTCATTATGGTGTATCAGTACTATTATTTTTTTTTTTAATTTATAAGCAACTTTTCCCAATGAAATATCTTGCATAATAATTTCGCATATATATCGCCACGCTGAAGCACCAACATGACTTTCTAGGTTTTAATTATAGTGTGCGAATATCTGTGTGTACCTCTGATAATAAACGTCAACTGAGTCTTACTATGAGGTATTGATAATCTTCAATATAAAAGTAAAAGAAACATTTACGATATAAAAACAATTCAAAACAAAATTTGCAACAAGTTTATGAAAAATACCCACCAAACATAGAATCACATTATTTACATATTATAAAGTCATCATCCTAAAAAATAGCACATCTCATCCCACAATGGTCAACAGATCAATTTGCCGTCGTGTTGTGAATAATGCTGTGTGTTATCGTTATTTTCTGAACTAATTCAAAGCCCAAATATTGGGTTCATCAGTGTCTTAGAAAATTTTGAAGTGGAAAAGAACGATTTTAAGGGAACATTTCCATTTTTCTTACCCCAAAACTTTACTTTTTAGTTCATCAAGCTCACAAATTTGAAAAAATTAAAGTGTGGAACGCTATCTTTTTTAATAATGTTATGCATATTGGCTCGTATACGGTGAACTTCTGGAGAAGAGGAAAATTCGCCCGATTGGAATCTCCGCTGGTGTTAGAGCGGTAAATTTCTAAAAACAATTTCGACTGTGAGAGATAAACTGCGCATCATGGTCGACTGTCGTGAAGAAGATATGCTTTGTGTGAGTCTTCTCTTCGGAAAAGAAGTCAGAAGGGTGAACAGGAGCGGATTTAATGCGGAATTAACCGGAAAAATTACAACTGCAGTCCACGCATCAATTTCAGGTGGTATCGTGACGCCGCATTCTGCAGTGATATCCATGATTAATATTAGAAACCAACAAATCATGCCTGAAACAATAACCCGCCCTCCTAAACTTCTTTCGGCTTTATGTTTATCTAAATTTTGAATTCTATGTGAAGTCTTTATCACACCTCGCATCATTCCTAATAGAACACGAGCATCAAAAGAAAACAGATAAAACTGACACGATTCAACAACAATTAAGAAAAAACTAACCACGTGATCGATCACCTGT
Source organism: Chiridota heheva (assembly GCA_020152595.1). Classification (NCBI taxonomy): domain Eukaryota; kingdom Metazoa; phylum Echinodermata; class Holothuroidea; order Apodida; family Chiridotidae; genus Chiridota; species Chiridota heheva. The sequence goes on from JAIGNY010003830.1 coordinate 887,495, forward strand.
TAACGGAAGCAAGAGGCAGACATCTGATACGGTACTCTAGAAATCTGAATCATAAAAAGCTACCGGAAACAAACTGAAAAAGAGGGCGTAAAACCATACAACCAATGACATGAGACGAGCATAGCACGGAGTTGATTTAAAGTCCGAAATGGAAAAGTTATACTAATAAAACGATCCAATGAGATAATGAGCAAAAACATAATGGAACATTCACTTGATAAGACTGAAAGAATTTCACCAAACATACACAAACAAATTACTTTCTTTCCAAACATATACATACTCTGCAAAAGCGTCTCTGTACCTAAAATCAGAAAAGGCTAATATCAATAGATACACTCCCATGAAAAATCGGCTATCGCCTAACTGAAAATTAGTATGGATTGCGCGACTGCAATTCGGGTATTTCCGACAAAATACGTGATAAAGCGCATTGATATGGTTATTGTATTTCCTACGACCGAAGTAATCCCGATGATCCACATCAACCCTCGGAGAACATCGCTCTTCATCAGGTGATCACAGTCAGAGAAAACGGTATAGACTTTACGTGCTAAAGGGACATCCCTCTCCTTGCATGAGGTATTCACCTCATTAATGAGACAGTTTGGGTTGCTCGTTATCCTGAAATAAATGTTGACAATATTAATTTGAAAAGAATACATTTAGCAGCATAGGCTTACAAATACACTAAATTTAGCAAATGAATTTCGTGAATTCAAACCTTATCTTCTCGAAATTGCGATGGAGACTTTTCTTAACGTTTTTGATGTTTACGTCGAGTTGTGTATAGAGATCAAATAGATGTATTGAATATTTTTGATGTGTAAAGGTTTATACAACATTTTAAAGTTAGTGTACTCACTCAGCAAAATCATATAGAATGCAATATGAATTTGATATTATTATGCAGCCTTATAACTTCCACAACATTTGAAACATTTCAATAATTTATTAAGTAATAAAGCCAGTTTATCTTTTACGAAACTCCAAGAGAAATAAGATTGTGAAGAAACAAACTACTTTAATATGTTATTCCATTGAAAGTCCGTTTTGCGGATCATTAGATGTCCCTGTTAGAAAATCGAAGCATGCACAATGTATGATATTCAAATTGTTTTGAAAATATGCATTTGTTACGTAATTGCCGTATTTTATTTTGTTATTTTGCTTTATGTGATGAATTTATATCGTTTAAGCAATGTAGCTTTGTTGTGTACAATTGATTTCAAAAACTATTCTGAGCGAAAACTAGCAAATATGATTTCTTACGATTAATTCAAAATCTCCTACTGAGGAAGAAATTTGCGCTGGTGAAAATTAAAAAAAAAATATCGTTAGTTTCAAATAACAGTTACAAAATTTGAATTATTTAGCACCTGTATTTCCTATTCTAGTCAAGTACCAGTGCTTGCTGCTATTTGATATAGACATATTCAAAATTGAATAGCTTTTTATGGGTAATGGTAACGAAATACCTCCCGATCGGGAGATCGGAGAGATCTCCCGATAAAGAGTCTGTATTGGACTAATTAAGCATATATTAAAATTCAAAGTTGTATATGTTTTATCAGTGAAGAAATGGTGCAGTAAGTAAGCAACAAGCAAGCTGGAAAATGTGATAGACCAATTAAAGACTGAGGCGTCTGAGGAATCACACCTAATCCGATTTCAATCTCTTATACACAAATGATACAGAACTTAAATTTTTCTAAAATACATTAATATATCTGAATGCATTCGTCTCCATTGTGCTTCGTTTTGAAGTCCTCTTTCACATATGATGAGCCTGCTTGACCACTGACAGAGTAAATCCTCAGTTTATACAGACCGGGGCAAAAGGTAATCAGCACAGGAGAACTAAAGCTTCGAACTAGTTGAAACAAAAACAAAAAACTTTTTAGATATTTACTGAAGGATATTGAGCTGTGTTCATATGATGACATCACAAAGTTTGCTTAAATTGATCAAATTGAAACTTTGATTAAGAGTAAATAAAAACTATAAAAAAACTATGCATTTCTTTTTTTGCTTAGAAGGCCTTTCACTCAGAGTTTAATGTTCTTTCACTTTGTAAAAGCTGTTACATGTCACTAGTCTTTTAAATGAGCAACTTACACAATACTCAAACTGTCAAACTGTGGAGGTCTTTCACGACGCTCGGTGTCCAATAGGTGATACTGTTGTCTTGTTTATCACATCAAACTTACAATCGCATTATTACTTATAGATCGAAACTACCTTCATAATGTTAAAACACTATATCAACATTACAACCATATGCTTATTCATTGAATCAAATTACAATCATATGATTATTCATTAAATTTTGATTTTGTGATTATTCATTATATTATAATCTTGTGATTATTGATTAGATTACAATCTTGTCATTATTCATTAGATTACAATCATTACAATCATTTGATTATTTATTAAATTTGAATCTTGTGATTTTTGATTAGGGTATAATCTTCTAATTATTCATTGTATTTCAATCTTGTGATTATTCATTAGATGAAAATATTTAAACGCAGTTTGATAAGTCCATGATCCAATATCACACAAAAGTTGACGCAAATTTCACAAAATGAAGCAAATTTCACTAACATGAAGGTTATTTTAAGAAAATCAATAGAAACATTTTCGGAAATTGAAAAAAAATTCCAAAAAATGAAAAGAAATTGCTTGAAAATTAAAGCAAATATCACGGAAATTGAAGATAACTTCTCAAAAAATTAAAAAACTCTTCTGAAAATATGGAAGGAAATTACACAAAAATGCGGAAGGAAATTACAGGAAAATTGAAGCAAAATTTACAAAAATAAAAACAAATGTGCCAAAATTGAGAAACAAATTTCACAAAAATGAAAAAATATTACGAAAACTTAAAAAAATTCCACAAAATGAAAGCAAATCTCCCCAAAATGAAGGAAATTGCACAGAAATTATGAAGCAAATTTCACGAAAATGAAGCATACCAATAGTGTGTCCCAACATACACGACATTGCTACTCGCAGCGCTGTCACTGAATATCTATTAGTGTACATCTTGTATCACGTTTAAGCCATTCCCGAAATAAGCTCGGTACGTACGTTTTTTTTATAGTTTTTATTTACTCTTAATTAAAGTTTCAATTTGATCAATTTAAACAAACTTTGTGATGTCATCATATGTACACAGCTCAATATCCTTCAGTAAATATCTAAAAAGTTTTTTGTTTTTGTTTCAACTAGTTCGAAGCTTTAGTTCTCCTGTGCTGATTACCTTTTGCCCCGGTCTGTATAAACTAAGGATTTACTCAAGCAGTGGTCAAGCAGGCTCATCATATGTGAAAGAGGACTTCAAAACGAAGCACAATGGAGACGAATGCATTCAGATATATTAATGTATTTTAGAGAAATTTAAGTTCTGTATCATTTGTGTATAAGAGATTGAAATCGGATTAGGTGTGATTCCTCAGACGCCTCAGTCTTTAATTGGTCTATCACATTTTCCAGCTTGCTTGTTGCTACCACTGCACCATTTCTTCACTGATAAAACAGATAAAACTTTAAATTTTAACATATGCTCAATCAGTCCAATACAGACTCTTGATCGGGAGATCGGGAGGTATTTCGCAACCATTACCCATAATGCAGCTATTCAATTTTCAATATGTCTATATCAAATAGCAGTAAGCACTGGTATTTCACTAGAATAGGAAATACAGGTGCTAAATAATTCAAATTTTGTAACTGTTATTTGAAACTAACGATATTTTTTTTTAATTTTCACCAGCGCAAATTTCTTCCTCAGTAGGAGATTTTGAATTAATCGTAAGAAATCATATTTGCTAGTTTTCGCTCAGAATAGTTTTTGAAATTAATTGTACACAACAAAGCTACATTACTTAAACGATATAAATTCATCACATAAAGCAAAATAACAAAATAAAATACGGCAATTACGTAACAAATGCATATTTTCAAAACAATTTGAATATCATACATTGTGCATGCTTCGATTTTCTAACAGGGACATCTCCTGATCCGCAAAACGGACTTTCAATGGAATAACATATTGAAGTAGTTTGTTTCTTCCCATCTTATTTCTGTTAAAGTTTCGTAAGGATAAATTTGCTTTATTACTTAATAAATCATTAAAAAGTTCCAAATTGAAAAAAAATGGGGGCAGAGTCCTCTCATATTGGAGTGTGACTTTCTGCAATAGCTCTAATTTATTTTTGATTCATTGTAATATTTTGAAAATCTTTGTTAAATGCTGCAAACGTCATGTCAAAGCGTTATTGCATTGTTAAATGAATTTAACAAAAAATACATTACAATTTAAATTCTAAGTTACTTTAGGCTATTCTTTAATTAGTAAAATTGGTGATTACATTTTGGCCGCTGTACCACATTCCTGCCTATTTTCTTTCATTCTTGTTATAGATAAGATGACAATCAATTTAATCCTGAAGCTTAAGACAATGGTAACCAAGTATTCCTATATGGTTAAATATGGAAATGTATACCTGCGTTACAGGTGTCCCCGATCCACCCAGGTGTACAATTACAGGAAAACTTATCTTGCAGATTTTAACAGGGGCTATCATTTTTGCATGGATGACTCCTGCAAAAGTTATTATCTAGTGAAAACAAATGTAAAAACTAACATTAATGTTACATGAACCTTCTCGTAGTTCTCAGTTTTATTTCAATAAATTGAATCTGATTGCTTGAGTATGGTTATCCCTGTATCAGAACACCCACAATCACCGACAAATTATTTTTCACTGTTTTCTTCCATTGTTGGCAAAACGTTTAGTATAAACGTCTGAGCCACTTCATTTTTGGCGGTAATCATGCTAATCATTTTAAACCGATTTGAAAAGATACGTCTTCAGATTGATCTTAAACAAGAGAAGTGCTAAGTGTAAGTGTAAGTGATTTACAACAGCAAGTGTTCATGGGAAGAGAGTTCCATGATATCGGCGCACATGAAGAAAAAGTTCTCTCGCCGTAGGAGGAAACAGTCATTGACAAGGGCGAATTAACGAATAACCTAGGTAGCCTATACTTTGGGGCCGCCTACCAGGGAGGACCCGACGAAAAATTAAAAAGAATAAGAATAGATAAAGAACCAGCCGAATAAATTAGTGAAAAGGACCTACGTTAAAGTGTGACATTGTAATATCTTGAGCTGTTCAAAATGGGCCCTTCTAAGTGGATATGTTATGGGGACCCCACAACCTTTATCCGGCCCTGGTCATTGGTATTGTGAGAAGAAAGTTATCTGATGATCTATGAGTCTGCGAAGGGTCGACAAATAGGTAATGAGGAGTGTGTCGATGTAAGATGATGCAAGTCCATTTCCATGTGGATAGAAGAATGATTTGTTTTTAATTTCAACTCGCTGGCGGATAAGCAGCTAATGAAGGAGTATAAGGATTGGAGTAATAGGACCAAATTTGCGAGTTTTGTTTTGGAAAGAAAGTAATCCTTTAGCTTGGTATTAAGTGTTTTTTGATAAACAATGCTTACCATAAAATGTCTTAAAATGAATGCTTGAAACGTAGACAAAGGATTTCTTCCAAGAACATTTGACCGTTTTAAGAAAAAAAGACAAAATTGATAAATAAACCTTCATTTTGAATTTACCTTGTTCACATGTGTCTCCATTCCACCCGTCAGAACAGTTACATGCAAAATTAGTAGTTAGATTTCTGCAGGTGCCGCCATTTTTGCAAAAATTCTCTCTGCAAACGTTTGAATCTAGTTCTGAAAAATAATGAAGACCAAACTAGGATTTCATTTAGTATCTTCTATTATTTTTCAATTTATTATTTTAAGGAATAATTATATAATCATTCTACTTAATTCACTATGATAATAGCACCGATATAGCTTAAAGTTTGGTTAGACTTATATGTGCTATTCCAATAAAACGTATTATAAAACGTATTCGTAAGCATAATGCTAAGGTTTTTCAAAGTAAGAACTTCAAGAAACCAACATTTCTGACAACTAATGGTTCAGCATTTCCGTATGTATCTACCGTTTTTTTTTTCTTTATAGAATTATACAAAGATCCGTAAGTTATTTTCAACATTTTCAACATTTTAAATACCTTGAACAGTGGTCAAACTACTATGAAAAAATAAATGAGCTAGTACTATTCCGGCATGCACCTAAGAGCTCTTCTGCTTGGAAAGAGAAAATAAAACATATATTACTATTCAATGGTTGTTCTGGACATGTAAAGATGGAGTGTAAATAACACCAATTTGGTTTAAAGATTGAATAGACATATTTAAAGGCCATCTATCGTGATTAGAATTAGGCCATGGGCTGAAGCCATCTAAAACACTCTTTGGTTCACATGGTTGCTGGGACTACTTTATCTTTGCATAATAAATTCAGTCTTAATTTTTATAATCAATTTCTGCTTGTTCTTTTTTTAAATATTTGCACAATTAAGAGAAATTAATTAAAAACCAACCACAAACTACTATGAGACAAATTTTGTGATTGGTGGAAAAACTGAGCAAATTATCAGATTGACCAATCACAGCTCTCTATGTATAAGTGATAATATTGTTGTGATTAGCAATATCAATGCATGCACTGTCAGACTGTGTCAGTGCAGTGTGTACACATGTAAGCAACATGGAGTGTTGCATTCCTGTATGCTGTCGGAAAACATCTAATGTTATTTCCTTTTCTGAGGCTAGTTTTATCAAATTCAAGGATTGTTCTTTAAGATGGAAGTCCATATCAAGTGCATATGGAGAAATTGCAGCTAAATGTTGGTCAGAACTTAACTTAATTAACTGTTCTTCACCTGCTGATATTCCTCGTAATGTTGGCTATCATAGAGAATGTTACCAGCGATTTACTGATGTTTCCAAACTTACCAAAGCAGAACAAAGAAGGGATTTATCAAGTATTCAATCTGGTGAGTTTATTTATATATATCTTCTTTGAACAGTACATGAATTTCAACTATGTCTGCTCATAGAAAAGGCCATAAAAGTAACACATTTGTCCTTATACCAGTTCCACTACAAAATATGGCTTAGAGCAAGGAGACCTCAAAAGTGAAAAAGGATGCATGAGAACAGTCCCCTGATCTGCCCTACTGTTCGTTTGGGTCTTCTCTGCCCACCCCTCCACCCCACCCCCAAAACAAATAATGATAAAAATTTGAAAGAAGAGAGATTTTCACAAAATTTCAGATCGAAGTCATAGGCCTAGACTGATAGACACTGCAGCCGTGCCAATACTTTAAAGAAATTTCTTACAGGGACGCATTAATCCGTTAAAACCCTGTTTACTGAAAAAAATCTGTACTTTTCCCCAAATCGGTTAACTTTGGGGCATTTACCGTAAATTAAAAAAAAGCACGTTTCTGCCGTGTCTATAAACCCCACACAATTTCTTATGGGTATGGCTGCCGTGTCTATACATTAAGCCCACATAATTTTGTATGGGTATGGCTTCTGTGTATAAGCCCCACGAAAAATTTCTTATGAGCACAGCTTCTGTGTATATATAATCCCACGCAATTTCTTGTGGGCACGGCTTCCGTGTCTATAAGCCCCACGCAATTTCTTATGGGTATGGCTACCGTATCTATAAGCGCCACGTAATTTTGTATGGGTATGGCTGCCGTGTCAATAAGCCCCACGCAATTTTGTATGGGTGCGGCTTCTGTCTATAAGCCCCACGTAATTTTTATGGGTACGGCTTCTGTCTATAAGCCCCACAAAATTTCTTATGGGCACAGCTTCCGTGTATATATAATCCCACACAATTTCTTGTGGGCACGGCTTCCGGGTCTATAAGCCCCACGCAATTTCTTATGGGTATGGCTGCCGTGTCTATAAGCCTCACGTAATTTTGTATGGGTGCGGCTTCTGTCTATAAGCCCCATGCAACTTATGGGCACAGCTTCCGTGTCTATATAAGCCCACGCAATTTCTTGTGGGCACGGCTTCCGTGTCTATAAGCCCCACGCAATTTCTCATGGGCACAGCTTCCGTGTCTATATAATTTTCTTGTGGGCACGGCTGCCGTGTCTATAATCCCCACCTTTACTCTTAGCCTGCTACATTCTGGAAAGGCATCATCGTCATTTGTTATGTGCCGTATCTTGCGAGAATGTGGCCAACAGCATGTGTCAGTGTGCCCCTTGCCAAATCTAGTACTGTGTCCTCCTATTTAAAATGAATCCAGGGGTCTGTTTAAGCCTACACGCCCAGCTACAGTATGTGTAAACACGAACAAATTCGGAACAATGATTTTGCCATTTTTCTGTTGACTTTACTCATTACAATTAGGCCTATGGATTGAATGAAAACTAAGGAATTGACATTTTTTAATAATTAAGGTAACATGTGAACAAAACAGAAAAATTGTGATCATTTTTTCTATAAATTGGTGGGGGCCAATTTTTGAATCGTAGGCCTATTACTTTTTGTATTGATGAAACAATGCCCACCCCTGAAAATTTTATCGCAAAGTTCAAAGGAAGGTCAAAAAAAATATCACATGGTCAAGCGGGGTTTCGGGTTGTTCGGTTCTTCAGTCGTGTGGTACAGTAGTCGTGTACTGCACCACTACACTGATGTTATGTTTTGTGGCTGTGTCAAATATATGTACGAAATGTTTCATAATGGGTTATGACACTAGTACTGGTGCTATTTTGAAAGAAATTTTTTTTGTTATAATTATAATCAAACAAACTCAATTTTAGGGACTGAAAGTGGAGGAACACAAATTTATCTTAGTGAAAAAAAGTTCTAAAATGGTATATAAAATCAATACGATCCATTTTCTTCATTGAAATTAACTTGGGAATTATGCGTTGTAGGCCTATAGAATTTTCAACCAGAAATATCTTTATGTTATATGAATGTTGTGTACAATAGTTTTCTTTTTTAAATATGGGAACAAAAACGTGCAATCACAGTGATTTAAGATAATTGTATGTACTTTTAGTTTGCTACAAGGGCAAATTCTGGTTGTTATTATTTGCCACTTTGTTTCCTTACAGTATTAAAAGCAAAATTCAATTCAAGTAAAGACAAAAATTGTGTCTTTATTATTAAAGTACCTTATCAACAATTTGTGTCACGTTTGCGTATGGATTATTATTTCTTTTTAGTTTCTATCGTGTTAACCATAACATTCAGGAACTGTATTTCATCAAATGTTGATACTTTCTTGATATAAAAAGGGGTGTGATGGTCTACGGCTCTGACCGCTTCTCGAGGAACACCTTCATTGTGACCTTGACTAATTCACTTAACTGTCTGTTCCAGTCTACTCAGCGGTAGAATTAGTACCAGCAATATTGGGATTCAACTAAACCTGATAAGGCTAGTGTCTTGTTTGGTTAAACTATTCGATCTGTGTAAAATAAACCACTTAAAACTTAGCATTTAGCTCATGGTTTAATTGTTTTAAACTTTTTCATACTCAGTTTATATTTTTACTTAACGTCAATTTTTCTTTTATTCTTTTCACACAGATAATCCAAGTGATATTCCAGATGATAACACCACTGAACCACCAGAACCCAAAAAAGCCAGATTGCGATCCAGAGAAGCCGCAACTTGTAAATCGGACAGACCCCACATTTTCCCAGCCAAATGCTTGATTTGCAAGGCTGATAGATGGACACGTGACAGGAGTTCTGGTGCAAGAAAAGCAGGAACCACTTACAAAGTGTGAAACAATTGAAGCTGGCCAACTTAGAAAAGCTGCAGAACTTACATTTAATGATACACTTTTATTGGAGATACAGGACAGAGATTTAGTTGCAGCAGAAGCACAGTATCATAAGTCATGTTACAAGGACACAACTAGGTTTTTGACAAGAGCAAAGAAAGATGATGCTGAAAAAGTTGACACGACATATGGAAAAGCTTTTGAGGTGTTTTGTAAAGACTATGTAGAGAACCAAATTTTAAGAAAAATGAAATCTACAGAATGAAGAAATTCGTCTCCTTTTTATTAAGATGGTTAGGAAAGTTCAAGGTGTAGATGCTTCAAGTTACAGGACATATAGCTTGAAGAAACGACTACAACGGTCATATCCCCAATTGCAATTTATAAAGCCAAATAAACGGAATGACAGTGAGATAGTAATGTCAAGATTGCTTGAAGCAAAAGATATAGCCGAAGAAGCCCTAACTAATGAGGAAGAAGGTTTATCATCAAGTGAGCAGAGTGGAAATGAATCAACTGATGATGAATCAACACAAACCAATGAACCATCGAAAGAAACAAAGCTAAGCGAAATCTACTTCACAGCCCGAAAATTGAGAGAGTCTATACAATCCATAAAGATGGCTACACCATGGCCACCTGGTGGACAGGACCTTACTCTAGATAAAGCAAGAGAGATCATACCCGTCAGTATTTACAATTTCCTGGCATGGGTAATGGGGTCATCTGATGATCCAGAAGAAGATAGACTTGTAACAGTCTCAGAAAGTGATGATCAGAGAATTGTGTCTCTTGCACAAGATATCATTTATCATGCTTCATCAGGACGAAAGCAGATGCCAAAGCACCTAGCACTAGGTATGACTATAAGACATATGACTGGATCAGCAAAATTGATCGAATTCTTAATGGGTTTGGACATACTGTGTCTCATTCTGCTGTTTTGGAGCATGACACAGCAATAGCTGAGCAGCAGATCAAGAGAGGACCTTTAAGCCTTCCTCCGTTCATCGAAGAAGGGAGATTCACAACACTGGTGTGGGACAACAACGATTTTGGGAGAAACAATATCTGGAAAGGGGACAACCCACAACACAAATGGGATAGTGATCCAAGAGAATTCCCCAAGTCAGAGACACTTCGACTGCACAGGCAAAAACTAAGAAAAGAAGAAGAGGTCCCTTGATGTGCCCCAGGAGCATTGCTACTTGCATTAATGTTCAACGAAAAGGCCCAGTGGCATTTGCAAATGACATTTCCCTTACTGAGAATGTAGAAATGCAGTTAAAGGCTCACCAGAAAGACAATGTATTTGCTCTCATTAGACAAGCACAATCAGCCGAAACCCCTCATCCTCCAAGTTGGACAGGATTCAACACACTCCTGTGTAAGACAATTCCCCCTAAGTCTATGATTGGATACTTGCCAGTAATTGATGCCTCCCCCACTGAAATGGACACAGTTTACACAATATTACTCCGGAGCTTAGAGATAGCTAACAAGTTAGGCCTGGAACAAATTGTTGTTGTGCTGGATCAGGCAATTTATGCAAAAGCCCAGGAACTTCGATGGCGTAATGAGGTATTTAAGAACCGCATAATTATTAGATTAGGAGCTTTTCATACTTCAATGTGCTTCATGGCTTGTATCGGAAAAAGGTTTCAAGATAGTGGTTTAGATGATATTGCTATTGAATCAGAAGTGGTTGCACATGGCTCCTTAAATGGCATCATGGGGGATCTCACTATAACAGAGCGTGAGATTCCACAAGTTAATGTATGAAGCTCTTCATCGACTGAGATTTCAGGCATACCTGAAAAGCCTAAGTGGGGCAGACCTTCCTGCAATAAATGCTGTCCTTGATAAGTTAAGAAGATCATTTCCAGTAAATTTTGAAGAAGCTTTGTCAGATCCCTCAGTTCAAAGTTTATTACAAAATTACTTGCTATTTGTGAAGACTAACTCAACTTCACCTACAGTCCGATATTGGAACTCCTACTTGGAAATGGTGCAAGTTCTCTTACTTTTTCTCCGTGCTTCTCGTGAAGGAGATTGGAATCTTCACCTGTCGTCCCTACGGTCCATGATGCCATGGTTTATGGCCTATGACAGAGTAAACTATTCAAGGTACTCATCGGTGTACTGGCTTGAAATGCAGCATGTCACCAAAAGCAATCACACCCTGGCACAACATTTTCAAAATGGCGAGTTTTCTGTTCAGAGACAGCAAAACCATGGTTTTTCAGGAGTTCCATGTGACATGACAATCGAACAAACCATGAACAGAGATTCTAAAACAAAGGGTGGTCTGATTGGAATCACAACCAACAAGGCTGCTGTTCATCGATGGATCGCATCATTCCACGTAAGAGCTGAAATAGCCGCAGAATGTCAAGAAATGGCTGGAAAAGGTGACAAGTCAAGGACCAGAAAAGATCTAGATATCACTCGTAATGCCAAAGATGAGCAGGACATTCAAGCATTAGTGGCAACAATCGAATCGATGACCAACCCATTTGAATTAGATCAAGAAGAATTAGTTCATCTCATCAGGCATTGTGGCACCAGATCATGTTGCAAAAGGCTTGCTGCACGCTAAAGAGAAGGGTGAAGAAGCTGTGAAATCTTTCATTCAGAAAAGGTTACAAACCAATGAAGTGGATTTCTTTGATCCCATTAAGTCTCAGAGGCTAGAGACTTTCGCATCAATTGGAGAAAGAAAGAAAGTGAAAGTAAAAGGAAAAGAGATGGAGTTGAAATCTAACGAAATTTGTTTGCAAGACTGCTTGTTTGTGGAAAAGTGAGAAACATCAGCATGGAGACTATTTTACAGTACAGTCTTGGTCCATTACCCCTATCCCTTGCAACACACAGTGGAACTTTGGTCAAACATCCAAAAGCAAAGTTGATGCACCACTTGGAGTCTTTGGTAGTTCCAGAACCTTACATTACCACCATTCCAAAGAGCTGCATCTGGATTGTCGATGGAATGGCAATGATCCAACAGTTTCAGGCTCGAGACTTACCACAGCGTTTGGAGAATTTTCTGAGCTTGTTATGAAGGAGTTGGTAAAACTTGCCAAGGATACAGCCCACAAGGAGATTCACTTTGTCACAGATCGATACCCACAAGAATCTATCAAAAACGCAGAGAGGCAAAAAGAGCAAGCACAAGTGGTGTCCAGCGTTATAAAATACATGGACAACAGGTGAAAATGCCAAAGCAATTCAAGAAATTCATGAGTTCTGGACCAAACAAAGAAGAACTTGTTTCTTTTTCTTCAACGACTGGCAGAGAGAGTCACGTACTACATTGTTGAATGGCGTAACAATATATATGTCCCATGGAGATGAATGCTACTCTCTTTCTGTGGTCAATGGAGAAATAAAAGTACAGGAGCAGCCAGAATTACACTGCAATCATGAAGAGGCCGACACACGAATGCTGTTGCATTGTCAGTTTGCTGCAAAATCTGCGGACAGTAGCATGATTAGAAGTCCTGACACAGATGTTTTCGTTCTTGGTGTGGCATTGGCTAAGGAGATCTCAGAGACTGCTGACTTGTTTTTTTTTACCGGTCAAAAAAGGAAAAGAATTGTTGACTTGTCAGGAGTAAGTAATTGGTTGGGTGACAAGAGGCATGCTTTGATCGGTTCATAGTTTCACTGGGTGTGACACTGTAAGTTCTTTTCATGGAAAGGGAAAGTGAAAGTTTGGAAGTTGATGGAAGAAGAGAATGCCATTGAATTGTTTCAACTTATTGGTTCTACTTTTACACTGTCTGCAGAGCTTGTGGAAGGACTTGAGAAGTTTACCTGTGCAATGTATTGTTACAAGGAATGTTTGAAAGTAAATGAAGCAAGATACAGGCACTTCACAACCCGAGCAGACAAGTCTGATTCAGCCATGCCTCCAAATTTGGATTGTTTGAAGAAGCACATTTTAAGGGCTAATTATCAGGCTGCAATATGGAAACGAAGTTTGGAATGTAAACCAAATATTCCTAATCCTGTAGGACATGGGTGGAGAATAGAAGAGGAAAGTCTGACAATTGACTGGATGAGTATGGCGCCTGCTCCAGAGGAGGTATTGGAACTTACATATTGCGGCTGCAAAAAATCTCATTGTGACAAATCTAAATGCTCATGCGCAAAGAATAATCTTCCTGCACTGAAGTTTGTAAATGTGTCAATTGTGAAAACAACATTGAACTAAATGAGGAACATGATGTTGAATACAACAGTGAGGATGAACATTAATCATGGTGAACAGTTCAGGGTGTTCTACAAAGTATGTAGACATGCTAACATACTGTCCAAAATCAAATATTAACAGTAGTTTTCTCAACATTTGATGGGAGTATATATATATATATATATATATATATATATATATATATATATATATATATATATATATATATAGATATATATATATAATATATATAGATAGATAGATAGATAGATAGATAGATAGATATATATATATATATATATATTATATATATATATATATATATATATATATATATATATATATATATATATATATATATATATATATATATATATATATATATATATATATATATATATATATATATATATATATATATATATATATATATATATATATATATATATATATATATATATATATATATATATATATATATATATATATATATCCACATTTAACAGGCATGTCCCACTGAGGAGAATTGTATCTCAAGCTTAACTGCTTGCATCATTGTTAGCTCAGTAATGCGTAATGGTTTGAAAGTTATCATTATAAGGACATAGAAGCAATGATGTCAGGTACTGTAAAATTATTTAGCTTAATACTTTGCACAGTGGATATTTCCTTTGCGTCTACTGCCATGTTAATCACACTGTCATTTTTAAATGCTTAATTTTTATACAAGATGTAATGTATAAAGTAACATGTTCACATACTATAATTTGTAGATGTTGTTTTAACTCTTTTAACAAATGAATGCTCATGGAACAGTCCAATGAAGTGTGAAATTTTATGTACTGTATCCTGTAACTGCTGTACTCTGTGGTTATTGTTAAGAATACATAGGCGGAGATTAAAAAGAGCAACACTTGAAAGTTTGAAGTTAAAACCAGATGGCTTGTTCATGTGATAACACCTCATGGTTATTTTTGCTTAGTTCTGATTACGTACAAATTTAATAGGGAGCTGGATGGTAAAGATCCAGTATGAGGGTGAAGTGCTCGTAACCTCTCCCCTCCTTGTTTTTTTGCTGAATTATTTAAAAATGATTTTGCTTTAATATTTATTGAGAGTATTCAACTTGTGGATGGCACTGTAGGTAGTTGATTTTTTAAGAAATCAAACATATAGGCCTACAGGACCACAAACTGCTATGCATGTCAATCTAAAGTCTCTTAATTTTGCTAGCAAAATGGAAAGAGGCAATGTGATAGTGAAATGCATCATGAAATGAGATGCAGTGAGATTAACTTTGACTGTATTCACTATTACTGTACTCACTATTACTGTACTCACTATTACTGTATTAACTATTACTGTATTCACTATTACTGTATTAACTATTACTGTATTCATTAGGGAGCTGGATGGTAAAGATCCAGTGTGAGGGTGAAGTGCTGGTAACCTCTCCCCTCTTGGTGTTCCATGTAATTAAGTAAAATAACTTTATAATAATAAGTATAAGAATTGGATGTTTCATACTATATATGAGAAGTTACCGAGATAACTATTGTAACCCGAGATGTAGTTAATGCTTCAGTTTATGCTGCTTTATGAAATAAATGTAAGTAAAGAGAGTAGAAATGAAAGAAAACCAATTTGTTGTTAACAAATATTTGACCTTTGATGTAGAACTGTGCAAATGAAAAATTAACATAGTGTTTATTAGCTCAATATTGATGCAAGTTGGTTGTAATATTACTGTTTTTTTCTGAGAAAGCGCCCAAAATAGTTACAAATTTCAAGCTTAAGTTTTCCCTTAGTGTGCAACTTTTAGAAAAAAGAACATGCATTTTCTTGTTCTACACATTGTAAACTACCAAAAACACTAGGTTCCATGTAGTCCCTCAGTGGGTGCAACGAAACTTCAATTTTATGTACATTTTAACTGTTCGGCCCATGGCCTAAATGTGGCGGCGTACAATTTATTCCAAAGCGATACTGATTGGCCTGTCAATGTAAGTACACACTATACCATTGTGTTTTGACCAATCAAAACACAGGATTTGAATTTCATTTACCTCGTACGTTAGAGACGACAACTGGCCTTTAAGTATACGGGTAAGCTTTTTCGGAGCAAGTGGGGTCATCATACTAGCTTCAATCGGTCACTGGTACTTTATAGCATCTTTACAAACAGATTATTGAATTATCAAAAAAGTGCTATTAGTAAAGATAAATATGCTCAAGAATTTTGCAACAACAATCTAAAATTTAAAAGGGAAGATAATTTTCATACATGGAATCATCTCTGTTTTACAACATTGATATAGTGTTTTTGATTTTAAGGTTATTACAAAGATTTAAAAAAAATAAGCCAAAATGGGAGAGAGAGTTTTAACACTTAAATTTTCCTCATGTTTACTTATACAAGATTCTAATTCATCAAACCGGAAGCATTAATAAGTTTTTAAACTCAATGTACCGACTTTACGTAACTCTTCCGTGTCTACATATTTGAAATGCAGAAAAAGAGGAATATATGAATATGCTATCATCAATGGATCTATCAATATGTACATTCTTGGCAACCTTAGCAAAATACATATTAAAACCCTTAGAAATCATTACTGGGTCAGCAATTACATCACTACAATCTGCAAATATAAGAAGCCAAAGTAAGACTGTAAGTAGTTCTAGCAATCAGCCAATGAAATATTATCACAAATATCTCTAGCTAACTTATAAAGCATTAACTTAATTGCTAAATCAAAGGAGGGAGTATGCTAAAAATAGGTTGATATATATAGGTTGATAAATATAGGTTAAATTGATAAACAATGCTTACCCTAACATGTCTTAAAATAAATGCTTGGAACGTAGACAAAGGATTTCTTCCAAGAACATTTGACCGTTTTCAGAAGAAAAAACAAAATTGATAAATAAACCTTCATTTTTAAACTACCTTGTTCACATGTGTCTCCATTCCATCCGTCAAAACAGTTACATGCAAAATTAGTAGTTAGATTTCTGCAGGTGCCACCATTTTTGCAAGAGTTCTCTCTGCAAAAGTTTGAATCTAGTTCAGAAAAATAATGAAGACCAAACTAGGATTTCATTTAGTATCTTCTAGCATTTTTCAGTTTATTATTTTAAGGAATAATTATATGTTTATTCTGGTCAATTCACTATGATAATAGCACTGATATAGTTTATAGTTTGGTTAGACTTATATGTGCTATTCCAATAAAACGTATTATAAAACGTATTCGTAAGCATAATGCTAAGGTTTTTCAGAGTAAGGACTTCAAGAAACCAACATTTCTGACAACTAATGGTTCAGCATTTCCGTATGTATCTATCGTTTTTTTTTTCTCTATAGAATTATATAAAGATTTGTAAGTTATTTCCAACATTTTCAACATTTTGAATACCTTGAACAGAGGTTAAACTACTATGAAAAATTAAATGAGCTTGTACTATTCCGGCATGCCCCTAAGAGCTTTTCTGTTTGGAAAGTGAAACTAAAACATATATTACTATTCAATGGTTGTTCTGGACATGTAAAGATGGAGTGTAAATAACACCATTTTGGTTTAAAGATTGAATAGACATATTTAAAGGCCATTTATCGTGATTAGAATGTGGCGGCGTACAATTTATTCCAAAGCGATACTAATTGGCCTGTCAGTGTAAGTGGACACTGTACCATTGTGTTTTGACCAATCAAAACACAGGATTTGAATTTCATTTACCTCGTACGTTAGAGACGACAACTGGCCTTTAAGTATACGGGTAAGCTTTTTCGGAGCAAGTGGGGTCATCATACTAGCTTCAATCGGTCACTGGTACTTTATAGCATCTTTACAAACAGATTATTGAATTATCAAAAAAGTGCTATTAGTAAAGATAAATATGCTCAAGAATTTTGCAACAACAATCTAAAATTTAAAAGGGAAGATAATTTTCATACATGGAATCATCTCTGTTTTACAACATTGATATAGTGTTTTTAATTTTAAGGTTATTACAAAGATTAAACAAAAAAAAGCCAAAATGGGAGAGAGAGTTTTAACACTTAAATTTTCCTCATGTTTACTTATACAAGATTCTAATTCATCAAACCGGAAGCATTAATAAGTTTTTAAACTCAATGTACCGACTTTACGTAACTCTTCCGTGTCTACATATTTGAAATGCAGAAAAAGAGGAATATATGAATATGCTATCATCAATGGATCTATCAATATGTACATTCTTGGCAACCTTAGCAAAATACATATTAAAACCCTTAGAAATCATTACTGGGTCAGCAATTACATCACTACAATCTGCAAATATAAGAAGCCAAAGTAGGACTGTAAGTAGTTCTAGCAATCAGCCAATGAAATATTATCACAAATATCTCTAGCTAACTTATAAAGCATTAACTTAATTGTTAAATCAAAGGAGGGAGTATGCTAAAAATAGGTTCGCATCGCAGATCAAATTGGTCTGTTGCATGGTTGATTTTGAAAGGTGAATGGGATACATTTCTTGTTGTTTCTTGTGGATAATTTTACGGTTTATGGTACGTTAATGTAGCCTGGGCATGCGACGTCGGTAATCCTACCACAATGCTACGTTACTATAATGGGTATCTTAAACAATACTCGCTTGCATTACGATTAAGATACATTGAATTGTATCACACATTACAGCTTAAGTAACTGAATAATACAACTGATAAATTTCAGTCAGGAATTTGTTCACAAATAGGTAATCCCCGTTTCAATCTATCATTTCTAACTTTTTCGGAGAATAGATTTTAAAAGAATTTTCCTAGCAATATTTAGGAGTTTTAAAAAGACTCCAGAAGGCCTTCAATTAGCATTCCAGTCATATTTTGATTGCAAAACCAAGTTAAATCTTGCAATTTACATTTTATCATCATCAAATCTAAAACATGGAGTGAAAATACCTGTCACAAAAAAGTGATTGTTATTTATTCATTATTTAATTAGGTGTGTCAATTAGTTTGATGTAGGATGCACAAGTAAGCACTTTCAAAGTATAACACAGTTTTCCAATTAGCCTTAAAAACAACATCATCAACACGTTCTATTTTTCCTTAAACTGTTAAAGTCATTGTTTCCTTCTTGCCTCTTTTCCATGTAAAACATAATCTGTGGAAGTTGATAACTTTGTGAGATATTACTTGATTTCCATAATTAAGATTGACGCTGTAGTGGGGGCTATTGGGGTTACAATCCCTCATCGAACAAATCATACGACGGGAATTTTCAACCTATCTTGTAACTATGCTTACTTCCGTTTTGCTTCCCTCCAAGTTCATATAAGTATAACCTTGAATTAATTATTATTACATTAAGTTGTCTTTCTTACCCTGTACGCAAGACACTGGCGGTCCATCGGTCCACCTTTACCCACCAGTGGCCCACCTTTACCAACCAGTGGCCCACCGGTGGTGGCCGATTTTGGCCCACCATCGACCCGCTGTATTGCCGATCATATAAGAAGTTGTTACTACGACATGTTTTATTGAATAATCACAATGTATTTAATTTGATATTACTGCATACTTAAAAAACATGGCTTTAGCAACGCTGCTATCGCATCACATGCTTGAAGCAATGGTTACCCGCATAGTTGAATAATTTTAGCGGCCTAGTTATTATGCAAAGTATATATGAGGTAAAATTATATTTTCTATATTATGCATATTTATATATACGTCAGGTATTATCCTTAGCATCAACAATTTATTTGTTGGGTTTGTTATAAACATTCACATCGAGCAGTCACATAGATAATCCTTGTGTCGTTTCTTTATTTACCATTTATTGATATTGTTGTTCTTGAATGACATTCTACAGACTACAATATTGAGTTTAAAGTGGGCACCGCCACATAAGTGTGTAACTAGAGCACTTTTCTTTGACATAAAACATAAGTGAAAGTAATCTTTGACAACGCAAGGAATTGAAGGGGAAAAAATGAATTTTAGGATATCTATAGATAAGAACGATCGATTGCCAGTATTAATTCACAAATCATTGATTCACAACGTTGGTGCACAGTATTCATAATAGAGAGCCTTTGATAAATAATAGTGAGCAAAGAGTGAAAAGGATCTGCGAAATTTCATCGGACATAAGAAACGAGATTAAATATGTGTACAGTATCATTATGTGTAGTCGAAAACTTAAGCATGTATATCATTGGCATCTAAGATATATGGACCAAATTTAGGATGCATGTTAATATTAATAGAAATTCTAGTTTCAGTTTTTAGTCAAAAAGAATTCCCTTTTTCTGTTTGCAATCTGCTCTAATTCATACATTTTTGTGACAACAACACGGTACTAAAACTGAAAAAGTGTTTTAAATACTTCCCAACACCAGACTGCCTGAATTGGAATATAGTGCAGAGCTACAGTAACAAAAATATTGAATTGGCACATGTATTTTTGAGTTCATTTATTGTGACCCGATCCCTAAATTTTACACCTTGACCGCTGTGCTCCAAAACCAAAATGCTTAGTGACGTCACTGCTGTAATTAGGTAAACGGAAATAAATCTTCAATGTATAATGACTAATATTAATTGCACGTTTTTTACGTATTCCGTCTTCATACATTTTAGGGAAAGACTTCCCAACACTACAACCATGTCATGGTTGTAGCGTATTGAAGATGTAAATAGCAACGGGAAACCGGTTGTGCCCACCCGAACTTAGCCTGTTAGCCTAATGCAAACATATTATCTCTCGCCTTAGTCTATATTTTCAAGTTGGTGTTGGTTTCATGTTGTTTTATGACTCTTTGAATACAGAAAGCGTAGTATGTCTGCACGATGTTGGTGTCACATTTTTGACGAAAAGCTCTCTTTATTATATCATCTTCTTAATTAGAGCAATCTGTTCCCGACTTGAAATTACCAGTCCGGTTTGTACCCCAGTTCGGGAGAACAGTTTTTTTCTCCCTATTGGGGGATCCTTTACAGAAGTATCTCACAATACATCTATCCAAATTCAAAGTTTGTACAGGAATTAAATCAGAATCAAACACAATTTGAGCGCGGAGAACTCAACCACTGCAAAGGGCTCAAAATTTTTTTCACGATTTAAAATAATGACATATGAATTATCTTTTTACCGTGCGCTTTTAAGATTTACCGTGCGGTTTTCGAAAAATTTAAAGAAAAGTGATGAATTCTTATTATGTGTTACCGTTTAGGCAGTCTCGCTTTAACAAGGTTTTCTGAAATTATCAGAAATAACTTGAGGATTTGTGAAAATTATTTAACAATAACTGCGTGATAGTAACGAAGTTGTTTAACTTTTTTGAACATGAACAAAGCAAACCTTGTTACAAACATTCAATGAAACGACTGATAAGTATATATGACTGAAACTTCACAATAAAAATGGCGGTTCCATATATCACTATAAAGCTTAATGCGCATGATTGAGTCTCCCGGTTGGGGGACTTATTGAGTTCCCCGATCGACGATATGAACCGAACTGATTACTGACATGAAACTTGTCGTAGATTATTGGAATATACACATTGGTGCACGTTCCTGTATTAACAATGAAATTGAAATAAAACCCTTCTAGAAATTTTTCCTAATACAGTCAAAATATAGATGTGGTGCACAACAAGGTGGTCTTGGTTTTAAAGATATACGGACGTGCAGAGGCAACATTAGTGAGGTTTTTCAAACGTCTATTAAAAGCCACCATATAGTAACAAAGGAAAGCTTCAAAATAGGTCAAACATTGACCATGTTACAGCATTTTTCGACAGGCATTAATTAGCATATTTTATGAATATTTTGTGACGTATTACAGGACGACCTTACAGGACGACCTTGGTATTTTTGTAAACCCTTTGTTTTTTGAATGTCAATCAAAATTCTTTGAAGTGATCAGTGCACCAAATTATGCCTAAAAGTGTTATGATATTTGCCATGCCGCCAATAAAATTCTAGCAGGAAAAGACTTTCCCATCATTTTTCATTGACTAAGATTTAAGAAAGAAATATACAAAATTAGGCTCACATAACGATATTGAGCTGTCTGTCCAGGATTACATAACAAATTTTGCATGAATTAGCCATTACGCAAAAACCCAAAAAAACCTATATGAACTAATCTATTCAGATTAAAATGCTGTTTTATAACCAATACAGAAATTACTAAAATAAATATTTCATTGTTTAGGTAAAATTGTATTAAGAGATCATCAATGCAAGTTGTATTTAGTAATATAATTCTGCCAACTTTTTTAATCCAAGATTATTCCTTGGAAGTTCCACTCCAGTTAAATACATTTGAAAGAATGCCAGCTCTTGTGTAAATCTATCATTCACCGGGTTCAGCTACTTTATTTCGATAGGCATATAAAGTACGAAAAAGCAACATATACATCATTGATTATTTTGTGGTTTCGGCACCGGAATAATGTTGTAAAATGTAATAAGACAAATAGGGAATAACTTGAATATAAAAATGTATATCAAACATATACCTGTATATTTTTTCCAAACAGGATAGGGACAACATATACGGCGCAAATCCCAGCGGCTACGATAATGATCATGATTATTAGGCAAACAATATACGACATCCAACAAGAAGTTTTTGATTTAAACATTTGTGTTTGCTGTTGAAGGTCTCTTCTGCCATTAGTTTGCGGCACTGTATTTTCGGCAATGCTTGCGTAAACTTCCGCTATCGAATTCACTTGAATTCTGTTACGTGGCACATCATTTATGCACGCATATTCAGAAGTATCGTCCACCTCTTTCATTTTTAGAAAATTCATAAAAACCGTCATATTAGTGTCCGGTGGCTTTAAGTCATTTTTCTGTGTATCCGCTGATTCGTAGCAGTGATGAAGATCAGTGTCGGCATCCATTTTGAAATGTATTGTTACTTTATCTGATCTTCTTTAATAAAGCATACTACTTCTTTTATCGCTACGCCCCATGCCACCGAAAATTCAAAAAAGTCATTTCATAGTCCTGATTCGATCATTCGACAACTTTTAACCGTTTCATAAATGACCAAAATCTCCATTTCCTACAGTATTTTGCTCTGGCGGTTATACTAACATTATCCACAGAAGCATACTTTATCACGCACAGCAGTATGGCAGCATAAACCTTTGCCTACCGATCTGTCCGCTGACAATCAAAACTTTGTAGGATATGTATTTCTTGCTTTCAACTATTCACATGATATTTCCGGCACGCTTTCTGATTTGATTAAACAGTAGCAGATTAAACAGTGTGTGCCAGCAAACACCTTTAGTTTATCAAGTGTATCTATGCTTTTACTATCAAAAGCTGTTCATATGACCATAATAACCTTGCCAAATATTGAAACAGAAAGATAAATCAGGACATTTGACACCTTCAAAATAAAAATACTATTAATGTTATTAGTAAAGCAAAAAAGGGATCATTGGAGGGAGATGGTTCAGTATTAATACGGTATTTAAATATGCTATCGAACTTGAGCTTCTTAGAGTTTGATATATCCACGCAGACAATACAGTGATCTATTGTTGCTGTTTGATTTTCCAAAAGTATATGATTTTACGGCGTATGCCAGTTCGAGAAACATTTATACTGTTTATGATGCCCTATTTTCTAGGATGCATGCAATGGGACCAGAAACACCTTTGTTGACTTTTTTTTCAACGGCTAATATAAACGATCTTTGCCAGAGGCACACACAATTAATATTGACATTTACGATGCATTTAACAAATTTAGGAAATGCCGTTCAATTTTGTTCGTTTTCGAAATTTTTCTTCTTTTCCGATCAATTTTTTTCACATTGCAGGAAATTTCAAATTTTCCCCAAATTTCCAATGATTTTACCAAACTTTCCAATAATTTTACCAAATTTTCCTTCATTTTTTTTTTTCTTTTCACATTTTACTTTTGTTTACTAATTATTTCCTTCCCAATTAAGGAATCCAACCAGAAAGATGAAATGCTCCCAAGGGGGACGTTTTTCTACGTTCCCCCTCCGCTCCCTGCGCCTCTGACCTTATCCTTAAGTCGATTGAAGTGTCGAGTTCAGCACTGTACCATTTTATGACCAAAGAACACTGAATTGAAATATGATATTTATCTTAAATGAGGGTATAACTTTGCCGGTATAGACACTGACGATTTCTACCTATAAAAGAATTATCATTTTTTATACCACTGGAAATTATGGGGCAAAAATGTGTAACTGGGGAGCCATTGCTCCCCGCCCCCCTCCCACCCTATTTCTACGCCACTGGCTCGACATATGCGTGTGTGTGTTTCGATTTATGGGTTCTTTTTATGTATACAGTAGTCACCACAACTTAATACATGGAAATATTTCTGCGTGTATTTAAGTTTTCACTCTTAATTATCATACAATAATACTAATCTACTTAAGCCGTCGACTTTTCAGTTTCATTTTCTCTTTTCAACAGTTCAACCTGCCATTGCATTTTTATAAATGTATTCTATATATTGTGTTAATATAGTGCTTAACACTATTGTGTAAATATAATGTCTTATATAGTAAAACAGTATAAATCATTGGTTTCATGGGTGTGCATGTACATGTGTGTGAGGCGAGCAATGAGAATCATATGAAATCAAAGTTTGCATGTTATACCCTTCGATAAGAATAGGGGGAATGTTTTCATGAATATATATCTATAATTTGGGAGGGTATGAATCATCTCCTATTCCGTGCTCCTATTTTAATCTCGATAAGTTCCAACATTTTTTATCTTTGTACTATTAGGGCAAAAGATTTTCCGATCTGCCTATGGGAGGTTTAACGTAACCCAGTTCAACCATCCTCCCTTTGAGAAGCATTCCAATTCACCCAGCGCTCCACCTCATATGTGTGTACAGTGTATAGTATATGTTATGTCTGAGAGACCGGTACAGATACATATGATACATATAAGCAAAGTAATTATCCTTAAAAGATCCATGGAAAAGTAGGAGCTTAAAAGCCAGTTGTCGTCTCTAACGTACAAGGTAAATGAAATTCAAATCCTGTGTTTTGATTGGTCGAAATACAATGGTACAGTGTACCTTTACATTGATAGGCCAATCAGTATCATTTTGGAATAAATTGTACGCCGCCACATTTTAATCACGATAGATGGTTTATAAGAGAGCACTAGACCGAAAAATTGGTTTTGCGAATTTCACAGACATATCATCCACAACAAATCGAGAAACTTCATGCCTCCATAGCCCACAGATGGCAAAGATTACTTGAATATTTATATTAACCAGAAATTTGCTATACCGTTGCGTGCTAGATAAGCATTTTTGGGAAACCCCTAAAAATACGCCCTTACTTTGCGGCCTGCATGCTTCTGTAAATTACAAGAAAATATGCTTTGAACCATGAAAATAGAAGAAGAAAAAAGTTTCATCAAAATCGCAATCTTAAACACATAAGGTTAAGCATTATTATGTTTTACCGTATATAACAAATTTTCTTGGCATATGCATTGACAAGATAAATACGTGTTTGTTCCTCTTTTGTGTTAAACATATATATATATATATATATATATATATATATATATATATATATATATATATATATATATATATATATATATATATATATATATATATATATATATATATATATATATATATATATATATATATATATATATATATATATATATACATATATATATATATATATATATAAATATATATATATATATATATTTAAATATATATATATATATTTATATATATATATATATATATATATATATATATATATATATATATATATATATATATATATATATATATATACATATATATATGTATATATATATATATATACATATATATATATACACATATATATATATATTTATATATATATATATATATATATATACATATTCATATATATATATATATATATATATATATATATATATATATATATATATATATATATATATATATATGTAGAGATATATATATATATATATATATATATGTATATATATATATATATATATATATATATATATATTTATTTATATATATATATATATATTTATATATATATATATACATATATATATATATATATATATATATATATATATATATATATATATATATATATATATATATATATATATATATATATATATATATATATATATATATATATATATATATATATATATATATATATATATATATATATATATATATATATATATATATAATTCCCTTTATACTATCACATCAATCTTACTGTATAACATTGTTTGGTTATATGTCTATGAGATTTTTCATAACATGCTGTTTCTTTTGCAGAAGAAAGCTATTCGCTAGAAGACGAAAATCAATTATCTTGCTACATATCTTGGTAATTCCAAGTTCTTAAGTTTAAACTAAGGAATATTCAATATTTAAGCTATGCATGGATATCAAATGGAGTTCTTTATGTTTAACACCGTAAATGATTTATTGCCCTTTGCTTTAAAAAGTACTTATTCTAATATTACTTATATAGAATATAAACAGGGGTCATTTTGGAGCGGTTTAAATCTGGGGCGTATCTAGGATGCGAAATTTGGGGATGGGGGGGGGAATTGGGATTTTAAGGGCTTAATTTTGTATCATTATTTTGTTCTATATCGTAGCAATGATCAATTTTACTGTAGTTATCATCTTAGACAGTTAGATGATAGCATAGATGGATTATGTTACCTCCCTCCCACCACCACCACAAGCAACACTTCCATAGTCTTTCAAATGAAAACTTGAGTCGAACTTAATTTTCACAATTTTTCATGAGCGAAATGACGAAAATGTGGTCAAAATCGGTTAAAGTAATGAAATTTGAAATAAAAAGGTATTAAAATGCATTTTCAAAACAACAATGCTCTTGATAAATTCATGAGTGTAGCAAGGGGCCTGGGTAGAAATTTGAACGAGCCCCTCCCCTCTTCCCAGCCGTCCAGTACAATATTGAAAAATGGTCCAGAATTTTTTAAGACGAAGACAAGAGGCGTCTAGCTTTTGCTTTCTTTGGAACGTTAAAGGCTTAAGCCGCAAGGCTTAAAAACACAACTTATTTATTTATTAGGACGTTTACTTGCCTAATTTAGTCCAAAATTGAAAGTTTTCATCTCATACGTTTTACATTTCAGTCCAAACTTCAAGCTTCTGGTCTTCAATTGTAACATTCGGTCCAACAATTGAAGGTTTGTGGTCAAACATTGAAGCTTTGTGGTTCAAAATTGAGGTGTTTGGTTCAAAATCTAGGATTTTTGGTGCAAAATGATAAAAATACGTCTCAAATTTACTAATAATTCAGTCTAAACAAATAGAAAATTCCATCATTTTATTTTCTATGATTCATTTGATAATTAACTTAATTATATTTATGACTTTGAGCTTGGTCATCCTTTCTATTTTTGCTTCAGTGAAATAGACTGTTATTCTTACAAACTTTTTGAGAAAAATTAAGCCCTCAACATCTTTTTATCTTACAAGTCTGATCTATCCATAATTTTCAAAAACAAATATGAAAATTGTAAGTCGCAGACTTATACTCGACAGCAGAAACATTTGAACTATAACTGAGCTGCATGCATAGCTAAAATCCTTTCACAATTGTTTTCTTCCAGCTGTCCAAATCGCATTCCAACATTAAATATATGGGTGGATGGCGAAAAATTGCCAAGACTTTTGTCCCTGGTTGTAGGCCGCACTTGAAAAGTCAACCATAATGAGGTAATATTGTGTTAGGCTCCACAGAAAAGCTTCATTTAAAAGAAAAATTGATTCTGATTTAAAAGCTCTCGCCTTGAACTCTTAAAAATTGCAAGATATATTCCTTTACAATCCATTCCCTGCGAAGAATATTCATAATTGTTTCCCTCCCCATATGTAGCTGGTATACGCGACTGGTCTAAATAAATGTGGCAAAATCAGTTTCACACTTTTCAAAATCATTTAAGAATCTTTTAATCAAATTGTAATGTTTCATCCGTACTAACGGTGTGGATGTGGGTTGTTGATGTTTGTGAGGAGTTTGTGTATCTGTGTGTGTGTGGGTGGAGTGCATAAGACCACTCTTTTCACTTTTAAACGTTTTTTCTTCCATTTATGCTTACGTTCTGTTTTCTTTGCAAACGCAGGACTGTCTTGCAAAACACCAGGCATTATATAGTTCCCCTGTACATTAATTGAAATCGTATAATATGTATACATCAGCACGTTGCAAAAGTGGGACCAAACCTCAACCTGTACTTCAATGCAACTGAAATAAATCTAGGATCAAGGCCTCTGTCAAAACCCTATCGGGAAAATTACATCGCTGTCATTGTCTTATTTTTGCATTCGATAATATTTCATGTATTAACACTTATTTTCTTTGGCCATGTTAAGTTACATTTTCAAACCTTATTATCTTTCGGAATTGAAACTTTTGAAAAAGCAAGGTGTTGAAATGGGAAACTGCATATCATTGAGATAAAAAAAATAACCCAATGATTGAAAAGTGATGATGCAAGCAGCAAAACGAAACCATTACATATTTAATTTTACTTTGAAGTTCCTCAAATAGGTTTTGCCTCTTTTAAAGTAGTATAAAACTGTTCCTCTTTTACTTTCACGTAGATCCATAACAGTCATTTATATATAATTGGGAAGTTGTAAAGTTTTTTCCTGTGCAACTTTACATTGGCATGTTAACTATCAATCATATTCGCTATTCTGGAAATGTCAGAGATAATTTGATTTAAATTTAGAAGGATGGCCTGAACATTTTCGCCAAAAATATATTATATTGACGCCAGAAGATCCTTTCATGTGTCAAGAGGTGAAACAATAAATGTGCTTGCAGACTTGTTCAGGTGTGTCGTGCTTAAAGGCTTATTTAGTTTTGTCGTGCTTGCAGGTTTGTTAAGTTTTGTCGTGGGGGTATACGTCGACCTTCTTTTTCTCCTGAGTATGAATAATCTTTTGCGGTTGGGCCATAGGACCGTCGGCTTGTCGAGAGTAGGCTTTCTACTGTCTTGTAGCGAAAGTAAATAACCAAGGAACTTACTCGTGATCCGTTGATATGTTACATATACAATTCGTTTCACCCCTCTCTATTTTTTTTTGTCGAGGGTGGAATCTGGATGTTTCCAAAGAGCAGATGGTTTATCCCCCTCCAGCGCCACCCATGTGGGTAGTATCCTTATTAATGGAATGCAGATGCGACTTACCATAGTGGGTCAGATGAGTGTGGTTTTATCTTCTTTACTCGGGCGTTTGAAATGTAACCTACAATGATTAAAGTCTTTGTTTTGTTCGTGTTTAAACATGAATCTGCACTCATAAAGCAATTGTTGATCGTAAACATTCTTTTTATAATCAGCGCAGGGTTCCACCCGTCAGTATAATCTTTCCAGTAATACCCCCCAAACAGATTTTTGTGATATTGAAATTTTGATGTGACGGTATATACCTAAAATTGAAAGCATATAAACGTCTATGAGCATGTAGCAATTTCCATACTAGTTGAAAGAGCATTGAAATTGAGCAGATCAAGTTTTTGAATTTAGAAAGAGCACTCTCAGTATCTGAGTTATGTCTCATAAAAGTTAAATCAGTTTTTGAAGTTATGTCTCATAAAAGTTAAATCAGTTTTGAAGTTATGTCTCATAAAAGTTAAATCAGTTTTTGAAGTTATGTCTCATAAAAGTTAAATCAGTTTTTGAAGTTATGTCTCATAAAAAGTTAAATCAGTTTTGAAGTTATGTCTCATAAAAGTTAAATCAGTTTTTGAAGTTATGTCTCATAAAAAGTTAAATCAGTTTTTTGAAGTTATGTCTCATAAAAGTTAAATCAGTTTTTGAAGTTATGTCTCATAAAAGTTAAATCAGTTTTTGAAGTTATGTCTCATAAAAGTTAAATCAGTTTTTGAAGTTATGTCTCATAAAAAGTTAAATCAGTTTTGAAGTTATGTCTCATAAAAGTTAAATCAGTTTTGAAGTTATGTCTCATAAAAGTTAAATCAGTTTTTGAAGTTATGTCTCATAAAAGTTAAATCAGTTTTTTGAAGTTATGTCTCATAAAAGTTAAATCAGTTTTTGAAGTTATGTCTCATAAAAGTTAAATCAGTTTTTGAAGTTATATCTCATAAAAGTTAAATCAGTTTTTGAAGTTATGTCTCATAAAAGTTAAATCAGTTTTTGAAGTTATGTCTCATAAAAGTTAAATCAGTTTTTGAAGTTATGTCTCATAAAAGTTAAATCAGTTTTTGAAGTTATGTCTCATAAAAAGTTAAATCAGTTTTGAAGTTATGTCTCATAAAAGTTAAATCAGTTTTTGAAGTTATGTCTCATAAAAGTTAAATCAGTTTTGAAGTTATGTCTCATAAAAGTTAAATCAGTTTTTGAAGTTATGTCTCATAAAAGTTAAATCAGTTTTTGAAGTTATGTCTCATAAAAGTTAAATCAGTTTTTGAATTATTCAAACTGTGTAATGTATAACCGGGCCAACATATCGAAATCATTATATAATTCTCGAAATCTTCTACCCATATCTCAGTCACAGAAAATGGTTGGACGGTTTATTTTCCTGCAAGATTGAAGACATGGTAAAGAGTCTAATTAATAGTTAATTAATCACAAATTATGATAGACAATTTGAAAACGAAAGATTATACAAAAGTAACAAGGCTGTGCACTAATACTTCACTATTTGCTTAAGACATGTAAATTGATGCCTGGGATTTAACGCTGTAAATCTTCAATATTTAAACGATTCTGATTATTATTTTGTTATTCAGTATGATGTTTTTCAATAGATTTGAAAGCCTATTAGCTTATGTTGCCTCTACACAAATATAAACTTTAAGCAAACTAAATCTTTGTTGACCGTGACAGATTAGTCATCTGCATGGACGTGCCATTGTTAGATGGCATGATAGTCCGGGAGTGGGAGCCAAAAAAGGGAGAAAAAAATGGTAGACAGGTAGAGAAGTGATTTTGGTATCATTGGAAGCGGAATTTTTTGAAGCATCACATATCTAAAATATTTGAAATTTATGTGCACTTTTTCATAGATAAATTTCAAGGTCACCAAAATTTGTTCCGATGCCTAGTAGAAGCTGCAATTATAAGACAGAACTTTATTTTTAAGTGTAATAAAGTGTTTACTATATGAGGGTCACTTAATCGCATATAATGAGTGTTCTTTTACCTTCCCCACTCCCCCAGCCAGCAGGGGAAACAGAGATGGCACAATTTCCTAATCAGAAATGTTAAATTGCTGGGACATAGCACATGAGTGAAGATGGAAGATACACTGTTATAGTTTCATAAGCCTTGGGGTAATGTTAAACTTTTAAACTCCCCAGGGTATGAGTCGGGGTGAGGGGCTCAAGAGGGTTATAAGTTATACAATTGATTAATTGTTGAGGATATATTATAAAGAAAAATGTGTTTAGTGATCTTTACAGCTACATGGTTGGTGAAACAGAATTTATCAACCCCACCCCCACATTCCCCTGAAAAATACAAGCGTCTTTGTTAAAAAGACAATTGTGTCCAATGAATATTTTTCCTGAAAATTTACAAATGATGCCCTTGTTTATATAATCAGTTTACCTCATAAGCTTATAATCAACTTAACTTTTTTCTGAAGCATATATTGTGTTATCATACATGTACTTCATCTGGATAGTGGCGCACGTCCGTGCAACATATGAACATACTGTTGTTCCTGGGCCATGTCATTATGGTCCCTAGAAAAACCTTCCTTACGAAATTACCCCATCTCACTATTCTGCTCCCGCCCTTTCCTTCTTTGCTGATCTAACTTAACATCTCTGGCACATTTTGAACATTAATGTCACGGTGCCGTTAGAGCTCATAATCTTGTTTTTGTTGCACGATACCTTACTGTCAGTTTGTGTTATGCGCCTTTTTGCTGCATTCCTACAATAAGCATGATTTGTTTGTATGTGTGTGTGCGTGTGTGTCGAAGGAGGGGGTGGAGGATAGGTGATGTCCTACAATTGTACTTCCATTGAATAACGTGAATGAGATTGCTACAGTGAAGGGGAGTCAAATGAGGGGGGAGCCAAAAGAGGATGTTTTTTCAGCTTTATTTGGATTTAAATATATCATTGTATAACGGTCTTCATGAAAATAATTGGGATAATGTCATGACCTTAGATTTTGACAGTATATGGTAATTTTTCGGTTAGTATCACCCTGCTTAAGTTGAAAAGTATTAGGAATAGGCCCTGTGGTTTGGTAGTATTGACTGAATGCACTTTATTGTTGCTTCAGTAGTTTGGTGCTCCTTCAATTCCATCTGGCCACGTTCATGAATTTGTTGCATTATAGTATTTAACCTTTTACAGCTTTTGTGTACCACTGTATAATACTGGGAAATTACATATACTTAGACCCTAATAACCCTGTGCCATTGCTTTGAACTACATGGAAAACTCACTATAAGCAAGGTGAGGAGAATGGGGGACAGAGACCAAGACATTTGTTTATATACTTTTTAACTTATAAGTGATAAACACACCTTGTTATCGCTTTATTAATTAAATCACACCCAAAAAAGTATTGCAAGTTTAAAATGTGTAATTGTGCAATGGATTATCGGGAGCCCTATTTTTAAATATGTTTATCTGCCAAATTAGACCGATTATTGTTGAAAGAGTCTTTGGAGTAATGCAAACTTTCAGATAACAGAGGTTGATGTTAATATAATGATCTAGATCAGACAATATAGCACGTTTGTAACCAACCAACTTATTTTGATTAAGCTCTGGAGGTGACGAGCAATTTAAATTATAATAATGCGTAGTTCTTACATAGCGTTTTGCTACAAAGCGTATTTAAAGCGCTTTACATTGAAAACTTTCGCAGCGAAAAACTGCAGCAGCACCCACGGCACACACGCTATTACCCTGCCCCAATCTTCTATGTTGAGCACCAATCAAAAGGGCAGCAGGTTCCATTTCTTAAATCTTGGTTTGACCCGGCCGGTAAATCAACCCACGACCTTCCGGCGTATAAGCGGATGTTCTGCCATTTGAGCTAACCAGCCAGACATTGGCTATGGTACCTGGAATTGGTGCTAATATTGTAATACTGTGATGCCGTAACATCCCTGTTTTATGTATGTCACATGCATTGGCGTAGGCAGGTTTTCTGTTTGGGAGGGGGCTACTCATTGGTATGAATTTTGACCCGTGACAGTATCTAAGCGGAGCGCAACCATGGGTTGGCGCGTAGCGTTCAGAGAAAATTTTTCCAATAAATGCTGCCTATAGATTGCCGGAAATGGCACTTCCCAGGCCAAAACTTGCAAATTTGAGGCTGTTTTTTTTTATTGTTTACAATTTTGCCAAAATTTTGCTGTACATTTTGCCCGAATTCTTGGTTGCCAAAAAAATTGGGGAACTGTGCCACCTGCCCCGCCATACTTGCTGAAGTACAATTTATTCAAACTCTATTGCGTAGCGATATAGGGGCAGTTTGGGTTGATGCCTCCCGAGTTTTTATGGGGAAGGGGTGGTACATGTCAAAAGAAGATATTTGTAAAGGAAACAGAAGATCATTGATCACACTTGCACACCTGGCCAATGTTTTTGACTCCAGAATATTGAAAAATGAGGGGTTGAGTGAGGTGGCATTGTACTTACTTGTTACTTGGAGTCGAAAGGTTGGAAGTAAGATTTGACAATTAAACTATTTTAGATTCAACCGCCGCGCTGATGTTATGGCAAATCTGTCGATGACTGATTCCACGTCTGGGCAATGGGCCCTATGAATTTGTATTAGAATAAGTGCCTCCAGTCGGGCTTCCGTCATTATTGACCGAATAGCTGTAAGGGTTCTTTTCATTTTTGAAAAGACTCTCTCGGCCTGTGCAGAAGTCACTGGCAAAGTTGCCAGCAACTGGAGCAACAGTGATATGTTAGGAAACACTTCAGAGCAATGATCCAGGGCACAGACGGATTAAGATGGTCGGGACTTGACAGGAACATTTTCCCATTTCTTCCTCCATAACATGTATTCGCCCTTAACAATCATGAAAGGATCTCTGATCAAACTTGCATACACCTCAATAGCAGGAGTTAAATCATTCCACTGCCTCTCACCGTCAGCTTGTTTGGCGAATTCCATACAATTTGGTACAAGGTAGTTAAGTTTCATAATCTGTTGTTGATGTGGTCCAAATCTGTGCTTGAGGTCTCCAATAATGGAGTTTATGGCTGGATAAAAAAAAGGTGTTGTTGATGTGGTCCAAATCTGTGCTTGAGGTCTCCAATAATGGAGTCTATGGCTGGATAAAAAAAAGTTGACTCTGTAATAGCCTTCGGTGGTGTTGTCCGATGTTTGAGCATTTGGTCGGTATGAGCTTCTAGCTGCAATGCGTGGTTTTCGCAGTTCCACCTCTATCACATCTTGTGCGACTGATTCTGCCTTTTGATACAGGTCATGGAACTCCCCTTCACTTCGCAATTCTTTGAGAACAGACTGGAGACGGTTTACTAAGGCTAACGCTTGGGATAAATCTCCCCCCACTGTTTGTAAGACTCAGGAAACTGGTAGCATCAATCCTGATAGTTTCTCCAAAATGACTGAAGCAACTGCAAATTCTGAGATGCACACCAATTTTTCAAGGCTTTCTGCTTTGTTTCTGTCGCAAGGTGATGCCCAGCATTTGATTTCCGATAAGGCATCTAGTGTATATTTCAAAAGTTGCATAAATGTTACAACTGCTGTGTGTCGTTCCACAGAACGTGTTTCACAGAACGTGTTTCGCACAACGTAATCAGGTGCTTCTTGGTCATGGAAATACCAGAGTCACTTTCTATGAGGCTCTTCAACAGATCCGTTTTTTTTGCACTTGCTCGAAAAGTCGATGAAATTTCTCGCACAACATTGCGGAAGCACTCAAATTTAGGCAGTGCATGGCGCAATGAAAATAAAAGGCCAATGGAGCTGCCTTTTTTATTGTTGCTGAAGCACCAACCCGTTCACTGGCCATGGCTCCTGCCCCATCATAGCCTTGTCCCACACAAAGAGACAGATTCAAACCGAGCTCACAAATCTTTCTTAGCAACGTTTCTCCAATAGCTTTGCCACTCAACTTGTTTTCATTATGCTCAATTTCACCAGGATTATTAGATTTAATGTCAGAAATCTAGTCCAATACCATTACCGTGTCCTCGTGCAATCTCCAAACTTCAGAATCGCTAGGTGAAACATATCTTATAACAATTGCCACTTGTTCCCTTTTTTGGCGATCAAATGTTTCATCAGCTATGATAGACCAGAACTGTGCTTTTTTGATGTTAGCAACAACACTTTCCCTAATCATGTCACCAGCAACGCAAATAGGTTCATTTTGAATCAAGGATGATAGGTAGGTTGCATTAGCATGGAAAGTTTTTATATGGTCCTTCAAAAGTAAATCCCCACTACGAAGTCGAAAACGAAGTAACCCTAAAATTTCCGTCATTTTCTGTTCCCGCCATCCTATTTTTCTGGACTGTGAACATATATAAAAAATGTGTGTTTGCTTCACCCACACCGACGATGACAAATAGCTTTATAAAACTCGTGGAACTAAGCCTTTATTAAAGCCGATAGAAAAACAACAAATGGTCACTTATGTATACATATCATTAATATATTTACTAGACTGGGCATACATTACCTTCATCCGTGTTTTCCCTTTTCCTTTTTGAAAAACCATATGCGAAAAGTGACATTTTCAAAATTCAAGTTCAACCGAACTTAATTACCGCCTTCAGAGTTTAGACAAATTGATTTCCATTTGTGGAAAGTTTTGAGCAAAATAATGGGGCACTTGTAGTACTTTGTTATCGCAAAGCAGTAGCAGAATGGCGCCATCTTCCATCATTATCGCGTAAGAACAGGCTTGGCAAGTTCACGGCTTTTGACAAATTTAAAATTGCGTCAAAATTTCATTTAAAAATTTGAATTATTTTTTGTTTTGTTTTACAGGGATACAACGAATTTACATTACAGGGAATGCAGGGAGATTCGCATTTTATGTATGCGCATCTGTACGATACATAGGCATATAGGTGTAATTTAATTTGTGTAAATATGGGATTGGGGGGGGGGGGCATGGCCCCCGTGGCCCCCCTCTGGCTACGCCAGTGGTCACATGTGTATCTCATGATGTTATGTGTTTTATATCTGTAACCAAGATATGGTACATGCGACAATACTGACCAGCATTTCCCCGTTCTGTTCTGCTGCATGCGTCATATCATGGGCGTGGCATCGAGACCACGAGGTTTTGGCCAATCTGTCAGTTGGGCACTGATTTCTGTTCAATTCGGATGCGATTCTTTGAAACATGTAGACTTGCATTTTCTGAGACAGATTCTTGTAAATATTGTAAATAGATTCACTACAAATTAATAACGCCTCTTTTCTTTATTTATTTTGTCATTGCATACAAAATAGCAGTATTTTATATGAGGCAAAATGTTTGGTGAAAATTACATAGTATTGAATTCCCTTAAACCTATGGAAATGTTTTACCTTTTTTGCACCAATTACGTTGGATTTTATAGATATGATAAATAGATATATGTTAATTGCCAAACCGTGTGAAATGGACAGCTAAATACTTTCATTCATAACTTAAAAGGGTCAAAGAAGCGATAACCTTGTGATTTTGCTTGCGCTCTTATTGAAAAACAAGAAAAAACACTTTTCATAGTTTACAAATTACGCTGCTTTATTTTTGAATAATTAAATGAAAATGGTCTCAACCGATAGATAATGAATTCAAGTTCTCTATACCGTTTGAAATGGAACAAAATATTAAGAGACTCTTCAGGTATAACGTTTGGAGTGCAAAATATGTGTTATTTTTCAGAGCGTTTTGCACAGTTTAGGAGATTTTTGCAAGTGCATGAGCCAAATATTACCATATTCATGATTGTTGATGCGAGAAATTAAAAAAAAACAATTAGAAAAATTAAAGACATATTACAACATATAAATTAGTTTACAAGAAAACACACAAAAAGAAAGCAATTACACAAACGTAAAGTAAATCTTTGGTGTTCTTGTCCATGAAAGGTGACCCATCATACGCCCCTGCTGTCCAATATAGACGCAAAATACCCATCGTGACAATCTTTTCTAAAGATACTTGACGAAAATCCGCCAAAAGCTTCCTCTTGCTCCTTTTGACTAGGCCACTGCGATAATCATGTGAAACTACCAGAGGAAAATTGCCTAAAGATAATAATTATGAGAGTGAAAAGAGCACCAGTGAAGAAAAATCCCTGAAACATGTAAAATGCTGGACCAAACGTACCAGTTGCGTCAAAAACAACACCTGAAAAGAAATGGTGGAAATGAAAAATTATTCGCATCGTGAAGATAGCAAGTCATATACTTCTTGAAAATTGATCAATTATAAGCTCATAAGTCAGACCGCGGGTAAGGGGATGTGTTCATCCATCGAAATTTGTATTACACTTACGGTGTTTTTTTGTTTGTATATAAAGATTTTGAAACATGCCGTGTTGAATGCCGAAATTCAATTTAAAGAAGTGGCGTATCAAGCATGCAAGCGTGAGCCAGCCAGAGGGGAAAATATCAATACGTTCTATGGTGTTTATGCAGAAATGTGGCTAAAATTGAAATTGTCAATTATGCATATGTTCCCCTTTATAGTACCAAGTGGTTATTTAGTAAATCCATGCAGTGCCTGCATCAGGAATCACGAATTGGGGAGATAGTGGACGGCGTTGGATGACGTGATCACCGAAAATTTAAGAACCTTTCTCGAAAATTGACAAAATATTTCTAGAAAATGAAATAAATTATCAGAAAATTGGAACATATTCAATTTTTTTGAGGATTCTGGAACATTGCACCAGATTTCCTGATTACCTTGATAAAAACTTAAGTTACCGCCCTAAGAGGTGACCCTTCCTACGCCGCAGGCCAATATGATCTTGAAGCATTCGCTAACGTTGTTTCAAAACAATTGTACTATTAAGATGGTAACCCCCTACTCGATCCTGCTATTGTCGATTTATTACTATATATGGGGAACAATTAGACATAAGAGCTTTGAATGTAACATTGCCTCGAGTGATTTATACACCAACCCTTCTGCCCGTAGGGCAAGGTTAGCCTCTTTCTCTCGGTCGGAAAAATCCTGACGCCACCCATGGGAGGAATACTTCTCAGTTTGGAATGTTCCGGTTATAAAAGGAGAGGAGTCATGTCAGACTAAGCGATATCTTCAAGTCTTACATGTCTTACCTGATATTACCGTTGACACGACAGAACCTAGGCCATCCGTAACATCATAGATCACATATGCCTCGCGGTACAATGACGGATTAACCACCAGGTCCAAAATTCCATTTAACATTGCACCTGATGCGGATATAGTTAGTCCAGATATGAAGGCACACGCACATAAAAGTAGATACACTGAAGGAAGAAGGCAAAATGAGCCAAAGGAAACAGCACCAATCAGAAACAATAATAATTCTATCTGCAGCGACTTCTGTTTCCATAAAAATTGCATACACGATGCAAGCAATCTGCCGAGAATCCCACCGATGCCACCAAATGTTGCAACAGAACCGGAAACCTCTAGCGGTGAAAGCTTCTCTTCGACAAAAGGAATAAGTGCAAGAACCCATCCCTCGCTCGCCATTCTCCGGACGCAAATCACCACAAGAAATAGAACGTGTAACGAATTTGAGAAGAGTTTTACATAATTAGATAAGAAGTCTGTATTTGTTTCTGGGTTTGCATTTTTGTGTTCAGATAGGTACCCTTTACGCATGTACTCGGTTTTAGGGGTCGTATCGCTAGAAATACTAGAATGTGAATCAATACATATCACTGTATTCTCATCGTGCTCTTCACCTTTTTGGCGTAATGTATTCAGAACCAGTCCACATGGCATAAGATTCCATGACAAAGTGCCAAAGAGTATCAATGCACTCCGAAAACCGTACTCCTGTTGAAAATGCTGTATCAAAGTCGGCAGTACAGATATGGCAGCATATGAACCAAGGATAGATATGGGATAGACTGAAGTATATCTGTCAGGAAAATGATCTCGAAGACAGAGTGCACTTGGTAACAGCAAAAGAGAAAAACCAATACCTGGAAGAAACAAATATATAAGCAGGAATCAGATCTACCTGATAGTTCTTGATATGAATGTGGGAATAGGGGAGGTTTGGTGGAGAGTTGAAGGTGGGGTTGATTGAGTTTTACGTCCAAACAATGTTGGGACCCACAAGAAAAAAAGCTATTAAGAACTCTTTAGCAAGCTGAAATTGAGGCTGAGTCCACTGGGGCTGCAAATTGCAGGGGAGACCATTGGGTGAGTAATTTATAAGAATATTCTCCTGAATGCTTCATTTTCATTTAAATGTTAGAGGACTATCAAATAAATGAATTAATTATATAAAAAAAACATGATGGCATTTTACGGGTCAGTTCGTACCGCCGATTGGTGGACTCAATCATTCCCCCGATCGGGAGACTCAAGCATACGCACTGAGCTTACAGTGATATATGGAAGCCGCCATTTCTATTGTGAAGTTTCAGTCATAGACGCTTATTACTCGTTTCATTGAAGGTTTGTAACAAAGTTTGCTTTGTTCATTTTAATTTCGCGAAAGTAAAACAACTTCGTTACTATCACGCAGTTACTGCTGAATAATTTTCACAAATCTTTAAGTTATTTCTCATAATTTCAGAAAATCTTGTTAAAGCGCGACTGCCTAACGGTAACACATAACAAGAATCCATCACTATTCTTCAAATTGATCGAAATCTGCACGGTGAATTATAAAAGCACACGGTGAAAGAATGATTTATAATGCCATTATTTTAAATCGTGAAATTTATTTAGAACCCTTGTCAGTGGTTGAGTCCCCCGCGCTCGAAATGTGTCTGGTTCTTATGTTATTCGTATACAAACTTAAATTCTGGATAGATGAATTGTGGGATACTTCTGTAAAGGATCCTCTGATCTGTAGAGAACAAAACTGTATTCCCGATCGGGGTACGAACCAGACTGTCTTTTCCATTTAATTGATATTACATTTCAAAAATTTCACCAGCTTGCCGTGTGATGTCATTCTTGTAGGTTCAAGACAATTGCTTTATGCATTTCTATATTCATTTTTTTCATATAGAGTGTAAGGTACATAAGACGATTGGAAAAGCTGCGTGGTCTTATAAAGTTTTGTAATACCCCATCTAAATGATTAGATAAAATAGTTTTTGGATTTTAAAAACAACACTTACACTAATTGATGCTAAATCTGTGACGTATGACTGGGCGAAGAGCTCAACATTTTTGTCATTTTGATATTTGTATTCCTAAATCTTAGTCAATAAATAGAATGAGAAAGTATATTCCCATTAGAATTTGAATGCGGGTAAAGTAATGACTCGATAACAGTTTGTCAGAGTTTGGTGCACCATAACTTTAAATGTACTATAATAGACAATTAAAAATACCAAGTCTACAAAGTTCTTTTTTTACTAAGAAATGACTAACCTGAAAGGAAGGCCAGAATGATGAAATGATAAATTTCCTTCCCAAAAAGTCCAGTCAGCACAAATCCAGCTCCAACGATAACCCCTCCACTGACGGCTATGGCTTTATACTGAAAATAATTCAGTAAAATACTGGCCAAAGGCGCTGTAACGACATCAGAAATAAGCCCAGAATTAACTGTATAAGAACAGCAGTGACTTTAGGGGGCGGGAGAGGGGGTGGGGGACTTTACTCACAACAGTTTATATGATTCCCCTTCATAGGCTTCGGAGTAACCCCTGCAGATGTTTTTTGTTCTTCTTACAGGATGAATGGTAATTGCTCTCTTCTCGGTTATGAACTTTGCACGCCCAATCATTAAGGTTCTCCTCATCCCAACCCAACTTTGGAAACGTTTCTATCGCCGTTGGACTGTAAAAGATTAATGCATTTCAAAATGATATTCTATCAGCTAAATTCGTCAAGTCGGCTGATAGATTCCAGATACTTCTTTTAAATAATGCATATTGTAGTTTAGATTTATCGATTGAGGGGTCATGCAGTCAAAGGTGCCAAAAGCGAGGGACAAGGGAGGGTCAGTTCTGTCTCATGGGACAAAAGCCTATACATCAGACACAATATGTCGCGCGTACACAATTTTCTGAGGGCAAAAGGGTGGAGTGGAAAGCGATCTCGAGGAAGAAAACAAAATAAACATGTATGTAAATTTATTGTATATGCATAAGGGGTTTATATTCAGCCAGATATTCTAAAAAGATTAATATTTAGATTCCAACATATGAGCAGTAGAGATGAATGACCAGATGACAGAAAAGGCTGCTTAAAATTTGTAATGTAATTCTTAATATCTCTGTCCTAAATCTCAGTAAATCGTCAGACTGTTTTCTCCCGCTGACCCAGATCCAAATTCTTTTTCATTTCTTTCAAAAGTTTTTTTTTTTAAACTCATTTATTTATCAATTAATTTTACCTCATGCATTATTGCTGTGAACTCTAATTTCTGTCATTTTTTAATCTTAGAAGCAGTTGAGCACTTGCTGAATTGAGATTATTCAAGAGGTTTTGAATTTCCATCATATCCTTAAGTAAAACTTAGCCGGAAAAAACATTCTGATGATTTGACTTAAATAAAAACAGAAATCTAAAGAATAACAGTACATATTTTGAGGTGTCCTCTCTTTCATACAATACAACTTTAATTAGCCACAACCCGAAACCTACTATTGAAAGATTATTCTGTTCAGAATTTAAAGTTAATCATTCCTGAATATAAAATATCTATCTGCCCATAAATAGATAAACCGTTTGAAGATCTTCCATACTCACAGCAAAGATTTCCAACAGCAAAAGGTATAATGGATATTACACCAACCCACACCCCTGTCAATCCTTCAAAGTGCTTTAAAATATCAGTGAATATAATTCCATAAAGCTTTATACTGCCAGTGACGAAGAACACTACGAAGAAGCGGGAAAGAAACACCATAATCTTCCTTAAATTTGTTGGCTTTTCCATCTTATATGGTATTTCCTTTGACAAAGCAAGAATCTGTGGATGGAAAGGAAAATACGCTTGAATCAGATTTAAAGACCAGCAAGCTTTTTAAAGTTCCGATTGGTCGCAAGAAGCCGATCAGTAACTGCCGCGGAAGTTACGTCTCTGGTATATATTGTAGCAAAATTGTCAGCTCTGCCACATATAAAAGCGGCCAAATCAGACCCCAAAACGGCTAAATAGGCTGCCAATGGTTATAGTTATATATATATCTTAACTATATATATATATATATATATATATATATATATATATATATATATATATATATATATATATATATATATATATATATATATATATATATATATATATATATATATATATATATATATATATATATATATATACATATATATATATATATATATATATATATATATATATATATATATATATATATATATATATATATA